>JAOQMS010000006.1:8646505-8659005 GCA_027563885.1 Erythroxylum longipes | reverse complement strand
CACAAATTTTCTTACCTTTTTTATTATGCATTTTTCAGCTTTTGTTAATTCTCAGAGATAGATCCTACTCTGCCTTTGGAGTGCATCAAAGCTAGTGAGGAGACGTTAACCCTGAGGTCAGATCCTTTTGTCCTGTTGTACCGTAAAGGGAGAACTTTCAACTTAGAGTAGTGATTTTCACAACGCTTGCATTCTCAAATAAGTTGTTCCATTTTTATTTATGGTGCTATTTTATTATTTCACTTACAATCTAATTCAGAAAATTTTTAGTTGCGTTGCTATTGTTATCAGATATTTTTTGCATTCTGCCTACTATTTGCCGGAATTTTGTTGCGTTGCTACTGTTTTCTAAAATGTTGCATTCATGCTATTGTTTGGAAATTGTTACATTCTTTCTACTGTGTGTAGTATAAGTTAGAATATTGTGCTACTACTTGTTTATTTCTGTATAAGTTGGGAAACGTTAGTTGAAATACCGTTTGTTTTTGCTATTGTTTTTGGATTCATTATATCGTCTGCGAATGAGACCAACGTAGGTTTTGCACTTATTGTTTCCCACATAGGTTCTCCAGAGGATTATACCTGACTTAACTAGATTAGAGCCTCTAAATGGGAGAAATTTTAAACGATGGTTTGAGAAAATTTTATTTTACTTTCAGCAATACGAAATTGATTATGTATTGTTTCAAGAAATTCCTAGTGACAATATCGATCCTAAAACAACTAAGGATAATTGTACCATTAAGGGAGTGTTGCTCAATCGTGTGATAAACCCATTATTTGATATTTATTGCAAGTACAAAACTGCCAAGGAAATTTGGGATGATGTCGTGTCCGAGGTCAACCTTACTGGAAACTTGGTTGAGTGAATCACTGACACAAGATTTACACGGCACATCTATACCAACAAGGACCTGCTCAACCAGTTGAATGATGTCGCAGACGGTGAATTCATATACATAGGCAACTCCAACAAAGTTTCTGTCCAAGGAGTTGGGAAGGTCACCCTTAACTCACTTCTGGAAAAGTTTTAGCGTTAGAAAATTTTCCATTTGTTCTTGATGTACGTAAAAACTTGATTTATGGTGCATTAATTAACAAAGTTGGTGTTAAACTTTCTTTGATTATGATTTTAGTTCTAACTAAGAATGGGAATTTTGTTGGTAAAGGGTTTTGTAATAGGGGCTTATTTATACTTGATGTTGAAATGAATACATCTACTTCTTTTGCGCATATTGTTGAGTCTCTAGACATATGGCATTCTAGACTTGGGCATGTGAATGTGAGGTCAATTAAGAGAATGCAAACCCTAAATTTGTTACCTAACTAGATCACTAATGAAATGGAAAAATGTCAAATTTGTGTTGAGAATAAACACTCTAAGAAACCTTTTAAGTCAGTGACTGAGAGAGATTCATAATTGTTAAATTTTGGTGCACACAGATTTGAGTGATTTTAAAAATTGTGTGAGTAAAGGAAGAATGTGATATTATATTACTTTTGTGGATGATTGTTCTCGATTTACTAAAGTTTACTTATTGAAAAATAAAAGTGATGCAGAGGAAAAGTTTATAAAATACAAAATTGAGGTTGAAAACTAATTGGAAAGGAAAATTAAGAGATTACAGTCTGATCAAGGTGGTGAGTATAGTACTGATTTTCTTGTTGATTATTGTGAAAAAGTTGGGATTATTCATGATCTTTTAACCCCTTATACACCAGAAAAAAATAGAATAGCTGAGAGAAAAAAATCGAACACTTAAGAAAATGATGAATGCAATGTTAATTTCCTCAGGTTTACCTGATTTTATGTGAGGGGAAAAGTTATTCTCTTAGCTTGTTATGTTCTAAATAGAGTCCCTTATAAGAAACTAGATCAAACCTTTTATGAAATTTAGAAAGGTTATCCACTTGTGCTTTTCGAAAGTGTAGAGGTGTTTAGTTAAGGTTGCTCTACCTAAACATAAGAGGAAGAAAATTAGGCTTAAGACTATTTATTCAATTTTTGTAGGATATGTCTCTAATAGTGTTGCTTATAGATTTATACTTAATGAAGAGGGATCTAACACTTATGGACCAATTATGGAGTTACGAGATGCAATGTTCATTGAAGATATATTTCCTATGAAAGTGAATGTGCAAACTCCTAGAGAATATGTCCCTAGTTCTTTTACCAATGATGACATAGAGGAAGAGGTAATTGTTGAACTAAGGAGAAGAAAAAGAGATAAAGTACCCACTAGTTTTGGTTCTGACTTTATTACATCCTTTATGATGAAAAAACCTAAGGAGATGGATGACGGTTTTGTGGTAACTTATATTCTTGAGGAAGATCCCAAAACTTATGAAGAAGTAATGAAATCTGTGGATGATACCTTTTGGAAGGAAGCCATAGATAATGAGTTAGAGTCAATTATGTCTAATAAAACTTGGATTTTAGTTGATCTACCTTTGGAGTGTAAGTGGATTTTCAAAAAGAAATTGAGACCTGAAGGAACCACTGGGAGGTTCAAGACAAGACTTGTGATTAAAGGTTTTAAACAAAAGAAAGGATTGAACTTTTTTTATACTTACTCTTTTGTTACCAAAATTGCATATGTAAGGATGTTGTTTGCTATTGTCTTGGTATTTTAGCTTCATGTGCACCAAATGGATGTTAAGACAACTTTCTTAAATGGTAATCGTGATGAGAAATTTTATATGGTCCAACCTAAAGGGTTTAGAGTGCCTGGTCAGGAGCAAAAGGTGTGTAAGTTGGTTAAATCTTTGTATGAGCTTAAACAAGCTCCTCCCAAACAGTGACATGAGAAATTTGAAAGTGAGATTTTCAAACATGGTTTCACCTCTTGTGATGTTGATTCTTGCATTTATGTGAAATTCAATGCCAATGGTTGTATGATCATAACTCTTTATGAAGATGATATGCTTATTTTTGGTACTAGCTTATCTGTCATTGATACTGCCGGGAGTTTGCTAAGGTCTTCCTTTGATATAAAAGGTCTTATACTGGTGGACTTTATTTTAAGAATCAAAGTTGATAAGGCTGACTCTGATTTTAGGTTGAATCAAACTTATTATATTGAGAAAATTTTGAAGAATTTTGGTTACTATGATGTTGAACTAGTCAAGATTCCCTATGATGTCAGTGTTAATTTAAAGAAAAATCTTGTTAACAATGTAAACCAAGTTGAGTATGCTAAAATTCTTTGTAGTGTGATGTTATTGATGAACTATTCTCATCCTGAGGTTGCATAGTAGACTTAGTAGGTATACTCATAATCCAAGTCAAGAGCATTGGAATGCATTGATTCGTTTGTTGAGATATTTGAAAGGTACGATGTAACATCCCGTTACTCATGTTAAGGCTAGAAGAAAATGCATTTCGTGCTCATGCATTATATGATATGCACATACACATTAATATTGAATTTTTGCACATGAAAATAATTGTACATGCATTCATTGACATTTTTCCGGGTATAATTGATTTATGAATGTGAGTTTCAGGACCGAGAGATGACTTTAGCTACTAAGAGACGCTACAAGGAGTATAGTCTTGTACTTTTGGGGAAAAAGAAGAAATGACTCAAAGGTCGGTCAGCTGAAATTGGAAGATTAGATAGATCTTTTGTGTATTTCCTCTTTCATGTAGTGTATTTTGTATTAGGATATGATGATGTTCATATTCAAACGATATTGAAAACTGTCAATGTAAATATTTGGTTTTATGAAATGAAAGGAGAAATTTAGGTTTTAAAATATGGTGTTTTTCATTATAATGTCTTATAAGAAAATAAAGAATGATGATGTCATGCTAACTGAATGTTGTGACTGAACGTAGCGCGCCATTATCATAGGTTATTTACTGGAATGTCCTCAGAGTGTTCCAGTATGTACCCCATGGTAACGGGGCGCTACATTGGATGGTATCAGAGCATGATTTGGCATCCATAGGGACATATAGGAATTTTAAGCATGAAATATCGTGAGAAATGCGGATAATGATTGTAAGTTATTATTTATTATAATTCATCCGCCATATGTGTTCAAATGGGGCAATCAGCGGACCTAGGATCTGTGGGAGCCAGTAGAGAGTCTTCGGTACCTCGATATGAGGAAATGTCTCCTAAAGTTCCCGAGAGAAGGAAGAGGAGGTATGATACGTTGCAGAAGCAGGGGGTTGTAGACTTTTACGGAAGTATAGACCCTGCAGAGGCCGAGAGATGGCTAGAGAGAACGGAGAGAGTTTTCGATCAAATAGACTGCAAGCCGAATAAGAAGTTCGACTATGCAGTGTCTTTACTGCAAGGCCTAGCTTACTAGTAGTGGAAGACTGTTCCAGGCAGTACCACTAGGCCTTGCAACCTGAAGTGGGACAGGAAGATGAAAGAGTTTCTAGATTTGAAGCAGGGTAGGATGTCAGTGCAGAATATGAGATCCAGTTTAATGAGTTGAAGGGATATGCTACTACTTTGATTTCTACCGAACAAGATAAGTGTAGAAGCTTCGAAGATGGGCTAAACATGGAGATCAGGACATGACTAGCGATCTCCAACATGATTAGTTTCACTGAGTTAAGAGTTGTTTCGATCAGAATTGAGCAGCTACTGAGACAGGGACATGCAGAGTCTGGGCAAGGGTCCAGATTGAAGAGGTCCACTGAGATTCAGAGTGGTTCTGGCAGAAGATTCAGTAAGTTCCAGAACCGAGCTTTCAGACCAACGGCTGGATCAAAACAGTCGGGATTCAGACAGAGGGGTGGTTTTGTACAGTATAGCAGTGGAAGAGGTACAATACAAAGTCAGTACCTTTGTGAGCACTATGGGAAGAGGCACGGTGGTGAGTACTGGAGATTGTCTGGAGCTTGCCTTAGATGCGGTTCCTTTGACCACTAGATTAGAGATTGTCCTGCTGCTATAGGAACTTAGTCTGGTATGAGTGGGAGATTTGGGAGTGAAGCTACAATCTAGCAGAGCTGAGGTAGCGGGTCCAAACAGAGAAGCTGTGGCAGAGGCAGAGTGAGCTTTGCAAGTCCTTCTGTCAGGACTAAGGTGCGGAGCAGCTGACCGTAGTCTCAGGCCCGAGTCTATGCGATAACTAGACAGAAGGCACAAGACTCTCCAGATGTTGTTGCAGGTGCATTACTTATTTATGATCATGAAGCATTTGCATTGCTAGATCCAGGATCTACGCATTCCTTTATCGCACCGCATCTGGCATCTAGGCTGCATTATGATAGAGAGTTATTATAGTATGGATTAGAGGTGAGTACACCGATAGGTAGTACTACAGTTATAGGAGAAGTCTGCAGGAAATGCTTGATTCGGATTGATCAAGCAGAATTAGAGGCAGAATTGATTATATTACAGCTAAGAGAGATAGATATTATCCTAAGCATGGATTGACTCACTACTCATAGGGCTATCATGAACTGCTATACTAAGGAGGTGGTATTAGAATCTCTTAATCAGCCGAGAGCAGTTTTCAGAGGAATTAGTCAAGAAGTGCTAGCCAGGTTGATATCATTTATGAGTGCATTGAGGATGATGCAAGGTGGATGTGAGGCTTAGTTGGCCCACGTCATTGATACTTGAGTTGAGAAGAATGTGCAAGATATTTCTGTGGTTAGGGAATTCTTGGATGTGATTCCCGCCGAGCTATCTGGTTTACCTCCGGATCAGAAAACAGAGTTTACGATTGACTTATTTCTGGGTACTGCTCCTATATCGATTCCTCCATACAGGATGACACCTAAGGAACTAAAGGAGATGAAGGCTCAGCTATAGGATTTGCTGGAAAAAGGTTTTATTAGACCCAGTGTTTCGCCTTGGGGAGCTCCAATTTTGTTTGTAAAGAAAAAAGATGGGACTTTGAGGTTATGCATCGATTATAGGCAACTGAATTGGGTGATAGTGAAGAATAAGTACCCGTTGCCTAGAATTGATGATTTTCTTGGTCAGTTGCAGGGAGCTCAAGTATTCACTAAGTTGGATTTGAGATCGGGGTACTATCAGTTGAAGATAGCAGAGGCTGATGTACCTAAAAGTGCATTCAGGAGTAGGTACGGGCACTTAGAGTTTTTAGTAATGCCGTTTGGGTTAACTAATGCCCCAGTAGCATATATGGCCTTGATGAATAAGTTGTTTCAGCCCTACCTGGACCGCTTAATGATAGTGTTTATAGATGATATTTTGGTGTATTCAAAGAATAGAGAATAACATGCCAGACATTTGAGGGTAGTACTGCAGATTATGAGAGAGAAACAGTTGTATGCAAAATTCAGTAAGTGTGAATTTTGACTGAATCAAGTAGTATTTCTGGGACATATAGTGACTGGACAAGGCATACAAGTAGATCTAAAGAAGATAGAGGCAGTAATAAATTGAGAAGCTCTGAGAAATGTATCGGAAATCCGAAGCTTCCTAGGATTAGCTTGATATTACCGAAGGTTTATCAAGGGGTTTTCTTTGATCTCAGCCCCTCTGACAAAACGTTTAAGGAAGAATATAGTATTCAGATGGAATGAGGAATGTCTGAAGAGCTTTAAGGAGCTAAAGCGTCAGTTGACTATGGTACCGGTGCTGGCTATTCCATCGAGGGCCGGAGGATATTTGGTATATAGTGATGCTTCGCATCAAGGATTGGGATGTGTATTGATGTAGTATGGCAAGGTGATTTCCTATGCATTGAAACAATTAAGGTCTCACAAGATTAACTATCCAGTACATGATTTAGAACTTGTTGTAGTTGTCTTTGCTTTAAAGATATGGAGACACTATCTATATAGAGAGACATTCTAGATTTATACAGATCATAAGAGTTTGAAGTATCTATTGAGTCAGAAGGAGTTGAACATGAGACAAAGAAGATGGATTGAGTTATTAAAGGATTATGATTGCACGATTGAGTACCACCCAGGGAAAGCTAATGTAGTGTGTGATGCTTTGAGCAGGAAGTCTAATACCAGTGCCACTCAGATTCAATTATCGAGGTTACCAAACTTGATTCATTTGAGAGCTCTAAATGTGGAATTAAATCTGGAGCAATATGAGGCATTGATCGCTTCACTAAAGTTGAGACCGATGTTACAAGATAAAATTAGAAAAGCCTAAAGGAAAGATCCTAATATGGTGAAGCTTATAGAGAAAGTGAAGATGAGTTCGGATTCTGAGTTTGCGTTGAGGGATGAGTCATTGTTGTTGAAACAGATGCTGTGTGTGCCTAATGTGGATGATCTGAGGAAAGAAATTCTAGAGGAAGCTCATATGGTTGCCTATGCTATGCATTCTGGTACTACTAAGATGTGTAACATGTTAAAGCAATATTTCTGATGGCCCGGAATGAAGAAGCAAGTGGCGGAGTATGTTTCTAAGTGTATCACATGCCAACAGGTTAAGGCTGAGCATCAGGCTCCAGTAGGGAAGCTACATTCGTTGCCTATTCTAGAGTGGAAATGGGAACGAATTACCATGGACTTGATTATGGGATTGCCTAAAACTCCGACATAGAACGATGCTATATGGGTTATAGTGGACTGATTGACTAAGTTGGTCCATTTCTTACCAGTGAGAGAGAATAACTCACTAGATCAGTTGGCCCAGAGATATGTGAATGAAGTGGTTAGACTACATGGGGTTTCAGTGTCCATTGTATCGAACAGGGATCCCAGATTTACTTCGAGATTTTGGAAGTACTTGCAGTCTTCTATGGGTACTAAGTTGAACTTCAATACTGCATTTCATCCTCAAACAGATGGACAGAGTGAGAGGATAATCAAGACTGTTGAGGATATGCTTAGAACATGTGTATTGGAGTTTTAAGGAGCTTGGGATCAATATATAGCACTGATAGAGTTTGCTTATAACAACCATTATCACTGTAGTATCGGAATGGCACCATATGAGGCATTGTATGGAAGAAAGTGTCGATTGCCTTTATATTGGGATGAAGAGGGCTTGAGAATGGTTGAAGGCCCAAAATTGATACAAGATACTGTGGATAAGGTGAAATTGATCTAAAGCCAAATTAAAACTGCTCAAGATAGACAGAAAAGTTATGCAGATCAGCATCGAAGGGACATGGAATACAATGTAGGAGACAGAGTGTTTCTGAGAGTGTCACCTTAAAGATGTTCTCACCTTGATTGTTTGTTTAATTTTGAATTGAGTTGATATGTGATGTTGTGTACTGATTCCGGACAATTGATTGTCCGAGGAGTTTAATTTTCGGACTGTATTAGAAGTATTCCTTGAATGTGAATGTGATTGACTACATGTTTTCTCAACTTATATGTTGAATGCCGGACTAAAAGTCCGATGATGAATGTGAATTGGAAAGTGAAAGCAAATTTGAATGACTGAACATAATGATTGAATATGTGTCATGCACTTTATTCCAAAAATGTATGAAATATAAAGTCAGTTGTGACCGGAATCGCTAATGAAAAATAGCTTAAAGCTTAGACATTCGTGGTAAGAGCCTATGACTCAATTTATATGATAGAGCCCAGTATCCACAATAGATACAGGACAGTATGATAGAGCTTGGAATCTACAACGGATAGGGGATAATGAAAAAGGCACTCGGTCACAACAATGTAATAAATAAATTTGAGTCTCATAAACATTGCATACACATATGATATGACTAAATTGAGCAATTGCAATGTTTTGAGAACTTGTATTGTATGAAATGTGTGATGAATATGTCTTTCATGATTTGAATGAAATGAGGAAATGTGTGGATTTTTCAAATGGGACAATTGTGTACAAAGTGTTTTGTGTTATTACATGATGAAAATTGAGATGATGTAAATTATGATGACTTAAATTGTGTGTTGCATAACAAGAGTGAACCATCGAGGATGGTTATTCAACTGAATTCGCAAAACTCAAACCAAATTGCAGCGTTGATATTTTCATGTTCGAAAGAACGACAACTTAACTTCCAAGACTGTTTAGAAGGGTTTTTGGTATAACTTTTGGATAAAAGAACATGGCTTAAAGGTCAGTCAGCTGGGACTGAAGAAATAGTTTGTTTTAAATTTTTGTTTAGTTTCCTCATGTATGTAGCAGAGTATGTAGACTAAGTTGTAAACACTCTAGGTTGACATTGTAAAATATAGATGATGGTTAATGCTATAGTGTACATTATAGTTTGAGAAATGAAATGAGGAAAATTTTGGTTTTCAGATAATGTGTTATTTATGGTTTTACTTACGATGCCATGTGATATAGTGAAGGTGAAATGGTTAACACACCATTTCTATTGGGCATGTACACGTGTGTCTGAAGGGTGCACGTGCATATGTCAGATGGGAGTAGAGTGTTACATACGATGCATTATGAATTATCTTTTGGTGGTCATCCTCCTGTATAGAGGGGTATTCTGATGCTAACTAGTTTATGAAGAGTGATGATATACACTCTACCAGTGCTTATATTTTTACTTTGGCAGGAGCTGTAGTGTCTTGGAAATCATCCAATTAAATATGTATTACAAGATCAACTATGGAGGTTGAGTTTATGGCCTTGAAGCTAACTCAACGGGAAGCTAAGTGGTTAAGGAATCTCTTAGTAGATATCTCACTTTAGAAAAAACCAATTCATGATGTGTTCCTTCATTGTGATTCACAGGTTGCCATTCATGTTGTCAAGAACAAGGCATATAATGGAAAAAGTAGATATATAAGATTGAGACACAAAATTGTTTGTTCTTTAATTAGGCATGATATAATCTCTCGAGACTATGTTAAGTCAGAGATAAACTTAGCTGATCTGTTTACAAAAGCTTTGAGTAAGAAACTAGTCTCAGAGCATGCTAAAGGGATGAGGTTGAGCCCAGTTATGTAGTAACCTTATGATGGACACTTATTTTGGAAAACTAAGTTCAATGGGTCAAACAAAGTTATATGGTGACTACTTGTACTTTATTTATGGAATAACACAGAGATACATTCAGTTTTTGAGTTGCATCCCATAACATGAATTTACTACATTTGATGAGGTTGGATGGTTTAATCCTTAATGAGTTCCATAGTCCAAGTTTGAGTGGTATGAGCAGTACACACTTAATGGACTCACCCACATGATTGTGGGGGGTAACCACCCTCCTATGAGAGTTTTTAGGCTATCCCTCTAGAGCGATCATAAGACTCAGGCATTTTGACGTTGTTTATTTCTCTAGCAGGTTATGTCTCCGAAATTTCTTGGATACCAGATTTAAGACCTAGTTCACCTAGTTGTTCACCTATCACTCTCATAAATTGTTACAATTTATTTATAAGTTTTGGCCCATGTGGGGGATTGTTGATGTTGCTCCAAAACTTGGAACATCACTCTTTCTTACTTTGGTTTATGTCCCACATTGAAAAAGCAAGGGACTTTCACCTAGTTTATATACTAGATTGTTTTGTGAGACTTTGAATCAAGTCTCTTGAGGAAGGTGTGGATACCACACACACGCGTGTGCGCGAGCCGCCGACTTTGCCCAGATGAGGTGGGGCGTGGCGTGCATGTGGCATGAATTTTTGGGGGCCCACTTTCTTTAAGTCATACATTTTTTGCTTGTCCGTTACCTCAACACGTCATACGCTTTTTCACTGTTAAGTCCTACATTTTTTAGGCCCCTTCATTATGACCATAGCGTTCTTCGTAATGACCATAACGTTCATAAGTTTATTCTTATTACCCAAACGTTCCGTTAACTTTGATACCCATTAACAAAAAGCCTCTCTGCTATCTATAAATCTCATGCATCTGCTTTGTTTTGGCTGCTATCCCCATTGTTGCGCTTTTCCATTTTCTCCCTACAACGCACACATTTTTCTTCCCACAAATAGAAAATTTTGCAAACAAATTTTGCGGTGTAGTGGGCATTAACTCTAAGGTCGGATCCTGTTGTTCTGCTACACTGTAAAGGATAAATTTCTGACTTAGGATAGTAATTTTTACGACGCCTTGTATTCTCAGACAAGCTATACCAATTTTATTTTTGGTGCTATTTCATTATTTCACTTACAGTAGGTTTAGAGTGAGAGAAGTAAACAAACCCTATTGCTATTATTACGTTAAATGTTCAAAAAGTATAGTAGTGCTGGAGCTATACTTGACCTCACTAGTAGATTGGCAACACATAAGTTTTAGAACTATATAAAATTGTGGTTAAATTGTGACAACGTTTTGTGATGTCTGCAAGTAAGAAACAATGCAGAACTGCTACGGACCGAGAAACGAAGAGATGACCCGCCAAACATGGTGGAAGTTTCTTTTCTTTACTCGTGAACAACAGGGCATTGTAGGTGGACGCATCGCCAAGCGTGTTTTGCACATTAATTGAGATGTTGGTACAGGTGTATAAGCATCTTTTAAATCTTAATTAATCAGTTAATGCTAGGTCGTGGATAATGTTTACAACTGTATGTACACGTAAAGCTTATGAGGGAGTTTAGCTATTTGATAGAGGATGACGATAGCTGTTTGAGTTAGGCTAAGATTCTCCAGTTTCTGTGCAATTTGTAACTGTTCCAAGGAAAGACATCGAAAACAATGAGCTTCCATTGTATTGCATAACCATTTTTGTTTTACAATGTCTGGAATCTATAAGGGTGCACTTCTGTTAAAGTTTAAACCTTCCCTTAATCTGTGAGATTTAGTTCTTTCTCAATAATATTATCCAATTTATTATAATTGAATTATGACTTTTGAAAATTAAAGAAAGATTAACTTCTTCAATATTATTGGATTGATTCTATAAATCAAATACGTTGCTGTCATAGGTTTTTCAGGTTCCCTTATAATTATTACATTTTTATATAATGTAATATACTCACAAAATTAATGAAAAATATGAGCTGAAAAATTTTTTTGTACTCCAACTTGATAAGTAATTATTGTTGGTGATACAAATATAATTACATTAATATTAATAATATAATAATAAAAAATTATTTTTATTTAAAAGAAAAGAAGAAACTAAAAATAAAAAAAAGAAGTGAAATTAAACAATTCCCCAATTCTAACAAACATGCAAAATTTGTATACATTTTACAATACCAAAATCTATTAAATAAAGGAATAAATATAGATATGAATATGAGATTTTATCTTTAATTAGGTATACAAATTTTGGCAATAGATAATTCACTGGATTGTGCTACTAATTCGATAGCTTGGTTTGTGACAATAGCAGCGGTTGATAATCTGTTGAAATGAACCTGCTGAAATGATACGTATTTATGTGTTTGAGATTGCTATTTTGGTAACTGCTGAAATATGAAAATATGTGTTTAGCAAGTGCGGTTATGATTGCTGAAAAGTGATAAAATGACTAAAAAATTCATTTATTTAATAAACTATTAATTTTTGTATAAATAATTAAAAATATATTATTAGTCATATAAATATAAAATTTTAAATAAGAAAATATTAAATTAAAATAAGAAAATATAAATAAAATAAATTTAGTAAAAAAATATTTCATAAAAATATATTATTAGTCAT
>JAOQMS010000006.1:8595721-8627378 GCA_027563885.1 Erythroxylum longipes | reverse complement strand
ACAGTGTATCTATTTTGTCAATGAATGAAGTGAATATTTTAAGCAAATTGATAACGATGTCAAGTATGTGAGATAATTCCATGTGTGAATTAGATTTGTTATTGCTCTAACATACCATTATCGTAAGTTATGTGCCTAAAAGCTTAGGTACGTACCCTATGGTAGTGGGATGTTACAACTAACCTTGAATGTAAATGGCGAGAAGGTGAGGTTCAACATATACAGATTGCTCAAACATCCAAGTGATACATAGACTTGCAACTGAGTGGATGTCATACCTTATTGTGTGGTAACATCTTTTCCTTCCCTTATATCTAAAGATCCATTATTGACATGTTTGGAAGGTATGTTTAGAACAGATGCTATGGATGATGAGGATACTTGTTTTATGATGGTATTAGATGCTTTTGAATGCTTGAAAAATTTTAATCAAACCGAGCCTTTGTTTTTTGTAACTAATGCTGATGTTGTTGGTGATGTGAAAGATGTGCACCCATTGATTAATTTGAAACCCTTGCCTGAACATTTGAAATATGCATTCTTGGGTGCTAATCAAACTTTTCCTGTCATTATTTCATCTTCATTGATTTCTTTAGAAGAAGAAAACTGCTTAGGGTGTTAAGGGAGTTAAAAAATGCATTGGGTTGTTTAATTTCAGACATTAAAAGGATTAGTCCTTCTATTGTAATGCATAAAATTCTTATGGAGGAGTCATTGACCCTTAGCATTGAACACCAAAGAAGATTGAACCCAGCAATGAAGGAAGTGGTTAGGAATGAAATTCAAAAATGGCTTAAGGCTGTAATTATTTACCCAATTTCTGATAGTTCACAGGTTAGCTCTACTCAGGTTGTTCCTAAAAGAGGTGGATTCATTGTAGTTAAAGATGATAACAATGAGACTATTTCCACTAGGACAATCACTGGATGGAAGGTTTGCAAGGATTATAGGAAGTTGAACAAAGCCACTGGGAAGGACCATTTTCCTTTGCCATTCATAAACCAAATGTTAGACAGATTTACAGGACACGCATTTTACTATTTTTTAGATTGTTACTCAGGATATAACCAAATAGCCATAGCACCTGAAGATCAAGAAAAGACCACATTCACTTGTCTTTTTGGCACATTTGTATTTAGGCGTATGCCTTTTGGTCTTTGCAATGCTCCTGCTACATTTCAACGCTGCATGATGGCTATCTTTTCTGATATGATTGAGAATTTCATGGGAGTCTTTATGGATGATTTTTCTGTATTTGATGATTCATTTGATAAGTGCTTACATAATCTGTCTCTAGTGTTGAAAAGATGTCAGGATACCAACTTGGAGCTCAATTGAGAGAAATGTCATTTTATGGTGAGGGAAGGAATTGTGTTGGTCACAAAGTATCTGCCCAGGGCATTGAAGTGAACTGAGCTAAAACAACAACTATTGAAAAGCTTCCTCCACCAACAAATGTATAGGGTATCCGTAGTTTCCTTGGACATGCAGGGTTTTATCGGAGATTCATCAAAGACTTCTCTAAGAAATGCTTGAAAGCCTTTGAGTTGATCAAGAAAAAGTTGATTTCAGCTCCTGTGATGATCACACCTGATTGGCAACAACCGTTTGAAATCATGTCTGATGTGAGTGACTTCGCAGTGAGAGCAGTTTTAGGCTAAAGGCGAGAGAAAGTGTTCAGGGTTATCTACTACTCTAGCCAGATTTTGGATGATGCCCAGCAAAATTCCACTACTACAGAAAAGGAAATGTTAGCAGCTGTGTTTGCTTTGGACAAGTTTCGATCATATATCATTAAGTCCAAAGTTGTGGTTTTCACAGATCATGCGACAATCTGATATCTGTTTGCAAAGAAAGATGCCAAGCCATGACTCATTCGATGGGTGTTGCTTTTGAAAGAGTTTGATGTGGAGATCAAAGACAAAAAGGGGACAAAAAATGCAATTACCGACCATCTTTCTCGATTAAAGCTTGAGGAATCAAAGCCACCAATACCTATCAAATAGACTTTCGCGGATGAACAATTATTCAGAGTCAGTGAAAAGTTTCCATGGTTTGCTGATGTGGTGAATTATTTAGCTACAGGTTTGATTCCTCCAGGTTTAAATCCATCCCAAAAGAAAAAGTTTCTACTTGATGCAAAAAGTTATTTCTAGGATGAGCCTTTACTATTCAAGAGAAGCCCCGATCAAGTGATTCGAAGATGTATCCCAGAAAATGAAGTGCAAGCAATTTTGGAGCATTGTCATTCATCACCATAGGGAGGTCACTTTGGCCCAACAAGAACAATAGCAAAATTTCTCCAATCTGGTTTCTATTGGCCTACACTTTATAAGGACTGCTATGGTTTCACTAAGACATATGATCGATGTCAACAAATGGGTAATATCTCACGACGACATGAGCTTCCTTTGACCAACATTTTTAAGGTAGAACTCTTCGATTTATGGGGTATCGACTTCATAGGACCATTTCCTAAATCTTGTGGACAATCATATATCCTTTTGACACTGGACTACGTATCAAAATGGGTTGAAGCCATAGCTTCACCAACAAATGATGCCAAGGTTGTTCTCAGATTTCTTAAGAAAAACATTTTCATAAGATTCGGCACTCCAAGGGCCATTATTAGTGATGAAAGTACCCACTTTTGCAACAAGCTTTTGGGTAATATTTTAACCAAATATGGAGTTCGTCATAAGGTTGCTTTATCTTACCATCCACAGTCAAATGGCTAAGCTGAAATATTAAATCGAGAGATCAAGGACATTCTTGAGAAGACGGTGAACCCTAATTGGAAAGACTGGGCTCTCAAGCTTGATGATGCCCTTTGGGCATATAGGACAGCTTTCAAGACTCCAATTGGCATGTCTCCATATCGTTTTGTTTTTTTGGAAAAGCTTGTCATCTTTTGGTGGAGTTAGAACACAAGGCTTATTAGGCAGTTAGGAAGATTGGAAAAAATCGATTGGAAATCAGTCTCTTCAGTTGTGTGAATTGGAAGAATTTCGAAATGAAGCATATGAGAACTCCAAAATCTACAAGGAGAAAACTAAGAAATGGCATGACCAACACATCATGAGGAAAGAATTTGTCCCAGGAGAGAAAGTTCTACTTTTCAACTCTAGATTGAAGCTTTTTCTAGGTAAATTGTGCTCTAGATGGTCAGGGCCCTTTGCTGTGAAAAATGTTACCTCCTATGGAGCAATTGAAGTTAAAGGAAGTGATGGAAGAACCTTTAAAGTGAATGGGCAAAGATTGAAGCATTATTATAGTCAAGAGTTGAGAAACATTGCAAGCATTTCACTCAAAGACTTGTGATCAAATGGCTACGTCGAGCTATTGATGTTAAACATAGCACCTATTGGGAGGCACCCCAATCTTATCCTTTCATTTTAATTCTTTGTTGTTTCAGTTTCTTTTTATTGTTTTCATTTGAGTACCTTATTTGGTTTTTATCTGTTTTGTTTTGTTTTGTTTTTTGTTAGGAATGCAAGATTGGAGCTGTAAATTCTGATTTCAAGTCGCTGAGGCCTCTTTGATCCAGGGAGTCCCTATGTTCTCATCTCTTTATATCTTTTTAGGTCATTGGGGATAATGTCTCATTTAAGTGTGGGGGTGGGACCAATTTTAAAATTTTTGCAATCTTGCACTTGAATTGTGATGAAGGTTGAACCATGCCATTTTGTCATAGTAGTTGGACTGAGGATTGAGTTGTGTGCTTGAATTTAAATTAGGTAGCTTGAGTGGAAGGTGAATCATATGGATTGATTGAAGTAGTTAGTTGCATAAACTCAGTCAATAATTTGATACTTGAGTGATTAGGTAATGTATAAAATTTTGATGAATTTTCACATAAGCACATATGAGGTTTTGAGCCTATATGAATGCATCTTATATTCATTTCTTTTTTTTTGTTGTGTGTGATACTCCCCTAGGAAGACTACCTCTAGAACTTGCATTGAACCGGTTTGAAACTACGAGATGCATGCTTTATGGAAATGATTAAGGCATTCTTTGTTTTAAACTCATTAGCTTAAATGGCCCACCTTATATATTATCCCGTGTAACCCCTTTTGAACCTTCACCCTTTTTGATTGCAAAATAAACATCTAAAAAAAAAACAAAACTCCGCTAGCCTTGCCCAATCACAAGTATAATGAAGTGCTAAGTGATCATTTGGTCTATAGTTTGGGAGTTTTGGGCTTACTTGTTATTCTGAGATGTTTATAGAGGTACTCCTACTCATATTTTATTGATTTATGTTGCTTTTATTTTTCTTGTTTTCATTGTTTGCCCTTGTTTAAAAAAAACAAAAAAAACAAAAAAAAGAAACAAAAAAACAAAAAAACAAAAGAAAAAGAATCAAACATAGTAGCATTAGTTAGTGAAGAGTAGTAGTAGTCCCATATATTCATTTGCTTATCTCAGATTTTGTATTTAGTTGTTCCTTTTTACTCAGTGCTTTGTTAATACTTGTGAGTTAACCGATGACCTTTTTATCCTGCCTTAACCCAAACCCCATTACAACCCTAAATAAAAGTCCTTTTGATCCATGTTGATGTGTATTTTATGTGGTAGAAGATTGGTGAATATGCAAGCCTATGGTAGTGTAGTCTTTTAGAGGGAGTCTTGAGTGAAACACTAACCCTAAACACTTGAGTGATTCAAGTGAAAACTTAGGGAAAATTCATCTGAATTTGCTGAAGTTTGAATGAACGCACACACTCGATCTTCTTTGAAAACGAATTGATGAAAAAAAATTTGTTGTTGTGTTTAAATTGCTTGGGGACAAGCAATAGTTCAAGTGTGGAAGTATTTGATAGAGATACTGATAAAATATTATTTAATGCATTAATTTAGGTCAATTAGTATTTTGGGATAGATATTATGCTAAATTGTGTTTTTATATTATCTTTGAGTGTTAGGAGTTTTTTTTTTGAAAAAATAGAGCAAAAAGATAGCAATTTGAAAGATTGGTCAATGCTTCAATGTATGGACAAATAGCTGAGAAAAAATGGGACAAAACGACAACACATGAAGAAAAAGGTAGCAGCTCCTCATATTGGAATATATGACACAGCTTCCACAAAAGAGAAAACGCAGAGTAGCCCAGCGTTTGAAAGAAGAAGCAAAGGGTTTTAGCGTGGGGAGATACGCAACTCAAGAAATCTGGCCTCCACTCATGCCTCATTCACAAAAAAAAAACACAGCAACACACCAAAGCAGCCTCCTCTCCACTCACGCTAGCCTCCACTAACGCTAACATAGCCTCCATCTACTCACGCCACTCACGCATATACAGCCAGCCTTCACAAGCAAGAGACACGCCTACATTAACGCTGCCTCCATTCAACCCTCCACTCACGCAAACTCAAGCCTCCACGCACGCAGCTTCCACTGACTCACCCAAGCTCCATCCACCAACGCGCAAGCAGCCTCTACACAAAGACGCAAACCCACACACCCTGGAGAAAAAACATCAACGCCCAGACTCCACTCACGCAAGCCTCCATCCTCTCACTCACGCAGCATTCTCCTCCGAAGCAGTCTCCGTTCACTGAAAATCAAGAAGCCTCCACTAGACAACAAGGCAATCACGCAAGTAGAAGGGAGAACATTTTATTCTGCTGCAGATTTGGAGCTTTGTTCTTCATTTATTTTTTATTCCTTCATGAGATTGTCTAGGGTTTATATTTTTGGATTGCTTGGCTTGATGATTTGTGGCTAGAACTTCAATTTCTCTTAGGGATTTGATATTTTGTGATGCTTTGACATTGAACATTGCTGGAATTCATGACTAAATATTCATATGCTTGTTGATTATTCTTGGGTTTAGTTATTCTTACTTTGGATTATTGGAAGTTGGCTTGGTATAAATTCACCTTTGGAAAAAGGGAGTTTTTTTGCTAGAAGATTGAAGGAATTTCAACTAGGATTTTCTAGTGAGTTGGGAGACCCATGAAACCTAGGAGGTGAAAATAGAAGGTTGGGTTTGGAACTTAAGAAACTCTAGGAAAAACTTAAGTAAGGGATTACTAAGTGATGTCTAGAGTGGATAAATTAATTCACCTTTGGGAGAAGGGGATTAATTACACTTAAAATTTACATACAAGGTTAGGATTATTCGTTTATGGAGGATAGCTAATTCAATATTAAGGTTGACAAAAATATTATTCCCTAAGAGAGAGTCATTCCCCATTGACGTTAATACCTTTAATTAGTCAATTGTTGCACTCTTTTATGAAATTAATTGTTATATAGATTTGTCATATTTATAGTTATTTTGACTGCATTGAATTGGGTAGTTGCTTAGAAATTTATTTGAGTTTTTGTTAATTTGTTACATTGCTTTTAAATTTCCAAAATTTTACCTAACCCGATTCCAAACATTGGTAGTTAGTGTAGATTTGAAATTTCTCATGATCCCTATGGACATGACTCGATTCTCACTGATTTATTACTCACTTCGACAACCGTGCACTTGTGGTTCACGAACAGAAAGCTTGTATCTAGGCTCAAACTCAGGCCCAGCCTGAGGTAGCCAAGCCCCAGTGTAAGTTTGAGAGGGCTTAGGGTAGTCCAAAGTTAGACTCGGCCAGACCCCAACCTGTTTTTATTTTTAAATAAGAAAATGACATCATTTTTTTACAAAATGATGTCATTTTTCTTAAAGTTATTGTGTCTCGGGTCGGGCAGGAACTGGATGGTCAGAGCCTAAACCCCAATCTAAGGCTTGACTTTTGAAAAAAATTAAGCCCAAGGCCTGGACCGAGACTTGTTCAAATCGAACTTAGCCTATTAACTTCGAGCTGAGTCAATTGGGGCTAAGCCTAACCAAGCCTGATTGCCAATCTAGCCCCCTCGATCACACGTCAATAGTCTAAAATCTAACGTGACTGGTCCAGACTGAAAAGGTCAAAGATTTTGTACATGTAAGATGACTATCATTGTTGATGCATATATTTAATGATTGAAATACCAAACTCTTTTGTCTTCGTTGTGATTCTTTTAGTGTCTTTAATTCTATCACTAGTCTAATTCATCATCTTTGTGTTTTTCATCAATTTTCTTATATGATCAACAAATGCTTAATTCATGGTTTGAACAAAGAAGAAAAAGGATATTCATTTTATTACCAAAAAATGAAAAAGAATAAATAACTGTAAAAGGGCCTTAAAAATTAGTTCCATATTCCTTAAAACTAGAATTTTAATATTATCACTTTCAAAAAGATTATACCAACAATAATAAATTAACAAAAGAAAGGTAAAACAAAAGAAAAGGCAAAAGGCAAAAATATATTATGAAAATAGGAAATGTTAAGGCAATTAATAGTGTCATTCTATAACCAAAAAAGAACATTTATTTTAAAGTTAAACCATTTGCCTATTATTTAGCATATAATAAAAGTAAAGTTTCAAAATTTTCCACTGACGAAGTAATTGAAAAGAAGAAAATAATCTTACAACAAAGCAATTAGGCCACCTACAATGCAAAACCTATATACCATCAACGTATTAGATATTCTAAATTCCAACAGTTTATATCGAATAAACGGATTTAGGTTATTAGATGTAAATTTTTTACTTCACTTTTCAAATTGTGATATATGACTTATACTCCCTCGAGTTGGCAAGTAACACTAGCACAACCTTGATATTTAGAAAACTTACTAATGATAACAACCAATGAGTGCAGGGATTTTTAGTTTTTAGTAAAGGCAACAGGTAATGGGAGTGGGGATAGGAAGAAGACTTCGGATTTTTTACCCATTAATTATTTAAAACAGTGTCATTTTGTTACTTAACCCAAAATTTAAAAAAATTCAAACTTAATCTAAAATTTGGCTAACTCAAGTCGAACTTATCTTATAGATTATTCAACTTAGATCAAACTTACTTGAGCCAAATTATTTTTACTTTCCTTAGAGGTTAAAGGGGTGAAGGAGAGTATCGAAGGTTAAGGCAATAGTGGTGGTGTTGGTGGTTTATCTACAATAGATTGAAGAAATTGAAAAGAGATAATAATATAATATAATAATTTTATATGTTAATTGTTAAGATCATTAAAAATCAAGAAAATAACATTTTAAATTTTAAAAATTAATATAAACATTTAATAAGTTTATTTTGTCTAGATAACATGTAAGTCAAACGAGTTAACGATCCAAATAATAAAGACCTAACAAAAACTTAATGAAATCATATTTTAAACTATAAATAATATTATTTGGCCAAAAGTGTATTTTTAACCTCAAGATTTACAACAAAATACAACTTGAATCTTAATGTTTTAAAATGTTCAAATTGCACTCTAACCTTTTCAACATGTTTAAAATAGTGTATAAATTGAACCCTAATATTTTCAAAAATGTTTAAAATAGACCTTAAATGCACTAAAAATCTAACGGAGTTAATTCCATGTCAATTAAATGCCATATAAATGATGACATGATATTATTTTTATATTTTTTAAATAGAAAATTGGCCCCACTAATTACTTTTTTAAATTAATTAAAAAGTAGATCCTACAGTCACATGACAACAGAGGCCATTGTTTATACATTTTAGACAGTAGGTCTCACTTGCCACATGATAATGAAGCTTATATTTATATATTTTAAACAGTGAGTCTCACTTGTCACATGACAATGAAGGTCATATTTATATATCTTAGACAGTTGACATATAAAAGTGAGACCCACATTTATTTAAAAAATAAAAAATAATGTCACCTTAGCATTGACGTGATGTTTAATTAATAGAGAGTTAACCCGTTAAAATTTTCATCTATTTAGGGCTTTCTTTGAAAGTTTTGAAGATATTGAGGTTCAATTTTAATGCTTCGAAACATTAGGTCTGTTTTGTTATAAACCTTGAGGTTAAAAATGGACTTTTAGGCAATATTAATTTATAAACATTAAGATATACAGTGGAATTAGAAGT
Organism: Erythroxylum longipes; assembly: GCA_027563885.1. Classification (NCBI taxonomy): domain Eukaryota; kingdom Viridiplantae; phylum Streptophyta; class Magnoliopsida; order Malpighiales; family Erythroxylaceae; genus Erythroxylum; species Erythroxylum longipes. Next base: position 8,618,430 of record JAOQMS010000006.1, on the reverse strand, counting down.
CATGACAATGAATAACTTATACTCTTTACAAATTTTAGGGGCAATTTGCATTTTCTACTTATAAAATTTAATGTTTATAAATTAACTATAAATATTAGTATTTGTTTACGAGACTTTTATAGATAAGCTTCATCAATAATGTCAAAATTAATGTATAATAAAAATAAAAATATTCGTGTTAGAAAATATATACCGGCATTTATTATTGAAATTTATATAAATATTTTTTAAAAAATAACTTATAAAGTGTAAAATTAATTATTTAAATTTTTATACAAGATTAGGTGTGACAAAAAATTTCTTGTCAATCTTGTTTAAAATTAATACGTTTAGTTAAAATTGACTGAAATTTATGTTAAGTTAAAACTTTGTTATTTTAAAAACACACGACCAGCAAAACAACCCTAGCGACGTTCTTTGGTAGTCTTGAAGTAGCCCTAGTAAAAGCCACCAATCTCGTCTCATCATTGTCATCTTTTAGTCATTGTCTCTTGGTTAAGTAACGAATGTCTCGTCATTTATCAGCGAAGCAGCAAATTGTCTCATCTCTTATCAATCTCAGTCTCGTTCCATATGGTGAGATCCTCCATCTACTGTGTAGGATTCTGCTACATATTTGATGTGTTGGTTAGTTTGTTAATATTATTTATTGGTAACGGTGGTTCCGAGGTCCACCAGTAGGAGCGATAGGGGTCGACAACGATGACGTCGATGGAAGGTGATGACGATAGCAGCCCGATTGAGTTTATTCGGGCCAACAACTCAAAACTCGATCTAGCCCAAGATCCAACCGCGATCCAGTTCAGTACAACTGTATAAAATGCCTTTAAAGTTCATATATTGTGCCTCGATGGGTGATCAGAATCAATCATCTCTTCTAGCTTAAAGCTTAAACTGTGCTATTGGCAGCAACCTCCAATCTCTGCACTTTCCATTTCATACGCTCTCTACGCCGAGCGCCACAGACATGGAAGGCCCCAGCGGCCACCAGCCGCCAGAGAAACACGACCATCCCAACTATTCTCACTCAACATGTACAGTCAACACTTGCGTCAAGTGTGGCGGCCCAACCTCCTACCCTCCACCGCCGCAGACCTCCTGGTCCGAAACCTCCCCACCACCTATCTACCGTCCAATACGCGCTCCAGCCGTCAACCTCCCTCCCAATAACTCTCAGGCCATAATCCTTGCCCCCGTCCCTAAGGCCGAAAAAGTCCCCACCATTTCTCCACCCTACAATTTCCAATCTCCGTCCAAGAAAATCCAGTCTACCGACTACATCCGCCGCTTTCACGACTCCGATTCCGGCAAGAACTTCCTTGGTTTCGTAGTCGCTCTCTCCGAGTCCATCCGAGGCCACAAAATCTCCGACACCTGCCTTGAATCCTTAACTGTGAAGTCAATCGTCTCAATCATCGAAACCCTGACGCAGTGGGTCGACGAAATCCCACCTGCTCAACAAGCCGCTCGGTACGGTAACGTCTCGTACAGAACCTGGCACGAACGTCTTGTGGAGAACAGTGAGTCTCTAATGCTTCGATTTTTACCTGATGATCTTAAATTTTCGACAGTCGAGATTGTTCCTTACTTCAACGACAGTTTCGGTAACTCGAGTCGGATCGATTATGGTACTGGTCACGAGACGAATTTTGCTGCTTGGCTTTATTGTCTCGCGAGAATGGGGGTGATTAAAGAAGAAGATTATCATGGTGTAGTGGCTAGGGTTTTTGTGAAGTACCTTGAGTTGATGAGGAAACTGCAATTGGTTTATAGTTTGGAGCCCGCTGGGTCTCATGGAGTGTGGGGGCTCGATGATTACCATTTCCTGCCGTTTATATTTGGAGCGTCGCAGTTGATTGATCACAAGTATATGAAACCTAAATCGATTCATAATGAGGATATTTTGGAGAATTTCTCGAATGAGTTTATGTATCTGTCGTGCATTGCATTTATTAAGAAGGTAAAGAAGGGTTTGTTCGCGGAGCATTCGCCTTTGTTGGATGATATCAGTGGAGTACATACTTGGAACAAGGTGAACAGTGGTCTGCTTAAGATGTACAAGGTGGAGGTTCTGGAGAAAGTGCCCATTATGCAGCATTTCCTTTTTGGGTGGCTTATTAAGTGGTATGTGTTCTTTTTTAGGCTAATATGGTTTATTCTTTTACCGATTTCCCTTGCTTTTAAAACTTTCTTTTGGGATTGGCTAGATGAATGTTTAGTGAAATCCGTCCTGGTACTCAATTTCACCTAGTGGAATGTTTAGTGAAATCCGTCCTGGTACTCAATTTCACCTAGTGGAGGCAGAAATTAGTTACTTGTTAGTAGTAACTTGCTAAAGAGAGGGATCAGCTTAGAGATGGTTCTATTCCATCCTCAACTTTCAGATGCTTGTTTTAGGATGAGGGAATGCGCTGTTGAATGTACAGTGTCTTATTTTTTTGGGAATTTCTCTATACTGATTTAAATTTTAGTTTATTTAAGCTTATCTATTCATACCTGATGATACTGGATAGATCCCTCCAACTTTGGGGTTGAAGATAGATGTTCAGCCATCTTTGTTGATCTGTTCTTTACAGAGTTCTCCGATTTGTATTTAACATCAAACTTTGAGTTTGTGTACACTATTGGTCTTCATGGTAAGTTACATGTATGTGAAACATAAATGGGTTTGATGGGAAAATTCTAGGTCTGTTCAATAGAAAAAGCTAAGAAACATGGGACTTGTTATGGACCATTTAAGCATATTCCTTGGATTTTTGTGTTTGCTAATGTGCACATGTTTTCTATGCTTTGACGGCTTGAAACGGTTATGTCTGGAGTCAGTTGTCTTTGTGACTTGGAAAATGTTGCATATTTATGGTTATAACCTAATTGAATTATCTTGGATAGTCAGATTGCCTTATGATTCACACTCATAGCCAAATTTGAGTTTCACATTAATCGTTCCTGATGACTTGCACGGTTTCCTTTGTTCTGACAACTTTCTTGTCATCCCAGGGAGTAGTATATTTCAACTGTGGGGGAACATTGGTCCTGGAATGAAGACGATGCATCTTTGGAAAAAGTTTAATCCTCATTAGTTATAGTAGACACTATTAGACAGCTATCACATTGTTAACTTTACTGTATTCATTTTCTTGTTTAATTTTTGATAGTCATTTTCTCGTTTCTTTTTCCCATTTTCCTTTTCCTGAATCTTGCTATAATTATCGGCATGCTGATCTTGTATCAGGTCAATACTTGTGTTTACCTTGAGTGGTATTAGGATGATATTCCTTGTTCCGTCTTGAATTGCAGGCAAATAGCTTTTTCTTTCCTTCTCATATCTTGACACACTACACCAGGTTGACCTTGTAGTCAAGGTTGACTGCAACCGATTATAGTTTGTGTAAAGAATTTCCATCCTTCAACTTCAAGCTGCATTCATTCCCAATGTTTTCTAAAACATGATATTTTGGCTGCAGAAGGCAATACTGTTACTACATTATATACTTTGTCTCAGCAATCTTGCTTCTGTGGCATAGGAATTTACTTTGTTTTGTAGGATGTCTCAGTTTTTACTGGTGGATACTTATGGATACTTGCTTCTTGTCAACAATCAAAGTGATTCTTTTTATTTTGACTAAATTATAGGTAAAATTTAAAAATGTACCTAATTTTATAATATTCGTTAAAATTATTAAAACTAGCAACAAAATGTTTGAAATAATTGTTGTGAAACTAACCTGTCCTTGATCATAAGGCTAACGGTGTTGATATACCCGACCTTTAACATAAATAAAGTCCTTTGATAAATCAGTACTTTGATGTGGAATGTATATTCATCTTCTACTTCTACCTCTTGAAAAGAAATCAGCTATGGTAAATTATAGAAGATGATAATCATTGGAAAAAGGATTGTTCCTAGTTTAATTCGGTGAAGGGATTCTTTTCCTGCGAGGAAAAATAAAAAATGAAAGCAGGAAAGGTTTGATTTTGAACATTTTTTATTCTTGCAATTGATATTTTTTGTTCAAATTACGTTAAGATATTTCTTCTCACTTTATCCACTAGCAAACATGTAAATGGAGGTCATGCATTTTAATCAATGCCGTGCACTTCCAACACCTCAAAAGAGTGCTCAGTGAAGCAATAGAGAACCGGAAAAAGTATGCTTTTACAATTGCCATCGCAACTGCTGTTGCTGCTGAGGTTGTTAAGACCCACAACGCCTCTAACTCGCATCATTCCCTCTCGGACAAAAGCCAAGTCTTGGCTGCTACTAAGATATAGAGTGTCTTCTGTGGATACCTTGTAAAATTCTTGAAACCCTTTTCTCTTAAAATAACTTGGATTCTTTCCGTAGATTGTTTGAAAGAACTTAGAAAAGTTAATTGGTTAGCTTGGTTATTTTAAATAATTTTAATGTATAAATATTTACATGTAACCCTGTTAACCGATTAAAGAATGTTACAAGATTAATGATTGATATTATAAAATTAGGTTAAATTTGAGATTTCAATTATAATTTACTCTTTAGCTTTTGCTACTTTGGTAGAACTCAAATCGATTTTGAAATGCAAGTGCTTTGCGGAAGTCCACCTTTTATGTAACAATCTCATTTGATGATATAGCACTGGTGGTTGCAGTTCGGGTTGAAGAGTTAATTATTCCGCTTTATATCCGATTTCTGGATATCAAGGTCTATGTTTGTTTGCTTAAGTCCTGCCTTGCGGCTGAGCAATTTTGTTAGTGTTATGTGGAGGATGGGATTTTCTTTTTGTTTATTGTCGCCTCAGCCTGAATTTGCAGAAAAGGACTTACTATTGATGATACCAGACTGCTTTAATTGTGGACAAATAAATGAAAAGGCAATCAGTCGGTTGAGATATTACATGAGTCCTACCAATACCAGAAGGGAACAAGCAATATAGGATGTTGCCTTGGCAAGATTGTTGTTTCTGTGGATTCTAGCTCTATTTTGCAATAGGCAATACCTTTCTGTTATCGATGGCTCATCTTATCCTATATTAACTATAAGAAATGGATTGGAAAGAGGTAGATCTTGTTGCATGTCGAGAAATTACTAGATAAAACTCATCTTGATGCTTTTCTGTTTCTGTATTGGAATGAGTTTTGTAAAGTTAACAGGGTTGGCTTCCATTGAATACGTTAATTTGAGATGAATGATTCCCTTAAAAGGAATAGGTGAAATTATGAAAAAGGAAAAAGGAATAGAACCTGAAGGAGGCTCAAAGCTTGGAAGGCGAGTAGGTGACTTTCTGAACCTACAGACGGGCTTGCAAAGATTGGAAGAGGAACGTATAACAAACATATTTGCTCACTAGGGAGCATGTTTTAGGTGGAAAATGCTTTGTCTTTGTAGGAGATCAGCGGAAATTAGTTGGTGTGCAGTACCCTTTTGATATAGCAGAATCACGCTTGGTCGTCCTCACCTAATGATGTTTATATAAAATTGTAAACCTTTTGCAAATTTTATATGCGCAATTATTGATTGGGAGATTGGTGAATGGCGATCAACTATGAGGGTGTCAGAACTCAAAAACTGAACGGAAATTTGAAATTGTTAACCACGTGAAGCGAAAAACAAGTGGAATAAAAGGACTGTCCCAAACAGTGACCTTTTTTATGATTTCATTTCTACTCTTCCTAGCCCTGTCTATTTCCTTGTCTCTTTTAACGTTTCAGAAGCAAGTAACCTCGCTTAAAATGGTGCGTCTTGATGTCACCATTGATTTCTTTGGGATATTTTACCGTCTTCTCTATAATCAAATATTACATTATTTTAGTTAAAAAAAAAAGTATAAGAAGAGACACATCAGGTTGCTTGGGAGTTGGTACGTATGTTTAGGAAAAAGGACTATAGGAATGATGCCTGGCAACTGTAACAAAATTGTTTCATTTTCCCTTCTAGAAAGAGAAAAGCCAAAATGACAGTAATAATATTAATGCACTATGCTTTGGCTTTGGCTTTGGCCACCCACGGGGCATAGATAGGTCCGTTCAAGTCTAATATCATCATGCGGAGACTAAGAAATCTGTCATCTGTCAAAGGTACGACGTTGACACAGATTACGGGTCCCATTCCCACCTCCTATAGTAGCTATCAATCAATACCACAAACAATTAATTACAACATATCCTCCGTCTTTCTCAATATTTTAGTGAAAGAGAAGAGTGTCAACAGCAGCACGGAATACAAACCTGACTCCTTTGCTGATCCAACAAAACCCAACCCACTTAACACGGGCCTTGAAGCCACTTTCACTTTCTTTTTCCGTCTCTTGTCGGTGCACGAGTTTGCATGTAATCTATACTTCAACTCTGGACAACTATCTGAATGCCTCCCTTCCTGGCCGTCAGGCTAAGTGACATATACTATACTTGCAAAATCTATATTTCAAAGAATTGTGACAAGTACCAAGCCTAAATTTCTCCCTGAATATCACTTCCAAACTATTTCTCTAATCTTATGTGTTTTGGGGGCTTTAATTAAACACCGTCATTACCAAAAACTTTTAACACTTTTGACTGTGTACCAGACAAAGCATATAAAGTAAACCCACGCCCTTCTTTTCGCCACTCTCATTTTCTTCTACGCATATCCTCTTTCTTGCTTTTTACTCTTTTTTTTAATAAAAATTTTGTTTCTCTCTCTTTTCGCCTCCTTTCTGTCTCGCACTGATAATAGATGCTCTTGTTTAGTTAGGTGGGTTGATGGCTCTAGTTTTCTAGCTTTCCCTCCTCTTTTTCTTCTCTCCTCTCACTCTTTTTCTCCACCACTATCTTTTTCTTCTTCTTCTTCTTTCTCTTCTTGTCCTGTATTTCTGTTGAACAAATCGGATAATGTGTTCCAAAACCCAAATTATAAACAAAGAAAGTTGAAGTCCTGAAGGTAGAGTCTTCGCTTCCTCCAAGTTGGTGTCTGAAAGTTCTTCTCTTTTGATTGCTTTATTCCCTGTTTGTGCTGGAGTGACCGAGCTAAACAGGGCTTGAAAAGAAATTATGCAAACTCCTTTTGTGTTAGTTATGTGTTGGCCTCCATTCAGCGTTCTTTTTCTTGTTGTTTCCGATAGCCCGAATGAAATTTCTGGCTAAATGTCAGCATGTATCTGCATAGATATTTGATCGTTAGACCCAGTATTGTGCATGTTTTTCTCTAACTTCACTTCTGCTTTTGTTTTTCTTCTAGTAGTTTTTTGGTATGGGTTCCTTTGGCCGGATAGATCTAGGAGGTTGCTTTTTAGAATTCATTTATGCTTCAATTTTTAGATTACTGGTTGATTTTTCTTGTCCATATCAGTAGCTCTTTGTCGTCTTTCGATTTGCCCCATCTTTGCCTTGTTATAATCGGAGTGCCTTTTGGTTTTGTTTAGTCCTTTTTCTGGGTTCTGTTATTTTGTTTAGTAGATTCTATACACCATCTCCCCCTCAATTTACTCTTTCTAATTTCTGCCTACTTACTCTGATTAACATTTGTTTTCCCTTTAAGATCGATATTTCCGTCCATTTGCTAGACTTAGGGATATTTATATACAGGTAAGAGTAACTATAAACTTGTTATACACCTCAGGGCCAATCATTGGTTATATCAATTCACCTTTTTTTTTTTTTTTTTGCAGATTTTGCATGCGGATCCTACTAAACCAGTAAATAATGTATACTTCCGTTGAATTGATCCCATATGAGCTGAGTTTCGTGATGTATCATATGGATTCAAGATGTCTTTTGCTTAGAGGCGCGGTCTAACCTTGTATTTCATTGGTTAAGCAGGTTCCATGGAGGATCAAAGTGTGTATCGACGATGGGATGAACTGATACCTGATGCCCTTGGCCTAATCTTCGCCAATCTTTCACTACAGGAGAAGCTTACTGTGGTTCCAAGGGTTTGCAAATCATGGTGTAGAGCAGTGTCAGGGCCATATTGTTGGCAAGAGATTGATATTGATGAATGGAGTAAATGTTGCAAGCCAGATTACATTGATCGCATGCTTCGCATGTTAATCATGAGAAGCTGTGGATCCCTCCGTAAACTTTGTGTCTCGGGTCTTTACAGTGATGCTAGTTTCACATTCCTGGCAGAGCAGTAAGCTGAACTATGCTTCTTCCCTTAAATCCCTCATTTGCTTTAGTTGTTACGAGAATCTCTGTTGTGATTGCAATTCACTAAGAAGAAAAAACCTTCTTCATGTTTCTGCATCTTATTTAGATTTTGCTGATTTTGAAGGGGAAACTGATCTAAACTTATTTGCTTTGTTGCTATATTGCATGCTCACAATTTTCAGTTGCTCACATTTTCATCTTAAGAAACACCACATTTTTTAGCAACAATAGTCTTAGTGGGTGCTTTTGTTTTACAGACACTCTATGTTAAGAGCCTCTTTTGTTTTTCTTCATTTTGCAAGTATTGGATCACTTCAGACATTGCGATTGACTAGGAGTGAGATTAGCGATTCAATAGTTGAACAAATTTCTGGACGGCTTTCAACAGTTACATTCTTGGACTTGAGCTACTGTGGCAAAATTGGGGCGCGTGCTTTTGAGGCTATTGGAAAACATTGTAAATTACTAGTTGGTCTTTGCCGGAACATGTACCCATTAATGGATGGCGACAAGAGCACCCAAGAAGATGAAGCTAATGCCATTGCGACCACGATGCCTAAGTTGAAACGTTTAGAGATAGCTTATTTTCGTATCAGCACAGATGGTGTCATGAAAATTCTGTCAGGATGCCCTGAACTCGAGTATCTGGATCTGAGAGGATGCTGGGAGGTAGAACTTGATATCAGCTTCCTCATGGAGAAATTCCCAAAGTTGAAAACTCTGGGGCCTTTGGTAATGGATTTCTATGAAATGGACTGGGATTCGGATTCTTCGGAGTATTTGCCATGGGAATTTGTCACTGGTGATGTTGGGGAATATAATGATAATGACGATGACGACGACAGTCTTGATGAATTGTGGGATGACGAGCGAAGGCTTGAGGAGCTCGAGCTCAGGTTCTACGAAGAAATGGAAGATGCTTGTCTTAATAGATTATTTGGTTGGCATCCATCTCCCTAGGTTCTGTACTTCTGTTTCCTTTCTTTTATCAGGATGTTCAGTTTCCTATTAGTAATGCTGAATGCATCTAACGTGAACCTCTGAAAACAATACTGTATGGATGCATATGTTTCAGACTTTCAGTAGGTTTGAAGCTATGTGCTTTCATGTCGCTCCAATGTTATATAGGTTGTCATTTAAATAATAGTGCTCACAGGGTCTGATGAGATGACCCCCAAAATCTTCTTTTTGTTGATAATTATGATCAGACGCCAACTAGGTGGTTGGATATCTTCTTTATCATCAGCTTTTGCACGCAACCTTATTTCCAACAAGAGAGAGGTGGGCCACAATCATACACGATGGTGATGGCTCTGAGTCATTCATGGCTTTATCCCCTGTCTGCTATCCACCCAGCGAATAGCTTGGACTCGCAAAAACTTTCCATTTCAATGCTGCCATTAATATCCCGTAAGCTTAGCGTGTTGCCTTCCCTTTTTCTTTAGTCTGTTCGCCTGTGGCACTTTCTGATTCCTACGCCGTCCAAAAAGACTCACGACTTTAAAGCGCTCTCTTTTTCTCAGGGAGCTTTTCTTCACACGCATGTCTCTGTTTTCTTTTTTCTTTTACTTTTGCCCACTTTCGCAAGTCACTGCGGGTGTAAAATTCATTGCATAAGAAGTGGAAGGTGAAACTTGATACCGAAAAAGGACGAGTACCTGAGCACTGTTTTCACTTGGTTTCTCATGAAAAGTAAATTACTTAAGGTGGGGTTTATTTCGAAGAGGAAACATCAAACGAGTGTGGTTCGCCAAAGCATCAAAGAATAAAAGAGAGTTTTTATACAGTTGTCCAATCTAGATGTGGAACTTATGGTTTTGCCGACGATCTTGCCCTGACGCATTGTGAAGTCTTGCGTAAGCATACAACTATACTGTTGGCACATGAAGAACTTACGCCTGCGAGGAAAATTCTGCCGGAGTAACCATTCCACAGGGAAAGAGGGGGCCTTGCCTACTGCCAATAGACTTTGAATGCAGGATCAGATTCATCATTTCTTCAGGGATGTTTGTATTTTCGACCTGCATTTCGTTTATTGAAAATGGTTAAGGATATAATATGGTTCCGTGCAAATACCTATTCTGTCACATGATCACATGTGATTTGTCTCTTTTCTTGTACTTATCTACACTCCCATTCCTTACGACTCATTTTCACTTGATTTTACTTCTAACGAATAGCTCTCTTAAAATAAGAGTTTGATGATAGTATTCAGGTGATAAATATTTTACCCTCGTACTCTGTTTAGGTTTAGTACCTTGTTTAATTAAATACCCAGGATCGATTCAAGACCTAAAACAGGGAAAAGGGTCTCATAGATGTCATGAATTAATTCAGGACTTCTATTTTTAATCTAGATGACTAAAATATGAGCACCTGGGTACTACCTAAGAGAGTAGCAACTAACAATGAGGTTGTGAATGTTGATCAGTTCTGCTCCAATTAAAGATTTTGAGTTGGAGTGGGGCACGATCTATGGTGCTTTTTAAGAGCTCAAACATTTTTGGTGCTTGTCCTTTTCCGAGGCGAACTAAAGGAATATGTCCATTGGCATGTGGACCAACTTGATATTCTGGGAATGCTTCACCTTAAACAGACCGTGGTCTCCTTTATTTCAATCCCTCCTATCCCCCCAGTTCACCAGCATGTATTATTGTATTGTACTAGCAAATTGAAAAGAAAAAACAAAACGCAGGTACATGCACAGTGAATAGAGATTTACCATAACTTAACGTGGTTTCTCTTTTCACTACTTTCCTTATGGTATTTCGTGTTTACAGTGGGAGAAAATGGGTACCAAGTTAGCGATTTTCTGTACTATATAAAAGAGGGTCCATCTTGAGCGTACGAGACAGTGGTCCCTAGCTCTAAAGAGGAGGTGCAATCATTCTATCAGAAGATTCGCTTGCCCTTTTCTTCTTCGTTCATTTGTTTCCTAGGAGCAAATGTATTCTATTAAGTGTAATTCAAAAGAATTGCTTGGATAATTATGCCTTTTACGCAAATTACTTGTGATAGTCATTAGAAATCATCAAATTCCTAAGAATAAAAGTAAAAAGAAAATATGAAAGTGGTATGGACACTATTTGTATGAGGCTAAGCAGAACGAGGCTCACCAGTTGTCTACAGAATAGGTGGCCAGGAGCATGCGGGCATAAGTAAAAATCCTATGATCCTACAAATTTCGTTGTTGTTTTCTTTTGACGAAAGCAAAAGCGCCGTTCCAAATTCCAATTTAGAGTGGGCAGAGTGTCACGTATTAGACTGCGATAGGAACTGTTGAACAATCTGAATAAGAAGATACTGGACTCATCATCACTGAGGGCCCATTATCTCGCTGCAGTTTCATTTATTTGGAAGTTCAAACTGATACCACCATAATGTGTCAAAAGTACGATCAGTTACAAACTCTAGAAGGTAATCTGTTACTGACGGAAGATTTAATATTGCCACAAAACAACAACAATGGTCGTATCTCTTATAAAGCAATTATTTTGTTATATTGAAAAAAAAAAAAAGAAACATACCCATCAGTCAAGATGAGATGAACTCTGCTCATATACTTCCTGAGAGTCAAGAACATATAAAGATGAGTGGTGTTGACGATGATAAGGTGAATATTTGATTTATCCTAGTTTTTGAGTTCTATACGGGCCATCAAGATCAACCTGGACAAACTCGTATGAAAAGCAAGGGTATAGTCAAAGGCCCAAATTAGAAGGGATTACATAATTAGGGTCCGTTTTTTAAGGCTTATTAGCTGGAAGATTGAAGTTAAATCGATCTAGCAATGAGCCACGAGGAGACAAATGCGCAAGTTGGAAGATAGTTGTAAGGTAGTGGTTAAATTAATTAGTATATTTTTATCTCACTAATTAAATATTTTTAATAAGGATCAAATCTTCTGTTCCTTTTACTATGTTCCTACTTTGTGTCATAAATTTTTATCCACATGTTTCACTATATTCTACTTATTTATTATAAAACTTGTGGCTGAAATTTTGGCACAGGCTTGGAATAGATTAATAGGCACAGACGATTACGTGCCCTTTAGATAGCATTGCCTCCAACAAATGAGAATTAAAACTACTTGCATCTCTTTCACTAGTTGCCTTCTTTATTATTACTATTTCATTGCTAATATCTAGTGTTGACTACATATATTAAAAAAAAAACACAAAATGCCACACCTAAATTCATTATCAGAATTATCTCTTAAATAGGCAAAAACATTTATATAAGTAATTGCCTCTTACACAACTAATGTCATTAATAACATAAAATTATTCACTAAAAGCATTAATTCATGACTCCTAAATTTGAGCTAGATAAAATAGAAAAAACTAGAAAAATAGGAACATACTATAAACATGTTTTTGACACAATTAAGACACTAAAATTTGTACTCTTAACTTGATCAACTTAGAATCATTCTTCAATACTATCCCTTAATTCAAAGTTGCAGACTCTAAAGAATGATCCAAAATAAATTCACTTCTCTTTTAAAAGTGGTTTTTTGAGAATATCAGCCATTTACTCTTGAGTGATGTAGTATTTCATTGCAATCTCATCTTTTGCCACAAAATCATGGATGAAGCAAAAATAGATGTTGATATGCTTCGTTCTTCCATAGAAAACTGGATTTTTTTATCATTGCAATTGCTGGAAAATTGTCTTAAAAAAATTTCAATTGTACCTTCTTGATTTTGATGAAGATCTATGAGTATCTTTCTTAGCCAAATAGCTTGACAAGTTGTTAAAGTTTTAGCTATATATTCTGCTTATGAAGTGGATAACATAGTTGTAGCTTTCTTCTTTAAACTCCATGTAATTATTGTTGATCCGAGACTATAAACACTTGTTGAATTGTTTTCTTGGTTATCCAATAAACCTACCTAATCGTTGTCAGTGAATCCATATAAGCCAAAATTTGAAATAGCTTTATATAAAACTCCATAATCAAATTTTCCAACAATGTAATGTAGAATCTGTTTGGTTGTCCCAAAATGGTACTTTGTAGGACTTTGCATGCTCTTAGAAATGACAATAACCAGAAAATTAATATAAGGTATAGTGTGAGTTAAATAAATTAATCCATTGACTAACTCCTGGAATTCCTTGCATTTGTCTTCTTAATTCCATCTTCAAGTCGTAGCTTTTTATTCACCGTTATGGGTGCATCAATTAGCTTGCATTCAAACATGTTAAACCTTTTGAGGAAGTCATTTGTGTACTTCCTTTGAGAGATAGAACTTCTATTAACTCCTTGTTTCACCTTAAGTATACGAAACATCAATAATCTCAAGTCTGACATTTCAAATTTCTCCAAAGGCTTGAATTCGTCCAAAAAAGAGTCAGAAGAGTTTGTATATATGAAATCATCAACATAAAGGAAAACAATGATAAAATTATATTTACCTTGTTTATTCGTGTAAGGTGTATGCCTATTCTCTCTCCTTATAAAGTCACTTTGTGCAAAGTATCTATCAATCTTACTATACCAAGCTTGTGAAGCTTGTTTCAACCCACACAGAGCCTTTTTCAACTTATACACTTTGTCCTTTTTTCCTTCATTTTCAAGAACTTCTGGCTGAACAATATACACTTTATCACATAATTCTCTATTTAAAAATATATTTAACATTAAACTGATAAACATGCCAATGAAATTGTGTAGCCAATGCTAAGACAATTTTCACATTTTCAAAACAAGCTCCTAGAGAGAAAGTTTCTTCGAAATCAATATCATATTAATGCACATACCCTTTTGCCACAAGTTGTACTTTATGTTTTTATAAACTTTCATCCATATTATACTTTTTCTTGAACACCTATTTAGACCAATTGTATTTCTTTCTTCATACAGATCCACTAAATCTCAATATTCATTTTTCCTCTATTGCCATAAACTCTTCTTCCATAGCATCTTGCCATAGTTCTTTGATAACATTATCATGTTTTAATGTTAGAACCAGAAAGCAAAGCAAAAAGAGTACTTAGCACATTCTTTCGTCGAAGTATGCCTTCTTTTAATGTGACAAAAAGCTTCTTCTTCATTAATTTTAACAGTTGTTCATTGAGTTTTAGTAGCTAATTTTTCAAGTGATGAAGCTAAAGATGTCAAAGTTAAGGAGCTCGATGAAGTTGAGGACAAATTTGATTCATTGGTTTCACTACTTGGACCTTTTTTCCTTACAATTAGAATTTGAATTTAAGTCTTTTGCTATCATTTTTCCAATTCTAGCTTACTTCCTTGTCAAATATTACATTTTTGCCAACAAACACCTTGCCACTAAAAAGGTAATATTATCAATATGCTTTTGATTAAGTAAAATAATTAACAAAAATGAAATTTTTAGATTTTTCATCAAGTTTGTGACGAACTTAAGAACTTACCAAGCATAAGCAATACACCAAAAATTCTTTAGTGCCTTACCTAAGGTTTTCCAAAAATTCTTGAGTGCCTTACCTAAGGTTTTCTTCCTTTCCAAGCTTCATATGATGTTTGATTCAAGATTGCTTTTATTAGAGACAAGTTCAGCAAGTAGATTAAAGTTGCAACAACTTTATCCCAAAATTAATTTGGAAGCACTTTTGCTTCCAATAGGCTACTTACCATTTCTACCACAATTCAATCTTTTTCTTTTACCTACCCTATTTTTCTTCAGAGTGTATGGTGCAATCAGCTGCACATGAATACCATTTTCTTAACAAAAAAGAGTGAATTCATTATAAACAAATTCACCACCTTTATCGATTCAAAGTGTTTTCACATTTAACATGCTTTTCTTCTTAACCATTACCCTGAATTTATGAAAATAATCAAAAGTTAAATATTTATTTATTAAATAATAAACTTAACTTATTGGAATAAAGTTATATGTAGAAAATAACGACTCCCACTAAATGACTCTATGTTCAAGGGTCCATACAAATTAACATGTATTAATTTAAGGCATTTGTAAGCTATCTAAACATTTCCTGTCGAAAATGCCTTATTTGTTTGTTTGCCTTATATGCATCCTTCACATAAAACAATTGAATCAATTTTTGGTAAGCCATGAACCATACCACTTTGACTTAACAACTTCAACCCTTTGATATTGAGATGCCCATATCTCAAATTCCATTATATTGAGTCCTTCTCACATTCAAAACTAGAGCAAAGTTTTCAATCTTGTACACTTCTAATAAGAACATGTAATTTCTTGTCATTTCAACTATAGTAATATCATTTCTTGTTTCTTATCTCTAATTACACAAGCTCCATCATTAAAAAAAAACAATGAGTACCTATTAACCATTAATTGCCAACACTCAACAAATTATGTGTCAAAATAAGAACAAGTTGATTATTGTCGAGAAGCTTAATTTTAATTGTTAATGTTGATTGTTGTTGTGCCTTTTCCTTTAACTTTAATACTTTTGATATCACCAAGCTTGACCTTCAACTTTTGAGTCCTATCAAGCTCTTTGAAAATAGAATTTGTTCCTATTATATGGTTAGAACAACCATTTTTAATGAACTATACTTCACTTGAAACATCATTAGTATCAAAATTAACATAAAAAGTTTACTTTCCTAAACATTTTTAGCTGCTATAAAATTCATTTGTTTATCCTTGTATCAGAAATCAACTTTCATATGCCTAATTTTTTTTGCAATAATGGCATTAGATACCACTTTTTGTTCCCTTTATTTTCGCCGTACAACTACTTTGCTTGCCCATCTTGACCTTAGCCTCATCCTCAGCCATGACCTATATCTCAAAAGTCTCCTCTTCTATGACCTTTTTCGGTTGATTTTTTTAGACTTATCAGCTTTGTTTGATGACTTTCCCCCTCAATTAAAATAGCTTTTAATTATTCTTTTCAAGTGATCTATTTATCCTTACCTCATGAGCTTGTAAAGAGTCCATTAGTTTATCAAACAAAAATGTATTTAAGTCCTTAGATTCCTCAATAACTGCTGCTACATAATCAAACTTAGGAGTTAAACTCTTTAACACTTTTCCAATATTGTTTTGATCAATAATATTTTCACCACATGAACACATTTTGCTAATAATTGTAACTACTTTAGAACGGAAATCTTTCACTAATTCTCCTCCATTCAGGCTCAAAGTTTCAAATTCTTAAATAAGAATTAAATTTTCACTGTAATTACCTTTAATTCACCTTGAAACTCCTCTAAAATTTTCCAAGCTTCTTTTGAAGAAGTGGTTGGTACAACTTAGTAAAAATGTTGTCATGAATAACTTGCTGGATTATCATCAATGCCTTAAATGGTCTTCATGAAAATGCTCCAGAAGTAATACTTTTTCCTTTAAAAAATTGGAACTAAAGGTGTGGAACTTGTGATTGCCATAGCTGAACTTATTTTCTTTTTTCTTTTTGCTCACATATTTATTGGAGGAGAAAGATAAAGAAATTTCTTTTTGGGCTCTTTTGGAGGAGAAAGACAAAGAAAACTTTTTTTTTCTAGGTTTTTTGGCTTATGAGTTTGGTTTAGGAGGACAAAAGAAAGGTTGAAAGCTAAAAATGGGTCGGGTTTTTCGGGTCTGTAAAAGTTGAGAATGAGTTGAGATTTTGGGTGCATGCATACTCTCTCTTTTATTTTTCACTATACACTCTCACTTCCCTTTGCTTTTGCTTAACAAGCTATTATAGGGAAAGCTTAAAAAATATGTGATGGAGATAAGACAAAGGGAAAGACTTTGTAGGCTTTTCCTCTCCATCTTAGTTTTTTTAAATGTCTTTTTTTGTATTCTCTCTCAAGCCTAGAACTAAAAATGCTCTTATATCACTCTTATTGGATATTGAAATAGAAAAACACTTTGCCAAATGACACATATATTTAGGGCAAAAGACACAAGCCTCCCATATAGTTTGAGAGTCTTAGAAAAAATCTGTGATCTTCAAAAAATTTTAAAAATTCCTTTTGATTTTTTAAAAAACTTCCTTAACTAATCAAATTCTATTTAGATCTTAAACTTGAATTAAAATAATTAAATTTGTCTTAAATTAATAATTTATTATAATTATCTTAAATTATAAATTTTAGTTAAATTTAATTGGTTTAAGTCAAGTTTAAGAATTGAGTTATATTTTCATATTAGTGACATTTAATTAATTCACATTTGATGTTCATATTGCATATGTTTCGTTGTTATTTTTAAACTAAAGTCTAAGAAAAAATATTTTTCCTGAAAACTTAAAACTAGAGGAAGTTTTTTTAGAAATTTAAAAATCAGGAAATTTTTAAAGATATTTTAAACTACAAAAAATCTGTCTTTTACCTCAATTATTATTAAAATAGTCCTTAAATGGCTGAAAACAACCATAAAATTACTTTATCCATTAACACAACTAAGACCACTAATGACAAAAAATTACACCCTAAAAACACTCTTCTAAACTTGAGCTACACTTTAGCACTACGCAAATGAAAATAGAAAAACATAGAAAAAAATAGGAACCCACTTGCAAACATGTTTTTGACTCAAATAAGAAACTAAATTTGTGTTGTTGACTTGGTCAACTTAGAATCAGTGTTCACTATCCAGTGTTTTAGAAGCAAATTGGATTAGCCAGTTTGACCGTAATTATTATAACTGACCAAATTTTTTTGTTTGATTTATTTTAATAATTTGTTTGTATAAAAACTTGATAGTTACCATCTTGTCTTCTTTTTACTTCTTGTTTTTTTGGGTAAACATATGGTCTTTTGAGTTTTATATCTTTTTTTATTTTTACTTAGTTGTTTAGTTTTCTGCTAGGGGGCGTTGCTTCTTCTATATAGTCTTATTTGGTTGTGTTTAGTTTAATCAGAAAGTGCTTGAGGTATTTGTTTGATGTGATTTTGACTCTCTGATGTGGGTATGAAAGTACTTCATCAGTGGCGTTTACACAGTTAAAGAATGGAATGTCATTGATATATATGTGAGCTATAAGGCCCATCACGATTCTTCTCTTAGAATATCGTGTATAAAGTAAGACAATGTTGCAATGGTTTGTTGGCCCAGAGATGTGGCTATTGTGGTAGGAACGAGAGCTAATCCATTTGACAAGGTGGTGGAGTAGGTGCTGTTATGGTTATTAAAGGTATTATAGAAGCAACGACGGCGAGAATAGTTTTTGGGTTGTCATTGGTAGTGTAAATTAAAGGAATGAAAAGAGCAGTGACGATAGTTTGGCCACTTAACAAGACAAATACATGTGTTGTGGTTCTATGAGAAATTGACTTTATAGGTCTACCTCGTAGAGGAATCTTGTAACATTAGCATATGAAATGACTAAGAAGAAGAAATTGATTTGAGAGGCTTAGTTTATTGCAAATTAGGGGTTGGACAAAATTAACATGCAACAATTAAACTATGGTCACAGAGACAAATAAAGAGCAAACATTAGCCATACGTCGGGAGATAATGGCCCTGTTTGGCAATCAGCTGATTGGATTAGCTGTTAACTAATAGCTGATTATATCAGCTGATTTAACCAGTGGATTGCATTAGTTGTTTGTTAGAGATGTTTGGTAAAATTAGCTGTTTAAAATCAGCTGTTTATGTGTAAAATGACTTATGAGGAAATGACTTTAAAAAAATTATAAAGGTATGAATATTATATATCTTATTATTTCGTTGAATATTCTTATAAGAATTTAGATTTTAAATATTTAATTCTACAAAAATTAAGTTTATAACTCTAATAAAAATATAGAACATATAATAAAAATAAAAATGATATAATAATAAAAATAAAATAAATAATAATAATAACAACAACAACAACAACAATAATAATAATGATGATGATGATGATGATGATGATGATGATGATGATGATGATGATGATGATCATCCATCCAAACATAAAATATAACAATCTAAATGAAATTTAATAACACAATTCAAGTACGGCAAAAGAAATGAACATCATCTTTTAAAGCAAAGGTTGTTAGTGAAATAATGGACAAAACATACTCTATATGGTAATCCTATAATACCAGGTTTCTTAAAAGAATTATTTAAGTTTACACGAAAATTGAAGTCGAACAAGTTTGTGTCTAGTTTCGAATCATAATTTGCTAAACTGACTTCAAAGAACCCATCACTTGATTGCTCCTACATTTTGCAAGAAACCATTGACAGGAAGTGACAAAGCTTTGACAAGCTTATATTTGACATCCACCCAGTTGGGTGGCATAGAGTAGAAGTAGTGTTCGTAGGCAAGCACAAAAAGTCCATCCTTACATAGTTGATAAGTTGAGAAATCCACTATAGTAACACCCTTCAACCACACATTTATAGTAGGGCCCCATTTACAAGATAAGAAACCGGCTTGCGGGTCGTTTAGAAACTTTCAAATTAAATTTATTAATGAATTAGATTCAATTACATTAATAAGATTGAATTGAATTCAATTTATACTGTTTGAAACAAACTTAGTAATATTGGAATTGAATTCAATTATACTGTTTGGAACACAATTAAAATAAATTCAATTATTTCATATGACATTTTTACCGTTGACTAAAAAATAATCTTATTAAATAATAAGATTATTTTCTTTATTCCAATTAATTCTAATTTTGGTAACCATAAGTGATCTTAATTACATCAAATGTAAAGAAAGTATTCTTAAGTAGAAAACTAGGTAAAAATAATATATGAAATAATCAAATGTACCTTGTTTAGAAGGATCAATAGTATAAAATGTGCAAATTGTTACAATTAATATATAGTTTAAAGTAGTACTTAAGGCAGTATTATATTAACTTTCACAAAGCAATTATATCATATGATTTTTGATTGAATGACGAGGATTATTGTATATAAGTAAAAAAATTCATTGATAATTATAAATCAGTGATTAATATATTATTAATTACTATTAAAATATTATAATTATAGGTAAAATTAATTAGCATTATATGTTAAAATATTTATTTTTATAATTAATGAAATGTAGTAATAGTAACTCGATAAAATAATAAGAATAATTTTAATAGAATTAAAAAAGATAAATTTTATTTTATAAAATTAAAATTATAAAGTAGCTAATTTAAAATTTTCATATTCATAAATTATAAAAATTAGAAAAATTATAACTAAAAATAAAAAATACAAATTTAATTAAACATATTTTTATTAAAAGTTAAAAACTCACAATACACTACAGCCAAACTTACGGAAAAAATCAAGTAGGATAAAACCAAAAATTATATTATTAACTTAATAAAGAATATAGCAGGTGGAAAACAAAAGTTTCCAAATAGTTTACAATCAAACATAAATTAAAATTTTAGCAATAAAGACCGTAATGTAGGGTTTGCAATTGATAAATAGAGAAGAAAAGAGAGGGGAGATAGGGCCTCGAGCTTAGAGGAGTGAATTCAATTCCGATACTTGAAGGAGTGAATTCAATTTATAAAGAGAATAAGTTTCAATTACATGCATGAATTGAATTCATCTTTTTTTTGTGTTTCAAACACCTTAATTGAATTCAATACTATCCATTCCAAACAGCTTGATCAGCATCTTTCTATTCTGCTTCTCCCGGATATTTTCTTATAGTTTCTCAAAGCTCTTGCTTTGAACTTTAGCCATATTCCATTGATTTGCTTGTTTTAACTCGTGTTTCTGGTTTTTCATTTCTCTTCCACTGCAGTTTGTTGATTTCTGAAGCGCCAACGATCAAAGTTTTCAACTCTCTTTGCTATTCTGGTGTTTGCAAGCCTGTTCCAAGCATCAAGCTTTGGTTTTTTCATTTGAGTGTTGTGGATTGACTTCATAATCAATCTTCATGCTTAATATTTTGTTCTCGATGTTTGAGATTCATGTCTCCAGTTATCAGTGAAATCTTCCTTTCAGGGTGTATGATAAATTCCACTGTCAGGCGTAGAACCCATCTAGTTCAATCGTTCTCAGTTGTTTTCCTCTACTGGTTGTTTTACGTTTCGTGATTTTTCCTCAGTTTTGATATTTAACCTATAACGTGTACTAATACTAGTGGTATTACAGAGCATTGCCTGTACTGTCTTTGAGTCTGTTACTAGTTTGGGTCCTGCTATTACCTCTCTCGTGGCCATTTTTCATTATTTTATGAAATTTGTAGACTTTTTTCTGCAACTTCATGGCTTCTTCTTGTGGAACATCTTCAGGATCCTCTCTGATTCAAAACTCAGGGTCTGAAGAGGATTTGCAGACGTTGATGGATCAGATGAAGAGAAAGAGGATGATATCGAACATTGAATCCATTGAACATGCCATATCTGAATCAGCCAATAATGGCCTCTGCAGATGTTTTCCAATATTGAATCAGTCTCCATTGCCTGAAGTTTTGATCCTTTCACAAATCTCAGGCAGATAAAGAAAGGGATTAAAGGGGTCTTTTTATTTCAGCTGTAGAAAAATAAATATAACCATTACTAGTGGTTAATGAATACTATGTCAAAGAGGATTATAGAGGAAACGAAAAAGGAGAAATGAGGGGGGCAAATTTGACATAAAGGTTAAAAAAGTTATAAGCTCGTAAGGAAACGCTTCTTCGAAGGAGCTGATAAAAAATTAACTGATTGAATTAAATCAGTCAAGTTACCAGCTATTTACTAAATAAGTTTAATAGCTTGTTCACATAGTCAACTAACTGAAATAAGCCAATCAGTTAAAAAAAAGCTGATCAGTTCTTTATCAAGCAGGGCCTTAATGTCGATAAAAAAGTATATATAAACTAGTCCCCTCTCTACTCTAATTAAGTAAAAAAAACAAATACAAAAAGAGTAATTATTTGTACATTGAGTTATCTACCAAGTTATCGTATAGAAAAAAAGTTCAAAAGAGAAAAACCAGTTTGTAACCTGTAAAAACTTTCTTTTCTATATAATAAGCAATTCCGCTCAAGATAAGTTATTTGTTAGTTTCGTCTATGTGATTATTATTATATTCAATATTTAAATAGGTACAAATTATTTGTGTAATTCATAATTCATGTATGATTTATATCTTTAATATTTAATTACTAAGAGCTGAAAAAATCTTACATGTGTTATCAAAACCTAAGATTTTGAATAGATAACAATCTTTAGATTAATGATTTGACGTTGCCGCCGTGTACTTCACTTGTAAGCCTCCTGATGTTACAATGGCTACCTCTTCCATTATTTTATAATTTTCTGCTTCTGATTTGCGAGACAAAGCGTGGAATAACTTCAAAGTCGTTTTTGCGTAGGATTTCTAGATAGTGTTAAAGTTTCCGAAATACGTGACGGCACGACAATGTCATGCTAGCACCTAAGAAATCCAAATAGCAGTTTCATCGCTGTAGGACCAAAGTTGTGAATACCGTAATAAATTTAGTATCAAATTAAGTTTTGTTATAGTATTGTACTAATATTGATCAATACTAGGTACTATTTTAGGTAATTTTTTAAATTTATGAAATAGTTTTTGAAATTTTATAATTTTTACAAAATAGTCTATTAGTATATTATACAGTTATATACTATATACATTACAAGTTTACATCAACTCTGTTTCTAAAAATCATAATAATAAATAATAATCACAATTAATAATTTAATATGAAATAACAATAATTTTTAAATA
>JAOQMS010000006.1:8570928-8581743 GCA_027563885.1 Erythroxylum longipes | reverse complement strand
GCTTTGTGAGAAGTGTATTAAAAAAAATCATACCGAGTTTTAAATGTTAAGTGATGTGACACGCCACCCTCGCGGGGTACGGATTCGGATATCACCATCGATATCGGGTTCGTGTCCAACGGGAGTGGGGTGTTACAAATTTTAGCTTTGATTTCACAATCGATCACTAATACAATAATAATATCATTTATTTATATATATATTGTTTTTTTCTATTATGATATAAGGATGAGATGTGAGATGCTTTAGTATTCATTTCTTAAATCCATGATATTGAGATTTTGCTTAATCCGTAAATTTTTAATGACATTTTAGGCATGCCTACTTCCACACATGTCGCTCACTGTGATTGTTAGACTAAATATTTTTGGAAGTACGGATAACATTCCATCTCCAATCATGCTAGGATCATCCTTAAACATTCTACTACTAGTTACCATATCCCCAAGCTTAAGGATTCTAGGGGACTTCTCAGCTACAACCAAATTCCATCATCACTTTATCAAATTCAACTGCATTCCTCTGCTAGCCGCAAAAATAGTGTAAGGTTTGATAATTTTTTTTATTCTTGTCCACCCTCAGATGCGCGATAAATAAACTTATGGCATTTCATTAAGCAATACGTTTCACTTCATCTATAGTAAGAAGAAGAATCATAATATGCCTTATGTTACTATCTTATGAATCATCTTTGAACATGTACACATTTCTCCCATTAAAGAATAATTCTGCTTCAATTCCTTCTTTTACCCTTTTTCTCTTAAGTACATAAAACTCAAATGGAAAATGGTAACATGACTAAGCCTAAATGGAGACATGAGCTTGTAGTTGAGCATGATGATGAGGCTAAGGTACAAATCCTAAGAATGTAGCACCATCACTTATTGAGACTTATACACAAGAATTGGACTTTGAAGATGAGGGCATCAATCATGAGGTAGGTCCATCAAGTAGACCTCTACGACCTTTAGGTGTATAAGCCACTTCTCAATTAATAACTATTTGTGGTGAGCTAGATATATTTTCAGATTACTAAGGTCACTATTCTAGTTACCTTAATGAGATTCTTGACTTCCTTTATAGCTCAACATATGCATTTATTTATTTATCTCTAATTCTAACCCCACTGAGGGAGCACTACTATAAAATCTTTGTCTTTTGCACTTGCCATCTCCAAGTGTGGCTTCCTCTCTTTTGTAGCTTATCTAGTTTGTAAGGCTTTTTTGGCCTTTTTAAATTTGTTCCCAAAAAGGAAAGATAGATGGATGTTTCTATTTAATAGATTATTTAGGATTTTATCTTATGAATTTATTTTAATATTTACTTATTCGATGACATTTTATAAGCTTCAATTTTTATATATAAGTAAACTTTAACTATTGATTCTCACATAAACAATTTTATTTTTCACTTGATCATGTTTTTATGTCACTTAATTAAATTTGATGCTTGAATGAAAATTTGAATAATTTATAATATTTTAAAGAGGTTACAAATGATTAAAATCAACAACAAGTAAGGTTGGGTGAGTTAAACATTTATGTTGTTTTAGCATTTGAAAATTCAATCAACCGTAATAGATAACTATGTAACATCCTTCCATACTAAAGGTTAGAACCATAAAATATGGTACATGTGAGATCAATGAGAGATTAAGAAAAATGCATCTCATGCTCATGCATAATGTTAGCATGCACACACATGAATTTGATCATTGCACACATTACAATAATTTGTTCATGCACTCATTTGACTTTTTTCGGGTATAAATAATTGATTTAATATGATTATAAGGTGGATAGTGAATATTTTTTCTAAAAATTGATTTGGTGAATTAAATTATCAATTTAGAAATTTTGGAAAAATTTGATAATTTTCTGAAAATTTGGGGTATTTATGGACTAGGAAAAATGTCAAGTGGTAAGATAACTGTTAAATGGTAGTAGAAATAAATATCAAATGGTAGTAGAATTATTGAAAAGTGATATTTGGATTTAATGACATTTGTCATTGAAATTTGGAGACAAATGGGCTAGAAATTGGCAGTTGATTGGACTAGTTAATGAAAGAACATCTTTTAAACCGATGGGAATTGTCACTTGCCACACCATGCATATAACTCATGACTCTATTATATGAAAGACCCATTTAATTGTTGCCTTTCATTCTTGCTTTTCTTCTTCTCTTCGACACTCTTCTTCTCTTCTTCTTTATTCTTCTTCATTTCCACGATACTCTCTCCACCATCATCAAAGTTGAAGCTCACTTTCACCCTTCATTTGCGACCATCATCTTGCACTCTCTCTCTCATTCCTCACAAAAGACCCAACTTCCTACCTTGAAATGGTAATGTACGTGGGTTGCCTACAAAGCTAGGGTTGGTGTGATCTTGAAGGATTTGGAGTTAAATCAAGTAAGTTGTTTTAATCTTTGTAGGTAGTGTTAAATAAAGCATTTTAATATGTAATTTAAGAATAATGATCATGATAGTATAGTTAAATGTGTTGGTGTGAATGAGGAAAAATCTGGGTAAATTCATGCCTTGCCTTGATGTGTATGATGATTAATAATTCATAAATTGATGTAGAGATGATATAGAGTTTGAATGAGTCCTAAAATGGGGTTGAAAGAAATCCAGAAAAGTGATTTATGAATGAATGTATTCTGTTTTGTTTTGAGGTAATGATCATATATATATATCATGAATTGTTTGTGAATGATATTGAGTTGAAATGAAGTTGAGAATAAATAGTAAATGAAGTAGAAAGGGTAATCTTTGTACAATATATGTTAGGTGAAAGAGGTTGGATGATGTAAAATCTAGAAGATATAGCAGTAACATGTTCACTGATTGCGCTTCTGTGAAAGTTCGCCACAGCCAATTTGTAGGATTTCATGAGGAATTTTCCTCTCGGGACAAGTTCGCCGCGACCAACTTGCATAGCTTAAACATGTTTTGGTATTTTGATCATAACTTGCTATGTAGTTATCCAAATGGACTGATTCTTAATTTATAGTAAACTAGAGACATAGGGATACAAGTTGTATGAAGAAATATAATTTTAATTCTATCTCTAATAATTTCAAAATCTAGCTTGAAATTGAGTTTTGACTGAAGCTGTAGCATTACCCGAGACAGAAATCATGTCTAGTTTATATTGAATAAACTGAAATGATAAAGGTAGAATTAGAAAAATATGTCTTCAAAAAAGTTGTAAATTATTATCTTATCTTTCAATTGGTTTAAAATTTTGAATATGATAATTAAGAGATATGATTTGTACAATGTGACGACATGATCATGTACAAGACAAAGTTTCAAATGCGCTTAGTCTATAGTGTTTTTGGCATAACTTTTGAAATACTGAACTAAATTGAATGATCTTAGTGTCATTAGAAACTTAAGACAATGGGAAACATTTTTCTAGGAGAAAGTGTTGCCAAATTACTTCATTTTCTTTGTCATAATGAACAATAAAAATAGACCCGAAGGTTTGGAATTTTAGAGAATTTCTAAGAAAGAATGAGAGTTTGGATATTGTATGATTATATAATGTTAGAATAACACTAGTGAATGAATTGTTGGTATTAAAGCACCAAAGACATGTGTATAATGGAAATGTAGAGGTTCATGTGATTGTAGTTATGATTCAAAGGAAATGAGTAATGGATATTAAATAGAAATGAATGAGAGTTGGATACTGTGAGAGCTAATAATGCTTAAAATGGAATGACGAGTAATTGAGTTATAAAATGAGAATGTGGATAAAATGTGAAATTTGATAATATACCCAGGATTTTCATTGAGCATGCATTGTACATAGTCCATATACACATTTGTGCATAAATGAATACTTAAGATTGTGCAATTATTAATGTGTGTGCAACATGTGTATTGCATAATATTGATGTGCAGGATAAAATGTCCACATCCAGACGTTTCCAGATCTTGGAAGCAAATGCTAATCTAGAGAGTACTATGAGTCAACCTAGATGGTCTCATTTCATTGTTTGTTCTGTTTTCAATTTCTGCATTGAATTATTACTGATGTGAATGTGATTGAGATAATTCCGGACATTAATAGTCCGAGGAGTTTGATAAATGTGAGAACATGGGAAGTTCTCCTTGTATGTGAATTTGATGAAATATGTGTTTTCTCAACTTAAATGTTGAATGTTGGACCAAGTTCCGAAGAAAAATGTGAATGTGTATATGAATGAAATATGTGTACTCTCAACATAAATGTTGAATGCCAGACTAAGGTCCGATGACATATGAAGGCGAATATGGTTATGGGATTATGAGCACTTTTAATTGACTGAATATATGTGATGCATTTCATTACATGAATGCATGAAACATAAAGGTTGTCGTGACCGAAGTAGCCACTGAAAAAGAGCTTAAAGCTCAGAATGTGAAAAAGAGCTTAAAGCTCAGATAGTGATTAAGAGCCTAAGGTTCACTATGTAAAATGAGCCGGTATCTCCAACAGATACGGGACAGTTATCAATGAGCCCAGTATCCACAATAGATATGGGACAGTTATAGGCACTCAGTCACAACAATAATAAACGAAAGTGAGTCTCATGAGCACTGCATATGCATATAATAGTTATATTTTAAATAGTTGACTGATTCCTGAATGTGATATGTGTTGAATATGGAATGTGAAATGAAGGATCAAGTGATATGCGATGATATATGATTATCGATGAAATGATGTGAATTATATGATTATATGAATTATACGTGTTATGTGATCGAGTGAGCCATCAAGGATGGTCACTTATTAAGTTTGCAAAACTCACCCAAAATTTGCAATATTTTTTAGGCTCAGAAGAGTTACCCCGTTAGAAAAACGGGAACATAGCCACTGCATTGAAGTAAAAGATAGAGGTCGGGATCAGTTCGCGTCTGCATTTGTATTTTCTTATTTTTGTATCGAATTGAGTCTTTCACAATTATTGTAACATGTATATTTGAATATTTCTATTTTGTAATAACGGAAAGGTTTGTAAATGAGATTGATCTTGACTGTAATAATAATAAATGTGATTTTGACGTTATTAAATAAAAGAATGGGCCCAATTTGATTATTGATTTCCGCATATGTGTGTTGAAAAAAAAATTGTAATGAGATTTTACTGACTGACTGTGCTAGCATGCCACCCTCACGGGGTATTTTTTCGAACATCACTCAGGATTTGAGTTACGTATCTTGTGAGAGTGGGGTGCTACAAACCGACTATTACCATTCATTCATTTCCTATTGATTTATTCCCATACCCCTTAATCAAGCACTCCCTCAATCAACCATAGTAAATAACCAACCATTATAATTCATTCCTTTTCTGTTGATTTATTCCCATACTCCTTAACCAAGCACTCCATAAGTTTACATGATCATTGTGAGATTCCCATATCGATTGGAGAGGGGAACAAAGTAGGCCTTATAAGTCTATAGATACCTCTCCCTCACAAGATGTGTTTTCTCGAGCAAGTGTGCGGGAAGAGCAAAACGGTGAGGGCTTGGCTGGGCTAAGGCCCAAAGAGGACAATATCTGTGAGTGGGGTGATCCGGGCTGTTACAAAGGTATCAGAGCCAATACCTAGGCCGATATGCCAATGTAGGACAGTGGGCCTCTAAAGGGAGTGATCCAGGCCTATGGGCCAGCGTTGGACGCTGGGCCTCCAAGGGGGTGATCTAAGCCTGTGGGCCAACGAAGACGTTGGGCCCCCAAGGGTGGTAGAATGTGAGATTCCTATATCGATTGGAAAGGGGAACAAAGTAGGCCTTATAAGGCTATAGATACCTCTCCCTTGTAAGATGCAATTTACCAAGGGGTGGGAAGAGCAAAATTGTGAGGGCTTGGCTGAGTCAAGACCCAAAGCGGACAATATCTATAAGGGGGTGGTCTGGGCTATTACAATCATATTATTCATATTTCCTTAATATCACATTATGTTTTGTCATCATAAAAAATGAGTAGATTCTTCAATCATGGGAGGTGTCAATATATGTTTTGATGATAATAAAATATATTTTCTACCAATATGTTATTTTTGGTGACTTAAAAAGTAAAATTAAATTACTTAATCATATGAATCAATTAAGCAAAAAACAAAACATACTTCAAAGTAAAGTATCAATTGATCTCTAAATCCAAAATGAAGGAATATATAAATTTTTTTAGCTTTAAGATTATTTAAGTGAAGGTAAGTTAATTGGACAAAATCATGAAAGATTCAAGACCCTTCAATTAATAAAATTAAATGCAATCTTTATTGTATCCTTATCTAAGTTATTTTAGTGTTTTAGTGACTCTACATTTATAAACATTTCATATTCAATATTAATGCATATGATAATTAACGAAGCTAAGGTTTTGACTTTTAAAGAAAAACATTTTAGGCTGCGTTTGGATCTATGGTGCGGTGGGAATAAGTACTATCTACCGCAGTTTCTAAACTTAGCCACATGTTTGGATTTGCAGGCGAATAATTGAAGGTTCGAGTAAAGTGCGGTGCCACCGTAGAAATTGATAAGCAGAAAGAGGGTTGAGGTAGGAAAGTGCTTCTGCGGTAGAAATTCTACTTTCCATTAATAACCTTCTAAATATTATTATTTTCCATTATACCCTCAACTAATAGAAAGCAAGTCCAACGTATTTTATTATTTATATTTTTCTTATTTTAATTTAATATTTTATTATTTATAATTTTAAATTTATATGACTAATAACATATTTTTTAATTATTTATACAACAATTAATAGTTTATTAAATCAATAGGCTTTTTAGTCATTTTATCTCTTTTCAGTAAATTAATAGTTTATTAAATCAATAGGGTTTTTAGTCATTTTATCTCTTTTCAGTAACTGAAACCGCAACCGCACTTGCCAAACATATATTTTCACGTTTCAGCAGTTGAGAATAAGTACTTATCATTTCAGCAGGTTGATTTTAGCAGGTTATCAATTGCCATCGCTCCCTCAAACCAAGCCTTAATCTTTCAAAGTTATTTGTTCAATCTCTTTTTCTTATTTTGTCTTATTTATTTTGCTTGTATGATTGTTACTTTTTTATAGAAAATTTATGAGATTTTCACAGTCAACATATATTTAAAGAAGTTAAATTCTGAATGGTTAATATAGTTGTTTTGCCACAAAGTCATCGTAAAAGAATCCATCAGTTTTATTTACTACTGGAATTGAATTTACTTATACGAAACATAATTTGATAAAGTATTTTATCTAATAATATTCAGGCCATCTGGGCAGTTCTTGAGTTAACCAACCGTATAGCTTCGTTTGCGAAGTTTTTTTGGAGAAATTAAAATTCATTAAAGAATGAGATGCTTACATGAGGCTCTCACTCGCGTGAGCCTCCCTCATGGCTCACTTACACAAAATACAAAACGGTGGCATACAAGCAGCAGAGTTATAAAAATGCTGGCATTCAAGCAGCAGAAGAGACCAAGTCGTTACACAATTAAGGTAAAACTAACTACACCTTTCGTGATAGATTTTAGAAGCTTCTCGATCTGGGAAGTAAGGCGATGGCGATGGCAAAAGATTGATTCTTGGTTTGTCTTTCTAGAGGAAGCTCAACGAGATCTAAGAACAGGTAACACATTTAACTTCAAGATTTCAAGATCTACTCAGTATTAGGGCATAATCTTCTATTTCCTTCCTCGACAGATCTACGAAGGAAGGCGATGGAGATGGTGATGATGATGGAGAAGGATTGTGTTTCTTGTTTTATCTTACCAGGAGACGTCTACACTGAGCTCAGCGTGGCGGAAATCCAAGCATAGGTAACACTCTTAACTTCAAGAATGCAAGATCTACTCGGTATTAGGGCATAACCTTCTGTTAACTTCCTTGACAGACACTGGCGGGACTGCGATGAAGGACAGAGGGGATGATTCTCCACCCAGGTAAGGCTATTATGTAGGGAAAAACCCTCCTTTAAAAAATAGAACCAACTTTCTATTGATATCAAAGACTGGAGATTAGTGAAGATTCATCAAGCCATACCCGACACAGCACAGGGAAGCCCTTCCTTTCCAACAGGTAAGTGTCCCTTACCCCTTTACCAGACCCTCCTTTAAGAACAAAACTAACTTTCTGTTGATATCAGAGACTGGATATTAGTGAATAATCTTCAAGCCATACCTAACGCAGCACGAGGAAGCCCTTCCTTTCCAGCAGGTAAGTGTCCCTTACCCTTTACCATGCACCAATGAATGTTCATTGCCCTGAATGTAAAACCTTGTAGGAGACTATATTCATTTTTCATAACAGATATTCTCTGTCCTGCATGTATGAGATTGTATTCATTTGTCATAATAGATATTCTCTGACCTTCATGTATCTCTATATTCTCCATTCTGTCGCAAGCTGGGACAAGCATTCCTTGATAGAGTTAGAGGAAATAATCTGTTCTCTAACTTTATCAAAGATGCACTCGCCAGCTTGATGTGGTGTTTTGCTAGATGTTTGAAATCTTCGCATGTTTCTTTCTGCCCATATTTCTTTAATGCAAGTCACAAAGGAGATTAGATTGATAAGAGAATTAGGTTGAGAAGCTAGCTTTAGTTTATTGAACCACTGCATGATCTCTATGAATTGAGATGAGCTTAGGGACCACATACATTTGCGTCTTATCCAAGACCAAATGTCTCTTGAGAAGGGACACTCGAAAAAAAGACGATCCTTATTTTCGTGTCCCGAATTACACAGGATGTAATTTTCTCTAGAATCCAAATAAGAGAGTTGATCCATAGTACTAAGTTTGTTCAGTACAATAAGCCATAGGATAAATGAGTGGCTTAGCCTTAGCTCTTTATTCCATATAACCTCATACCATTCCATCGTGGTGTTTCTTTAAAATAGCCATTCCCTGCAACTTTTTGTAGTGAAAATACCTTGTGGATGGTGTTTCCAAATATATTGGTCAGGGATTAACAGGTTAGGAGGGTAGGTAGGCTGTAGATGTTGAATTGTTCCTGGGAATTCCTCCCAATTACCCTCCCTGATAAAATCCCTTACTTTTGAATTTAAAGGTAGATGACTTAAGAGCTGAACAACAAATTGATTAGAGATTAAAAGACCATTTTCTAACCAATTATCGAACCAAAAACTAGTCTTCTCTCCATCTCTACCTTGCAAAAAAATTCAGAATTCAAATGCTCCTTTATCTTTAGTAATTGAGAAAGAAACCAAGAGTGAGAGGACTTAGGATTAATAGTCCACATGCTTTGCCCTTTAAGGACATAGGCATGGAGCCATTTAACCCATAAAGTATTGTCTCCTTGTAGTATAAACCAGAATTTCTTCATCAAAAGAGCTTTATTAGTCAACTTTATAGGAATAATTCTAAGTCCTCCTTACCTTTTAGGTTTACAAACATCAACCCATTTGACCTTAAAATACCCCCTAGTCAAGACAACTCCTCCCCATAGAAAGTTCCTCATTAGCTTTTTTATAGATTTGATGACTCCTCATGCCTGTACCATATTAGAGGACGAATAAGTGTGCATAGAGTTAAGTATAGAGTTGACCAACTGTAACCTTCCCCCAAAAGATAAAGCTCGGTTGATCCAAGAGGACAATCTCTTCTGAATTTTTTTAATGAGGGGGTAACACTTCCTAAATTGGATCCTTCTAGAAGTAATTGGCAGACCTAGATAACATATAGTAGTTTGATTCCTTAGCATACCAAATAACGAAGAAACTAAACCTTCTAAGTGAACTGCACTTCTAGAGAGAACAAAATGACTTTTGTTATAGTTAACAGTGAGACCAGACATGGAGCTGAATAGTTTTAAAGAATTAACAAGAAGTTTGATAGAAGTCTCATCAGCCTTAGAGAATAGGAAAAGATCATCTGCAAAGCATAGATTTACCAATGAGACTTTCTTGCATCAGCTGTGATGTTTAAAACTAGAACTCCTGACAATGTTCAACTTTTAAAGAGAAGTTAGGGCTTCAATAAATATAATGAACAAATAGGGAGATATAGGATCTCCTTGTCTGAGTCCTCTATGCCCATGAAAAAGTTTTGTAAGTGATTGAGCCCAAGTTTATTATCTAAATTGGCAATACTTTTATGGCCTTTACTATACTTTTTGACTCCTAATTCTTGATTTTGTGCTTAAATTAATCCTTGAGTGTACACTTTCATTTTATGCAATTTGATAGTAAAAATTGTCACAATTGGTATTAATTGCATTTCTTAATTTTTCTAAGAACAATTGATATTGCAAATTGCTATTTTTGATTGTAGGATCCTCAAGGAGAAGAAAGTCAACGTGTTGAATTGAAGTCAACAGGAGATCATAGCCTTCGGGAAAAGTTCGCCGTGGCGAGCCCATCTGTCGTTACGGCGAAGAACGAAGAATCATCCTGAACTTTTGGGAGAAGTTCGCCGCGGCGAAGGAGCCAGCGAAGAACAAATCCTTTCGGGAAAAGCTCGCCGCGGCGAGAGTCATTTGTCGCCGCAGCGAACCTTCGAAAACCCGAACTATATTTGGGAAAATCTCTCACTGTTTCGACCCGACCCACGACCCAACATTTAAAAACATGCCAAATTAGGTTATCGGGGACGACTGGACATATATAGATACTTCATCTCTCACTCTCGGCCATCAATCATCACCCATTTTTCACTTCTCCTCATCGCTCTCTGCTGTTGCCATGGATGCTGTCGATGAACCTACGGTTGTGAGTGCTCCCGGAGAGATGCTTGGCTAAGCACCATTTTCTCTTGAAGATGTAGCGATGGCTTGAGTTCAATAGGCTTCAAAGGGG
>JAOQMS010000006.1:8544047-8570828 GCA_027563885.1 Erythroxylum longipes | reverse complement strand
TGGACTTAAAGAGTTCTTTAAGGTTTATCATTCGAAAACTTAGTGAATTTCGCTCCCAAAAGATTTGTTTTGAACTATGATAGCCAAAGCTCGTTTTCAAGAGAATTTTATCACATTTGATCATTGTTTGAATTTTCACTTTTCATTTCCCAAAAATCCAAAAACACCCTTTTATACACTTTTCTTTCATTTAGTTCAATATATTTAGTTTAATCAAAACAATCCAAAACCCCACTTTTAACTAATTTAGTTTGCATTTCATAACAATTAGGCTAGTTTAGATCAATTGCTCTAGGTTCCGATTAAGTGAGACGACCTGGGTTTGCACTCTATATTGCAATCCTTGGAATTAAAATTTTGATTCGATTTCCAAGGGAGTGATCCAAAGACTCAACCACACACCGATCAGTAGGAAATCTATTAAGTAATATATCATAGGAAGGGGAAGTTATGCAAGCTTCTATCCATTTAATGATCATCTTCGGAAACCCCATCACTTCTAGTAGCCGCAATATAAAGTTCCATTCTACAGTATCAAAAGCCTCCTTGAAGTCAATCTCGAAGGCACAATTCTTTGGAAATTTCTTCCTCAAGTAACTTCTAAGTAGTTCTTGTACTATAGAAATGTTGTCCCCTATTTATTTTCCCTGTAGGAAAGCACTTTGGTTGTCACTATTCAAAGACCCCAAAACAATTTTCAATCTATTCACAATAATCTTTGCAACCACTTTATAAATGATGTTAGAACATGCAATAGGTCGATAGTCCTCCAAGGTTACTGGATTACTTAGTTTAGGGACTAGGCAGAGGTAGGTTTTGTTGATCTCTTTTAAGAGATTTCTTGAAGAGAAAAACTCTTTAATAGCTGCTTTCACCATAGGTCCAACCTCAGTCCATGCCTTCTGATAAAACAAACCTCTGAAACCATCAGGACCAGGAGCTTTTTTAGGATTCATTTGGAAGACAACCCCTTCTATCTCCACATCCTCCACTGTTCTAGTTAAGAAGGTCCTCCTTTCATATGAGAGCCTATTAGGAATAATGGATTCCAAAAACTGAGCATTCACAGATACACTCCGAGAGGTATAGAATTCTTTGAAGAAGTTCTCAGCTTCTATCAACAAATCCTCTCGCTTACTTAACTTCCTCCCATCTAGTAATTTAATTTCCTTTATAGAATTGTAGTTCTCCTTATCAATAATAAAGATGAAGAAGAATTTAGTATTCATATCTCATTCTTTAAGCCACTTCACCTTAGCCCTTTGCTCTAAAAGACTAGCATGATTTTTTAGAGCTTGCAAGTAGGTAGACAAAGATGATTTCTCTTGAGATAAAAGGAGATTATCCCCAGTCTTGAAGGAGAGATTATGATGAAGTTGGGATAGGTTATCTTTGGCTATTGAAGTAGCCCAAAGAGTGCTCTCCCCTGTCTGGTTCTTAAGAAACTTTAAAGCCTCTCTGATTAGTTTCAGCTTCTGGATAAATTAAAATTGTAACGTTCCATCTACAGAAGTTGTTGCTCCTTCCCTAACACAGTTCTGAAATCCCTCTACATTCACCAAATAGTTGTTGAATCTAAATGGATAGCAATGCTTCACCTTTAGGAATTGGTCCCCCACATACATTGGAGTATGATCCAAAAACAAAGGGTCTAGAAAAGAGGCTTTACTTTTCGGGTAAATCTGTAACCATTCTTGGTTGACCATAACACGATCATGCTTTTTCCTAAGTGTCCAACCATTAGATTGCTTATTACTCCATGAGACAAAGTGTCTAGTTGCCTTAAGATCTAGAATGTCTCACTGATCAACACAGTCTTTGAAATCAGTAGAGTGATTCCTTAAGGAGAAATGACCTTCTACTTCTGTTCGATAGAGTGTAGAATTAAAATCTCCCTAAACGAGTCAAGGACCTACCGCCCTTCCTTTGAAACTCAATAGACTCTCCCAAAGCTCCTTTCTTTGAAACGCATCGTTTAAACCATACACTAAAGATGCAAAAAAGGAAGAATTGTGCTCAACAAAATGTCATTTCATAAGCGTAACCTATGACTCCACTTCTAAAACCTGAATATCCACCATTTTAGGATCACACCCAATAATGATTCTGCCAAGAACATGTGCTTGATGATTAGTGTAGAACTGCCTCTTATTTCCTAGTTTTTTAAGAATCGTGAGATTATCCGATCTAATTTTTGTTTTCAAAATAGAAAAAACTGATATGTTTTCTTTAGCCAAAAATTCCTTTAAAGCTAAGATTTTCTTATGGCAATTAAGGCCCCTGACATTCCATACTACTATCATGATGGAATGGGTTTGGAGCTTTGTTTACTCCTAGTACCCTTCCTCTGTTTAACACTGTTAAAAGGTTCTTCGTTCTCTCTCTCTTCTGCATTTGTCAAAGTTGAAGAATAAGAGGTAGCCTCCATATCTTCTTTGTTTCCCTCCAGAACCACTAACTTTCCTTCCTTGGAAGCTTCTTTTATAGTACTTGTATAAAAGTTCGGCTTTTGCTAGATTTCTTCATGTAATCCAGTAGATGTTACAACATGCTAAATAGTTTCCACCACTTCATTAACAGTTTTATCCATCTATTTTTTGTCACTCAAGACTGACTCATCTTGTGTCCCATTTTGGAAAATTCCTTGTACATCAGTGGCTTCATTATCGCATAGGTCAAGATCCATTAGTTCCTTTTAGCTCCCTTCCTTAAACCTTTTCCCCATTGGAACCCATCGTTTCCTTTGAAGCTTCAACGAAGACTTCCAATGATACTCCACATTGACAATATCTTCATATAAATAACCATTGAAACCTAATCTTATGATGGGGATATGTTCTGGTAGCTCCTTAGAAATATCCATAGTGACACATAATCGAGTATAGCCTAGGCTATTCTATTTTGCAGTGTACTTATCCATGCATAATGGTTGCCCTAAATAACATACTAAGACCTTTCATAGTCCAATATTTTAGAGGGACATTATACAGATTTACCCACAAACGTACTGACTTTAGCTTTCCCATTTCAGGTTGGAATCCTGGCTGCCAACTTTGAAGAAACAGAGGGAGATTCAGCATATGCCAAGGACCTTCTTCCAGAACTTTAACTACTGCTCCTTAGAAGAAAAGGTAAATAAGGCTAAGTTCTTATCT
The DNA here is from genome assembly GCA_027563885.1 of Erythroxylum longipes. NCBI lineage: Eukaryota > Viridiplantae > Streptophyta > Magnoliopsida > Malpighiales > Erythroxylaceae > Erythroxylum > Erythroxylum longipes. The sequence goes on along the minus strand of JAOQMS010000006.1, from coordinate 8,567,673 downwards.
ACTAACAGTACCTCTAGCAGTCCCTTATTCTTCTAATTATTGGTTGCCCACTTTTGCAGTAGCGGAAAAGGGGGTCTTCTCTCTAAGAAGAAGCCTACTAGAGAGGACTCCCATAAACGTGTCCCTTCTTGCAAGACTTCCACATCAGGGGCAACAATGCATCTACCTTGGTCATTTTTCAGAGGAGAGTAGTGGAGACTAGCGTCTCCCTCATCAACAATGACTCGCTTCCAACTCTTCTTGAGGTATGACGAAGAGGTTGAGGATAGGCATTTTGAGGGAGTTTAAGAGTAGCCAAGGTTTAGGAGGCCAAAGGTGGAAAATCGAAGGGGGAGGCAAAACAGTGAAGAGGCATAGACATGGTTAATTGAAAAGAGAAGGAAAAGATAGCGTAGAAGGGAAATTTGAATAATAGATACCCAAGAAGGAAAATAGACCAGCAGAATGACCAAAATACCCCAACAGCTATGGGGAAGAAAGAGGATTTACGCAAAGGAAGAAGGAGGGAAGCAATGGTGTTAAAGACTGGATAGGGGAAGGATTGAGAACTGGAATGACTGAGTGGTGAGTTGGGGAAGAGGGGTTGTGGATGGTTGAGGTACCTTGCAGAAGAAGAGATGAGATGAACAAGAGTAGATTCAAAGGAAGACGAGAAGCAGAAAATGAAGAGGGTGAATGGCAGTAGGAAGAAGAAGGATAAGCATTGCTAGGTAAGATCAGTAGGAAGAAGAAGGAGAAGCAAGATTATGGCCATGGTTGAGAAAAGTTTTAATTCATAGTTGGGAGCATTAAGTAGTCACTTTAAACAAATGGTTACGTAAATAGAATATATATTATCTTCAAACAAATGGAATTGGCATAAACACCCCTGTGTCTCAACTACCGCCACCACATACCTGTCTACTAGAAAGACACAAACACCTCCTAGTCCTCAGTGCTCTTCTTTCCTCACCAAGTTCTTATGTTGTAAAACCCCCTCTCCTCTCCCGCTCTTGTCTCGCTTCAGGGACTTAATCAAGCCCCATTAATTCCCTGTCATACTTTTGTTTTCATTTCTCTAAAGAATGCTAAAACTTCACCCATAATAATGTCTCTCGCTGCCACCTTCGTTGTTTCGACCACAACCTTAGTCTCGTCGAAGCTTGACCAATCTTCTTTCGATGCAACCACCAATCCCAAATCCTTCCTTCACATCGCCGCAGTACACTCTGCCGAGCTGGTGTTTAATCCCATTATCTCCTGTAAGCATCCGCAGCCAGCAAAAGCTGTGACCGCAAAGACACTGACAATGACTAGTGTAGGCTTTGGGAAATGAAGCATCAAGAGATGGCAACTAAAGAGGGTGTCGTAGTTACCGGAATATCCAGATAAGGAAGAGCTTGAGTTGGTGCTTAGGACACTTGATGCGTTTCCACCAATTGTATTTACTGGTGAGGCTCAGAAATTAGAGGAGAGACTCGCTAACGCTGCAATGGGAAAGGCTTTTCTGATGCAAGGTGGTGATTGTACGAAAAGTTTCAAGGAGTTTAATGCTAACAACATTCGTGACACTTTCAGGATATTACTTCAGATGGGTGTTGTTTTGATGTTTGGTGGTCAAATACCCGTTGTCAATGTGAGTATAATTGATTTGCTCTTCTACATGCATATTTACTTGCTGCCGAAGCACAGGTCACTTGGGACCCTGTGAAATAAATAACCTATGACTTGTTCACTTGTACTTCCCTTATTATATTTGTTTGTTTGAAAGAATATGTAAGATATTTTTTTTAGTGGCTCATGTATATTATGGATTTGAGTCTAATGGAAAAAGCCCAAGATCATGGTTATTGGACCTTACAGAGTTAGACTCAAAGGGGTCAAAGACCCTCTCTCCTTTAACACAGACAACTGAAACATATATTAAGGAGATTTTATATTTCTGAAAGACAATATTTCAAAAGAATAGAAGTAGTTTCTAACCATTGAGAAACAAAGTCGAAAGGAAAGGCAGAGAGGGAATCAACATCTATTAGACAAACAATCATGGATACAGGTAAGTCTACAAACGTCGATCCATAAATGTCTTACAATTGGTATCAGAGCATGGTTTTGCATGATTTGTGTTCTACCGTGTATCGTTTGTGTTTTCTGTTCATTTTTGTTTTGTTTTGTATTTGTAATGGCATTACTTTCTGCATTGTACTGCCATGAAAAAGTGCACTACCATGAATCATAGACGTAGTAACAGAAACAACTGCACGTTTTGATGCTTTTCGGTTTGATGATTTGCGGATGTTAATAGCATTCTCACTCTTTAATCGAACATATTGGTCATGAATGGATGGTTTAGATGAAGTGTAATACACAGTAGAGAGACTTGAAAATATAAAACCGAAAGTTTTCGGTATGACGAGAAACCAAACACAAGAGATGCTCTTGGTAATGCTTGACATGGTTTTCGTATCTTGATTATCATGTTGGCCAGAGATGCTCAGGATAAGGTTGGAATGGTTTTCGTATGAAAAAAAACGCAGAAAACGAATCTGCGTAAGGAGGAAGATGGGGCTTGTGTCTTCACGTGCGCTCCATCTGAAATGTTAGGCAGTGTTGGCGTGTGCACTGCACGTGCCAACACTGCACAAACAAGTAACACGTGCTGGCGTGTGCAGATTTATGGCCCAAAACATGATTTTTTGGGCTGATTTTTGGGACCTTTGGGCCATTAAAGGATTACTTTGGCTTATTAACTAATTATGGCCTAACTTTATGGACTTTACTTTAGGGTTGTATTATGCAACTTTAATTATTAAGTAATTAAATTATGGACTTTAACCCTAAGTAAAACAATTTTAGGATGGAACATAATGGATTATTTAATTCATAATTGATTTAGTTTTAAGCATAATATAATTTTGAAAATCAGTGCCATATTATATGTTTATTTGGTACTTTAAATATTTTATATTATGCAATATTTGGAAGTAAATTGTCCTATTATATTTTGAATTTGCTACATGACATTATGGTAATTTAAAATAGTTTGTTAGTCACCAAAGTGACCAAACTAATTTAAATTAACTTTTGTCATGTACAATAATTGTCCAATTAAATGTTTATTACATGGAAAGCTTGTTAGTCACCAAAGTGGCCTAGCTTGAAAAATTAAACATTTAATTGTGAATGCTTCAATTGTTCATGTTGAGATGATGCTATTAAAATGACATAAAGGTTAAATTGAACAATTGAGATTATTAATTATAACACTAAGAGGTCACCCAAAGGTGGACCATTGCTTATAATTAATGATATTAAAGAGACTTTATTATCATATTTGGTTAATATGATTGTACATCCAAAGATAACATACATGTTGACTAGAATATGATTAATTGTCTATTATAGTGAACTATATATATTTGCATCATGATAGATTACAACTATGTATTTAAATATCACCCAAAGGAGAATTTAAATGCATAATCACAGTTTAATATTAGTTTGAATCCATTTAGTTATACTCAAAGCATTAATGCGTGGGTTATATGTTGCATTTGCAGCATCTACTAATTTGTTCGCCTTAGGAAATGGATTAATCAAGTTTAATGGTCTGAACTATGCAGATTGGTCCGAACAAATCCAGTTCCAACTGGGTGTAATGGATTTGGACTTGGCCATAGGGTCAGGTGCAAGGCCCATAACCATAAGTGAGACCAGTTCGGAAGCTGACAAGTCTTATTATGAGCCTTGGGAACGGTTTAACAGGCTGAGTTTGAATTTGATGCGAATGACAATCAGGAAAAACGTGAAGCCATCAATGCCTAAGACGGATAATGCAAAGGAGTTTATGTTAAAGCTTAAGGAATACTCTCAATCTGATTTAGCTGACAAGTCCATAGTAGGGACTTTAATGAGTGAGCTAACGACCAAGAAGTTTGACTGGTCACAGCCCATTCATGACCATGTAACCCATATGTCAAACCTAGCTGCAAAGTTGAAATCTATGGGTATGGATGTGAGTGAGTCCTTTCTAGTACAGTTCATTATCAACTCACTTCCTCTGGAGTTTGGCTAGTTCCAGGTGAATTATAACACCATAAAAGAAAAATGGAACCTTCAAGAAATTAAGGCCATGTTGGTTTAGGAGGAAGGGAGATTAAAGAAAATGAAGGAGCACTCCGTTCATCTTACATTTCATTTAGGAGCTAGTAGTAACAAGCACAAACCAGGGAAGAAAGGCAAAGATAAGGACCAAGCCCTTAGTAAAGTTAATGAGGGGCGAATCCATAAAGACAAAAGGTGCCACTTCTACAAGAAGCCTGGTCACTTCAAAAAGGATTGCCCTAAAAGAAGGGCTTGGTTTGAAAAGAAAGGTACATACTATGTCTCAGTATGTTTTGAATCAAATCTTATTGAAGTGCTTAATAATAGCTGGTAGTTAGATTATGGTGCAACTACTCATGTGTCACATGTTCAACAGGGATTCCTTTCAATCCAACCCATAAACAGAACTGAAAAGTTCTTATATATGGGGAACATAATGAAGGCACGAATAGAGGGCATTGGGACCTACAGATTGATCTTGGATACTGGGTGTTAACTGGATGTAAAAAAGTGTCTTTATGTTCCTGAATATGCTAAAAATTTAGTTTCTGTTGGAAAGTTGGATGTTGTAGGATTTCATTTAAGATTGGAAACAACGTTTTTTTTATTGTATAAACACAAGTACTATTATAGTTCTGGTACTTTAATTGATTATTTATATCGTTTCAATCTTGATGTTGATTTTGCTGCATCTTTGTTTCATGTTGACCATATTATAAGAAGTAAACGTAGTGCACAAAATGAATGTTCTGCCTTTCTGTGGCATAAAAGATTAGGTCATATATCCAAGGAAAGGGTATAAAGGTTAGTGAAAAATGAAATCTTACCTCCATTGGATTTTTTTGACTGGGGATTGCATTAAAGGCAAGCAAACTAAACATATATCAAAACATCCAGCCACAAGAAGTAATGAATTATTGGAATTAATACACACCGACATCTGTGGTCCTTTCGACGTTCATTTTTGGGGCAGCAAAAAATATTTCATTACCTTTATTGATGACTTCTCACGATATGGTTATATTTATCTACTGCATGAAAAATCTCAATCTTTGGACATCCTAGACGTGTCCGTTAATGAGGTAGAAAGGCAATTAGATAGAAAAGTAAAGATAGTGAGGTCTGATAGAGGTGGGGAATATTATGGAAGATATGATGAAAGTGGACAATGTCCAGGCCCATTTGCAAAGTTTCTTGCAAGTCAAGGCATAAATGCACAATACATAATGCCTGGTACACTGCAACAAAATAGTGTAACTAAAAGGCGGAATCGTACTCTTATAGACATGGTTAGGAGTATGTTAAGTTATAGTATTGTACCATTATCATTGTGGATGCATGCATTAAAGACCGCTGCATATCTGCTTAATATGATTCTTAGTAAAGTAGTTCCTATGACACCTTGTGAACTATGTACAGGAAAGAAACTTAGTTTACGACATCTTCACATTTTAGGTTGTCTAGTAGAAGTAAGGTTGTATAATCCATATGAAAAGAAGCTTGATGCGAGAACTATTAATGGTTATTTCATCGGCTATCTTGAAAAGTCAAAGAGGTATAGATTTTACTGTCCTAACTATAGTATGAGAATAGTTGAGTTTGGTAATGCTTGATTCATTGAAAATGGTCAAATCAGTAGGAGTGGAGAACCGCGAAAAGTAGATATTTACGAGAATCGAGTAAAAACTACTCTAACTCAAGTATAAACTACTACATCAAATGTAATCCTACCGGTTGTTATTCCTCTTGTTGCATCATGAATACACAACATACCGGAACAACAAATTAATGTTCCAATTCCATAAATTGAACATATTAATGAAGAACCAGCTAATGATGTTCAAGTTACAAATGATCAAGTAATGCCACAAGAAGTAGCATTACGAAGGTCTGTAAGGTAGAGAAGACCAGCTGTTTCAAGTGACTATGAAGTTTACTCACTTGAACATGAATGTGACTTGAGCATTGATAAGGATCCAGTCTCGTTCAAATAAGCCATGGAATGTAACAATTCTGAAAAATGATTCAATGTTATGAAAGAAGAGTTGAAATCAATGGATGACAACAAAGTCTGGGAATTAGTTAAGTTGCTGGAAGGTGCAAAGCAAGTGGGCTGTAAATGGGTCTTTAAGACCAAACGTGACTCACAAAGCAACATTGAAAGGTATAAAACTAGACTTGTTGCTAAAGGTTACACTCAAAAGGATGGTATTGACTATAAAGAGACCTTCTCTCCAGTTTCAAAGAAGGACTCTTTAAGAATTATTATGGCCCTGGTAGCTCATTATGATTTAGAGCTTCACCAAATGGACGTAAAGACCGCCTTTCTAAATGGTGACTTGGAAGAAGAAGTGTATATGGATCAACCAGAAGGTTTTAAAACCACAAGAAAGGACAAGTTATTGTGTAAATTAAAGAAGTCAATATATGGACTGAAACAAGCTTCTTGATAATGGTATCTTAAGTTTAATGATACCATTACATCTTATAGTTTTATAGAGAACATTGTTGATCGGTGTATCTATATGAAGGTCAGTGTGAGTAAGTTCATTATATTAGTCCTATATGTTGACTATATCCCTCTTGCTGCGAATAATGTGGTTTTGTTACATGATATCAAGAATTTTCTTTCTAATAATTTCGAAATGAAAGATATGGGTGAGGCATCCTATATGATTGGAATAGAATTATTACATGATAGATCACAAGGATTGTTAGGATTGTCTCAGAAAGGTTATATTGAGAAAATATTATAAAGATTTAAAATAGAAAAGTGCTCCGCAGGGATAGTTTCAATTCAGAAAGGGGACAAATTTATTTAAATGCAATGTCCACAAAACGATTTGGAACGTAAGGAAATGGAGTCTATTCCTTATGCATCAGTAGTTGGGAGCTCAATATATGCTCAAACATGCACTCGGCCATATATCAGTTTTGCTGTTGGAATGCTAGGCCGATATCAAAGTAATCCGGGAATGGACCACTAAAAAGCTGCAAAGAAAGTCCTTAGATATTTATAAGGCACCAAGGACTATATGCTCACATATAGAAAATCAACTCATCTCGAAGTGATAGGTTACTCAAATTCAGACTATGCCGATTGTGTAGACTCATGGAAATCTACATTTGGTTATATGTTCCTATTAGCTGGAGGAGCAATTTCATGAAAAAGTAGAAAGCAGTCAGTCATTGCTACTTCTACTATGGAGGCTGAATTTGTGGCGTGCTTTGAGGCTACGATTTATGGATTGTGGTTGTGGAACTTCATCTTAGGTCTTGGTCTTGTCGCAGTATTGCTAGACCGTTAATAATTTATGTTGATAATTTCGCATTTGTTTTCTTCTTTAAGAATGACAAGTATTCAAAGGGTGTGAAAAACATGGATTTGAAGTATTTGTCTGTAAAAGAAGAAGTGTAAAAACATAAATGTCAATCGAGCATATTAGTATAACTCTGATGATAGCAGATCCGTTAACTAAAGGCTTATGGCCCAAAACATTTATTGACCATGTTGAATGGATGATCCTTATAGATAAATCCTTGTTAGCAAAGAGTTCTGACATGTATAAATACATATGATTGTCTTGTTCGACTTAGTAATGACACTTGTGAATTCAATTACAGTAATATTTGTTTTTGCTCATTTACTTGTTATTCATATCATGTTGTATACAATAATTGTTTCTGTGAGATAATAAATTACAGAATTACCCACTTAATGTTATATGAGTTAAGTTGATTATGTAATACATAGAAGAAATCATGTTATATAACTTGTGACCGTCATGATTCCATCATCTTAATTCAATTAAGGATGATTTAATCGATTCAATGTATTGTGTGCATTTAAAATTTTATTGTTGAATCATTAAGTCGTAACATGGGCTAGATGAGAGATTATAAAATATTTTTTTAGTGGCCCATGTATATTATAGATTTGAGTCTAATAGAAAACGCCTAAGATCATAGTTATTGAGCTTCAAAACGTAGGACTCAAAGGGGTCAAAAAATCCTCTCTCTCTCTCTCCTTTAACACAGACAACTGAAACACATATTAAGACGGTTTTATGTTTTTGAAAGACAACGTTTCAAAAGTACATAATTAGTTTTTAACCATTGAGAAACAAGTCAAAAGGAAAAGGCAGAGAGGGAATCAACATCTATCAAACAAACAATCATGGATGCAGGTATGTCTACAAACGTCGATCCATAAATGTCTACAGAATACAGTAGTGAATTTGATTAAAGTTTTGGATTTTGTTGGAGATATAGGTGGGGAGGATGGCGGATCCGTTCGCGAAGCCAAGATCAGAACCTTTTGAGAAAAAGAATGGGGTCAAGTTGCCAAGTTATGGAGGGGACAATGTCAACGGAGATGCTTTCAATGATAAGGCAAGGATTCCGGACCGTCAGCGGATGATTAGGGCTTATTGTCAATCAGCAGCGACCTTGAACCTTCTCAGGGCATTTGCTACTGGTGGTTACGCACCTATGCAGCGGGTTACACAGTGGAATCTGGATTTCACTGAACATAGTGAGCAGGCTGACAGGTATATTCCATACCAAGCAACTTCTACTTTCATTTATGTTGGTTGACTTCTCTTATATTGGTGTTGAATGGTTGTTTCATGTTGGATAGAAGTGCAATATCTTTTTCAACAATGATTTTGGATATTGATTTTTATGTTTCTTTGATTGATAAGGACATTTTGAATGCCCCAATTTATCCATAGTTATTGTCTAGTTCCATGTTTTATGATATGCTATCCTGAATTATCCCTGTAAGATTTTTACAATCATTTGGCTTGTCGTGTTGTCAATGGGCATAGTAGAATCTTAGAGCATCATCTCATGCTTCGTTTGATCCCATACAAATTTCTATTTGACACTCGGTCCTGTGTTGACAGCTATTGTAGTTAATGCCCTTGTTACCATCCAATTACATTTGCGGCAATCCAGAAAAAGAAAATTGACGTCGGTTAGATCGATTGAGTGTGATGGTTTAACGTGCACAACATTTTGGTTGTGCGAGTATTGGGGCAGTCAATGATATGCAACATTTGTTGTGTGATTGTTCAAACTTTGCATTCAAGTTTCACATATTGATCCATAAGAATCAAAGTAACCTTTTTTTTTTTTTTTTGAGTAAACCAAAGTAACCATTTTAGTTGCTTCATAGTATATTCTTAAAACAGATGTTAGCATCTTAGATAGAAATGATTTGTAGTCTATAGATCTACAAAAGCATAAAGTGTCAAGGATTTGCTTCCATAATTACTCTTCATTTTCTTGGTGTCATAGGTACCGGGAACTTGCTCACAGGGTTGATGAGGCCCTTGGCTTCATGGCTGCCGCTGGACTTATAGTTGATCATCCAATAATGACTACAGAATTCTGGACATCCCATTAGTGCTTGCTTTTGCCATATGAGCAGTCACTTACTAGGCTGGATTCAACTTCTGGTCTCTACTATGATTGCTCTGCCCATTTTCTGTGGGTTGGGGAACGCACCAGACAGCTAGACGGTGCTCATGTCGAGTTTCTTAGAGTTATAGCAAATCCTCTAGGCATTAAGGTATATTGTTGTTATCTTCTGTAGTTCGACAATTTTTTAACATGTAAATTTGCTGTTTTCCCCCATGCACTTACTGCTGCATATTTGGCAAAGAGACGAAATTCCAAAAATGAGTGAAACCATCACCCTTTCATAGAAATTGTTTCTCGTTTCCTCAGTTGTGTTGAATTGAACTTGACAACGATTAATGATTGGTCCTTTGAATTAACAATAATCAATATATGGAACCAATATGTGATCAATTTTGTACTTCAATAAGTTTTTTTTTTCCTATTGTGATGTACTTCAATTTGGAGTTGATATAACCTGTATTTTGATGTAATCTCTATATATTGCTTCAGCAATATATTTAATTGATGTCTCCTTGTATAACTTTGCTTGTATTGCTGTAGGTGAGTGATAAGATGGACCCTAATGAGCTAGTTAAGCTCATAGAGATTTTAAATCCTCAGAATAGACCAGAGAGAATAACCATTATCACAAGAATGGGAGCTGAGAATATGCGAGTGAAAGCTTCGTCATCTCATTAGGGCAGTCCGCAGGACTGGCCTAGTTGTCACATGGGTCAGTGAAGTTCAATAAAGGCTCCTTGTGGTCTGAAAACTCGTCCATTTGATGCAATCAGGGTATGAAAACTAATTTCTTTACTTGTGACTATTGCTTTTTAAATTGTTAGGCAAATGATGGAAGGCTGGAAATTAGCATTTATTGGCTGTATCATCAATCTAATTCTAATTGATGTGCCACTTGCCACTTTCTGCATGCTAAAAACCATCTATTGATTCAATGTACTGTAAAAGTATCAGCGGCTTAGTGATAGAGGTTCTAATGATTCGAAGGTTGGAGAACTAGAGCTCTGGTGGAAAAGTTGGAAATTTGGATAGCTTTGAAGAGTAGGAAAGTTGATTTCCTTGAAAGTGACTAATGTAAGGCAACATTAGGTGAGATACCCACAAAAGAGTTTAGATGTGGTAGGTGAGAAAGTGACTTCTTCTAGGAGATCTTGTAGTGGGCATGTATCAATTTCCTTGAGCATGTAATCAATGCCTAATTAACATATATTCTTGGCTGTTTGCTGGCTCTCAGATAATATATTTTGCAAGCTTTGCTATCCATTTAGCTAATTGAAGAATATCCAAGTTTGTAAGAGTTGCTTTATGTTTTTTGCCTCTACCTAATTAATTTCTAACTGAAAAAATAGCCTCTTGTGAGTAGGTCAGTTTCAGAGCCGTGGTTGCAAGGTGATCATGGTACTGCCGCTGGTCTTACCTCTTTGAGATTATATTTCCCACATTACTAAACCTTCATGAGAACACATATGTCATTTTTGCATTAAAAACAGGATTCGGTAGATTTTGGCGCAATAATCTCATTGCTATTATGGCTGTTTATCTTATTTCTGGTTAAATTTTATCGATTAATTTGGGACAGGCTGAGGTGAGAGCATTCTTTGATGTACATGAACAGGAGGGAAGTCACCCAGGCGGAGTCCATCTAGAAATGACAGGCCAGAATGTGACAGTGTGCATTGGTGGATCACGGACGGTGACATTTGATGTTTTGAGCTCTCGCTATCACACCCACTGTGACCCTATGCTCAATGCTTCACAATCTCTAGAGCTTGCCTTCATCATTGCGGAGCGACTTAGAAAGAGGAGGATCAGATCTCAGCCAGTCATTGCTGATGCAGGACTGTAGAAAGTCCAAGGCAGTGAAGGCTCCCAAAATACGTTTCTTTTCAGCTAAGTTATTAGTGCCTGCTTAAACGCTGCTCCCGACCTTTGCTTAATCAATGGCACGTCTGCTTACATACTCAAAAACTATTTGGCTTGATACAGAAAGGAATAAAGAGAAGGCTTAGTTTGAAAATTACGAGTCTTTGTCAGATTTTGGTGAGACATACGTCCATGTTCCCGTGTTGACCATTTCGTTGAATGGTGTTAATCAACGCTCGAGCACAAAGAAAAACAGACAAAATTGCAAACTTGGTTGAAATAATAAACTACCTTTTTAAAATAATTGGGTAAATTAAGTTATATTTTAAATTCAGAATTCTATTCAATTTGGTATCTAATAATATTAGATGGGAGTGCAGAAGTAAATGTTAGAAGTTTCAATTTAATTAGTAAGCATCACATAAATTAGGTATACATTATAACTTTCTCTTAACTCTAAAGATTCCAAAGCCATTCAAAACTTTCAATGTGAAATTCGTCTTCACCTTCCATCCAAACTCATTCTTGTTAGTTTATTTTCCTATAGTCCATTGGTTAGTTATAATTTTATGTATAACATTATTATTTTAATTAATAAAAGACATTTTTTATTTTTATATGTTTTATTAATTATATTTGATATTTTAATACCAACAGTAAAATCCTTAGAATAACTATGGTACAATTGAAATTAAAACAAGATCATAAATATGAAATTTAATTTTGTATTTATGTATCATTTTTAAATGATCCCAAATATAGTTTCATCAAGACAAGATATTGATAAAATAGTAAAACTAGCACACATTGTATTTTTTATAAAGAAAATAATTATTCTCATAAATTAAAGTATATAGATACGTAAACAAACGTGTTGATTTTTATTTGAGAATAAATTTGTTGAACTGCTTCGATTATGAGGATCTCAAATAAAATATTGTTTATACGCATGTGCATTTCCTCATAATGATCGTTGTATAATTAATTATTAGATTTGAGGTTATCAAAGTATCTTATGTGAGAAGTAGTATATTTTGATGTTACTTATGATATTTTGTATTTATGATAGCTCAATCAGTAGTACTTGGATATAGTATGAAACGTATAAATATAATTGAACAAGTCAATAAAGAATTTATTACTCTTAAGCAATTAGAGATAATATTCTACTATTCTTAATCAATAGTGATATAAAGATTTCTCTTATTATAGTAAATTAAGTTATGAAAAGGTGTTTTTTCAATATCAATTATAGTCCAATTACTAAGTAGCAAGAACAAATATGATTATATGTACAATAATAAGCAATAATAATTAATTAGAGAGAATGTTCTATTATTCTTGATTAGTAGTGGTTAAAAGAATTCTATGATCATAATAAATTAAGATATGAAAAGGCATTTTTCCAATATCAATTATAAGTCAATTACTAAGTAGTAAGAACAAACATGATTATATTTATAATAAGCAATAATTCCATGTTTTATGTAAAATTAGAATATTAGATGATGAAAAGAATAAATTATACGTCATAATCTTGCATTAGTATATTAAGTCAAACTACTAAGACGTGGTTAGTCATGATATATTACTAGACATCAATCTTAATCTATTTCTACAAATTGTTTAATTTAAAAATTAAAGGTCAATTAAAAGGAGCTTTAATTTATATAATTCTAATTATGTATTATAGTTATAGTTTATAATCTTTGTCAATATATTGAGAACTTAATAGTCACATATAAAAGAATAGTTAAAATAAAAAATTAATTTAACTTAAGTTGGACTTAATTTTGAAATTTCTTTGGTTTGTATGGGTTATAAACTAAGAAATTTATAACTTAGTTTTTTCATTTTTGATTGGGAGGGAAAAATAACAGTAGTAGTAACAAATTGAACATATTTTGATTTACAATGTTAAGAAACCCTATGAATCCAAAAAGAGAAGGTTCGTTTCGGGTAGGGACAGGATGGGCTGGCCTGCAGCCTGGCCTGTCTAAATTTTTAATTAAAAAAAAGAGCAGGCCGGGCCCGACTGGCCCGTGGCCCTCCAAACCTGGGCCAAAAACAGGCCGGGCCGGGCCGGAATTGACATCCCTAGCTTCGGGCCTAATCCTAATATTTTTTTGTGAAATATAAATTTTTCTTTTGTTTTACCATATGTATAAACTTTCATTTAGGTTTAGTTAAATTAGATCATGTTTTCTTTAGAATGCACATTAGGAAAAATAGTCATTTGCACCTCAACTCAAGAGGGTTATAACCCAAGTAATATTTCTTTTAAAGTTAAATTTGGAAATGTGATTCAAGAGGGCAAACCAAAGTCTAAAATTAAAATTACTTTTAAAAATGCTTGTTATTCTTTTTTAGTATTATAAATACTTGGCCAAATGAGGAGTATAGGTGGAGAGAGAAAAAATAAAACAAAGTTTAATAAATTAATATTAAAAAAGATCAACACTTCTTTTTAAAGACCAAATTTAGTTTAAAATGATTAAGAATTAAAGTTTGTTGGGCATACAAGCCGATTAGGATTACATTTATGTTTTCTTTAGTTTGTTGGACTTTAGGCACATTGAATTAGTTTAGTTTTGCTAAAGTCTTTTGAATCTTAAAGCCAATAAAACTTAATGATATTTTAATTTATCTCCTAATAGTATACTTACTCATTTTCTTTTAATTTCATGTTATTTTAATTTCAATTCACCCTTTTTAAACTCATTTAATTTAAGTGCTTTTTAAATATTTTTAAATCCATTTTAATCCCACTTAGTTTAGATTTATCCATCTAAATTATTTGAGTTTTTTTAATACATGTTCATTTCATGTTCAAGGCCCAAAACTCCTTTTTCATCTAATATCTATTTTCATTTAAGATGCATGTCTATTTTAAGACCATTGTATTCTATCTTTCTCTTTAAATCCAAACAAATCCTTGTGCTAGCTTATAGTCATTTCATTTAAATTCCTTCTTTAAAAAATTAAATCACAAAGAGTACAGTTGTATTTTCAAATCTTAGATCACCATTTTATAGTTTCTCCTTATCTTTAAGCTTTGTGACATAATATAGGTATCATAAATACTTTACTTTTAAATCTCAAGGTCAAACCACAATATTGTATACATTCATCCATATGTTATAAATTTCCTTTCAAGTTTTAAATATCAATTCTAGGTACATTATTTTAATCCCTATGTACCCCTAAGTATTATACCATATGTTTTATTTATTTTATTCAACGTCCTTTTATTCACTTAACACCCAAATTTATTTTCTTTATTAAAATTCATAAATTTATAAAAATCTTTTCTTGACCTTGGTAACCACCATTGTTTTTTTGAAAAATAACCTTGGTAACCATTTAGGTAAATAAATAGGGTGGCTAACACTTTTCTTATTTTACAATTTAACCAGAAACTCAATTTTATAATAGGACTTTTTTCGTCCCTTTCCCTTTGGTTTTTTATCTACCTTTCCTTAATAAGGTAGAGTGGTGACTCCATTGATATTTATTCAATATTCAATTCCATCCCTGTTTAAAAGGCATCTAAAAAACATTAGCAATATTGCATAATGATCTCATTATGTGCATAATTTATAAATCCTTTCATACTTAAAAGAGATTTAGTTTGAGTTTAAACTATAATGATTTGTTAAAATACTTCTAAAGAACTCCTTTAATATTTTTGATCAATTTTTGTCTAAAGATTCAGGCTTTGTCTTTGAAAGAACTTGGAAAGTTTGAAAAACTATTAGGTTTTGAAGGTTAAATTTTGTTTTTAAAAGTACATAGGTCAACCTATGAGGGATATAAGTTGACTTACCAAGTATTTAATGTGTGTATCATGCTTTTTTCGACATCAGTCGATGTATATGGGATATCAATCGACCAAGCTTTATAAATTTGGAAACTAGTGGTTTCGTAACATTTTATCTTAGGAGATTGACAAATAAGTTAATTGACCTGCTGTTCATTGGTCAACCAAACTAATTGCTAGGTTGACCATTATCATAATTCTTAGTTGTTATAACAACTAGTTTGATTCCCTATTAGGCATATTTGGTTGTTTTAGGTATAAATAGACAATATATGAGTTTAAAAAATGATTAGAACCAGAGGGAGTCTTAGGAATATTTCAAGATAGTTTCATCACATTTATAATATGATCCTTTAGTGCATTATATGATCAAGAAATGAGTTTTTGAGTTGTATTTAAGTATTAGTGAGATTAATTAAGCGAGTAAAATTTTTTGGCAAAGAAGATGTTATATGAATGGTTGTACTTTACGTATTGAAGGAAGATGATAGTGAATTCCTAATTAGAGTTTCAGGAGTGGAAGTAAGTTAATAGTTGTTTATTAGAAGCACTATAAATCAAATTTATCTCTCTTTTCCTACTATATTTAATAATTATTATGATTACCTTTTTAGTTTCATTTGAAATTTCTATAACTGTTCATTAGCATAGTCAATGTAGTCATTAGTTTTCAAATAGGTTGAAAATTGTATATACAATTCATTTCCCTCTTATGTGTTATACAAGGACCAATATAAAATTTTTTGCATCTATTTACATGCACCTATTTTTTCATTATAAATGTTAATAATTTTTTAGTTTCATTATTAATGTTTATTAAAAAATGGTGCTTGCAAAAATTTTAGGAGTAAGATCAAAAGAGAAAAGGATATGTAGGTTGACGAATTGAGTATGTTAGTATTGAAAGGTGTATCAATAGACAAATGGCATCTAATGACAATAATATTTTACATATTTCTAGATAAGTAAAAAGAGATGCTTGAGAGATAAGCTTATAATATGATAGACATATGGTGAAGAACTTGATTTTGATATAGGAAATGATGATTAAATAATCGGAAACATAATATGGATGGTGAGAATACGAGTATAGATGGAAAAGGATTATTCCAAGTTAAAGTGACACAATATGAGAAAAAGAACTTTTTGTTATAAAGATTACTGCATCTCAAAATGAATCTTTAGAAGAAGAAATGTGTGTAATAAATGATGAAAAATACATTTAATAAAATTGCTAATGAGAAGAAATATGATAAAAAAGATTTTCTAGTGGGTTAAATATGATGATGTAGTGGACCATATCAAAAGCATAGGGAAATTATAATGAAATAGCTTATAGTGGTTCTAAAAATTCTCAAAGACAAGAATATAGTTCACAAGGTTTGTGTAGTGATTATAAGGATAGTGATAATAAGGTATAATCACTAATCACTAATGACTAATGACGATGGATTTTGTTACATAGCTATTAGGAAGAAAAACCACCTTATGTTTAATATAAGATTGGATCTTAAGCGTGTTAAATTTGAAATTAGTATGAAGTTCGAGGATCAAAATGAATTAAACAAAACAATTTGAAGATATGCAATGATAACTGGTTATGGTGTTAAAATGGCAAGAAATAATGTGAGAATTGAAGTTATTTGTGAACTTTAATGTCCCTTAAGGTATATACCAATCGGATCAAAAATTAAAAATATTTTTCTAAATATATTACAAAACAAACATAATTTCAAAGAAGTACAACAAATAAGCAAGCTAATAGACAATGGATAATAAATGAATTTATGCACAAGTTTAAAAGGAACCTAAATTGGTTAATTAGTGAGATGTTGGATGGCATTTACAAAAAGTATATATGTTAATAAACCTTAATTATAAGGCTAAAAGAGAAGCTCTTTTGTTTTGATATAAAAAAAGCTATTATTTGAAGTTATGTCCTTATAAACATTTGTTAAGACAGGATGATAAGGATAAGATATCCAACATTTAGATAGAATTGGATGAAAAGACATTAAGTCTAATATTCAAGAGGTTTTTATGGATTTTAATATTTTGAAGTTTGGTGTTGAATGAAATTATTTAGTTTAGATTAATAGTTTCCTTAGAGGTTCCTTGTTGGCAATAACTAGTCACTATGGAAACGACCAGGTTTTTCCTATAGCTTAAGTTAAAACTAAGGGAAAGAATTATCAATCTTTATATTAGTTCTTAAAATTTCTAAGTGGAATTCTCAATATAAGTAGGAATTTATAAACTTATGTAAGTAATCAACAAAGGTCATTTTTTGCTTATTTTTGTAATTACATTGCATGTAAATGATTAGTTTTGCTACCTTTCTAATGTCTATTTGTTTTCTTTTGGTTCTTATATGTTTATCTAATTAAATTGCATACTTTATCTTAAATTTATTACTAAATAATTTCTTATGTTTAATTGAAATGGTCTAAAAGAGGTTAGAATTGGGAACCTATTTAACATTTATAATGTTTAATTATTTTAATATGTTAAAATGCAAAAAGAATAAATATCATACCTTTTGATATGTTTTTATGTGGGCTTTGTTTTTATATCCAAGTTTAATTCAAATGTTCAATGATAAGGACTAACTTTTCATCTCATTTAATAGTGTAAATTTTTAATAAATACATCATAAATTAGTTTTTTAGTTTGTTTTATTACTTTATCAATTAGCATGTTCTTTGGATGTTTATGCATATTGAGTTTATAATGTTAAACATTGTCTTATGTAATCAAGGTTTAATGGATGCCTTAAAGATATCATCTTATTATTTTACTAAGCAATGAATAATATATTCGAAGTTGAATTTGACGTATTAGAGCAACTAAGAAATTTATATACAAAAAGGCCATACAATGACTCTAAAATTTATAAAATTGTTATGAGAACAAGAAACAATTGTGAAAGTAGTTATAATAATATATTGGAAACCTTTAATGATTTCGTTTATCTAGCAAGTACAAAAAATTTGACCAATATACTAAAAGATATATTAATTTCCTTAAAATAACTCAAATTTGTGAAGACAAGGGACACGATGCTTAATTCCAAAGAAGAAATATATTTGAGGGTAAGGAAGATGATAGAGGCTACCTAATATGATGTACAATATTGTATCGATTAAACTAATAGAAATTTGAAGTTTAAAGTCACTCATATTGCAGTTAAGTTCTTTATTGACTCATAAGAGTGAATATGCCAATGTAAATATTAGGATTAAACAAGGATTCCATATAAGCATGCAATATATTATATATTCTTTCATATGAAAGATATTAATTCTTATGCACATCAAAATTATTAGAGAGATTATTATTTAGAAAGATATCAATTTCATATAGAGCCCATTGTTTATCTTAAAATTTGATCAAACAATGACAACTTGCAACCTAAACTGCTACCTTTGATAAAGAAAATGTTTGTGAGACCCAAGAAAGCTAGAAGAAGGTAAAAAGATGAAGAATTAAAGAACTATAATGAGTAGGATAAGAGTAGTTATAAGATGTTAACATTATTATGAAATAAGCCAAAAAAAGAAAAGATATAAAAGTGAAGACCAGTCTTCAATATAACCACCAAATATCAAGGTGATTATGTACTTTAATTTTTCATATTGTCTTTATTGCATATAAATATGCATTTTCTAATACAAAAATTTTATGATTCATAAACAATCACTTTGTTCAGTAAATAACGTTATTTGTATAATGCAGAGGGGAAGAGTTAGGACATCAAAAAAGTACGTATCTATAGATGATGAGACATCTAACACTAAAATTTACCAATATAACCAAGTAAAAAAAAGAGGAAGACATAAACAAGGAAGATCTACATGTCAAACAATGAGTTGACTATCTTGAGGAGCAAAAAGAGACTCACGGTGAAATATTAATATTTTACTAAATAACCTACTACCTCTTATTGTATGCTAAATAAATTTGATATTTTACTAGGTGGCTTAAGGATATGGAGTCATATTCAGAAATTAGTTGAAATATTTACTTTTGGATTTATCATTTGAATTCATTATTTGTATCTATGATTAATTGAAAATGAATTTCATCCATTGGTTAAATTTGTTATTTGATTTACTTAATTACAGAAATCCAACATTGTGTTTATAATGCTCAATAAATGGGCAGAAGGCATTTTGAAGTTTTCGAGCCTTAAAACAGCTTAAGCATGTCAAACATGAACAAGTAATAAGTTAAGGTAAGATCCAAAAGTTTAACTCCAATAAAAACTAATATATAGTGAATCTAATATTTATGGAAGGAAACTAACTACCTCACATATATAATCCCTTAATTTTCAATTAATTCCAAATAATTATTTTGTTAATTGACAATAATAATTGATTGTGATTGATATTGTCTTTTGGATAATGAATCTTACACTTAAAATAACTGTCTATTTGTCTTGAACATTATTTGCTCAAATATTCAATCTTGTACTATTATGTTAGTTATAATTTATGGATAAAAGATGTGGGTTACGTTCAATTTTGTTATTTTAGAAAATGGGTTTTGTACATTTGTGATAGGTTCCAATTTTGTTATTTTAGAAAATGGTTTTTGTACACTTGTGATAGGTTATTATTTATTGACATAAGCTATTAATTATGTTTGCTACTAAGAGATAGACTATGTTCATTTATAAAAAATTACCTAATGTTTAACTAAAAATTATTAGACTTGAATTAAATTTGAGCCTAATAAAAAGTTAACATAATTATTCAAAACAAGACTAGAAAAAGTGATAGACATGGATAAAATGCAGTTAGTGTCACTTATTAATGATAAAGGCTTTAATTTGTCCTATATATGCATCATAGAAGATAAGTTAAAATACATAAGTAAAGATTTTGAAGGTTTTGAAATCATGCCTATTAAGAAAAAATTGCAATATTGGTTGATATGCAATATTTATTCTACTAAAAAAGTAAAGGGATAGGCCCTTACCATTACCATTTTCTACATAAGATTTACCTATATTTATCATTATTCATTACAAAAATCATAATTCCAAATACATCATTATATAATACATGGTCTAAGTTTAATATATTCAAATCCATTTCTAACATTTGAAATTATATTAACATTAAAGCTAGATTCACCATGAATTTCATAAAATATCCTAATCATATAGGACCTACAAAGAAAATACCAAAGACCCACAAATTATAATTAACAAAAGTTATGTAATGAGTTAGTAAACAAATTCTCCTATTACAAACAACAATGAATCTATAAAAGATGTATGGACTACCTTTTTATAGTTACAAAACTTCAAGTCATTTAAAGGACTATCCTACAAGACACGTACTATTTGTATAGTCCTTTAAATGTTACTCCATCATTTTGGTGTTATTGTCTTAATAAATTATATGTTAATGTAATGTATAAAACAAGGAAAAGGGAGAACAATAGGTAATATGTTGGACCCCGTTTCCGAAGCGCAACGTTCATGGGACATATACTAAACCTGTTAGATCCTGTCTCCGAAACCTAACATTCAGAGACAAAACGAACCTGTCATCCCCTAAGGGTGGCGTGCCCATAGCAATTTAACATCAAACAATCAAATTTGAAGATTTCACGAGAACGAAAAAAAATCCAATCTTATTTCTTTGATGAACCTAAATTCAGTTTATACAAACTCATTCCAAATACAAAATACAAAAGTACAAATGATACAATTGAATGCTTATGCTTAAAATGATTCTAAAATACAAAAGTTCTTAACTAACTTAATTACAAAAATCTTTAAATATCTTGGAGTTCCAATGCCTTGCAAGGATTGCTAATCTTCTCTTTCTACACATGAGGAGGGAATTGTGGCGGTGAGCTTAAAAGCTCGTGGGTAACAAGTTTGTAATCGAGAAACAAGTAAAAACTATTTTCAAAAATCATTGCCATTATATAATTTGGAAACCATAATAATTTTGCATAAAATCACCAAACACTTATTTCTCAAATTTCTCATTTTAACAAACGGTTCATGAGCAATTATAAATCATGTATGCATTCAACCTGCTAACACATAAGCACATCAGAATGGCTCAGGTAGATCCAAAACAGAACTTATTACACAATTCCCAGAAGGGTCTTGTATAGCCGTGAACTTAGGGGAGTCCATGAAGGAGCTCCATGCCACTAACGGGCAGGCGGGAGAAGCCTTTACTTGGTCAACGTGCACGTGACGGAACTTAGGGGACCACCACAAACCCACATAACACATAATTCATGACTTATAAACTTGTTGCCCAAAATGGCAATTCTTGAAAACTTGCTTTTCATAGATATGAAGCATTTCAAAAACATGATTTCATAAACTTGAATCTTTTGAAAAAGAAACATTTTCAAAATCTTTTCATAAATCATCAACACTATTCATGTAGCAAACATATAACAATTTCATAATCCAACCAAGAGCAAATAAATGTAACATTTATGATGCAATTGAAACCATTAAGCTTCCTTGATTTAAAGAAAATATTAAGTGGCTTATTTACTCTATTTAAAAAATGTACCTACCTTATTTGCTTGCAAAAATCCAAGTCAAGGTTGTTTTTCCCCTTGCTCTTGGATAGCATTCTCTTGGTTCCCTTCATTATTTGCCAAATGAAGGGATCTTTAGCTTAAAAGGAAGATCTTCTCTTTCTCTACCTTTTTCCTTTCTTGAACAGCTCTAAAATCTCTCTTGAGGAATAAGGAAAATTAAACCCTAGCTTATTTCTCTTCTTTCTCTCTTTCTTTTATTCTCTCCGGATTTCTTTCTCTTTCTCTTTCTTCTCATCCCTGTATTTGCATCTTCTAGAATGCACGACAACACTTCTTCCTCCAATTATATCCTTAATGATTGAGAAATGTCCCATTTACCCTTTCATTTATGCCTTATGTTTTTTTCTATGCTTCGGTGTCTTGCCAACAATATCCTTGAACATTCTGACATAACTCTTTATTCTAAAAAAATGTTCTCCCTTGTCTCAAGTTTTTAAGGACACCAAAATCAATCCATTTAGTTCAGAACTCTAAGAGTATTGCCCCAAATATTTTTGGATTGTTCTTATATGGAAACAGTACACTATACTTAAATTTCCTCCCATTCATACTCTTCCCACTGATACTCTTACTTTGGTTCAATCTATCTTTCTCATATCAATTCTAAATGTTATCAAATTCTACGGAGGGACAGAAAATGTTACCAAGTTATTGGGGTCAAGAATCACCTCATTTGGAGTTCGGATAACGAAGTTAAGACCGAAAGAATCAAACAAAGGTTTTATCCTCAAACATATTGAACTTAACTTGGGACAAATGGCATAACTCTTTTACAGATGTCGAATCAAAGTGTTCTCTAGATTATCTGAAAGAGGGCTTCAAGATCTACAACTCTTATGAAGACCTTGAAGACAAATTCAATCATCTGAAGGGTCAAAAATGGACCAGATGATAGGATTAGACGAAACCAATCAAAAGCAAACGAAACAAAAGGGCAGACAAAGCAGTGCAGACGAAGCAATGCAGATGAAACAAAGCAGATGAAAAAAAAGATAGACGAAATAATATATACGAAGCAAAGTAGGCGAAGCAATGCAGATGAAACAATACAGACGAAGCAAAGCAGACGGAACAAAAGTCTTAAGACGAATGCCAGAAGCAGACGGAAGCAGAAAGTAGACGAAACAGAAAGTAGACAAAGTTTCGGTCAGTTAGGCAGAAAGCAGAAGAATGCAATAAGCAGAAGAAGCAATAAGCAGACAAATGCAAAAGTAGACGAAGCAATAAGCGGACGAAGTAGAAAAAGCAGACAGAGCAAAAGACAGACGAAACAAAACATAGACGAAGCTGACACCATCACAGATGAAACTGACATCATCACAGACGAAGTGAAAAAAGCAGACGAAGCAAAAGACAGACGAAGTAAAAGACAGACGAAATAAAACATAAACGAAGCTGACGTTATCACAGACGAAGCTGACGTCATTAGAGATGAAGTGAAAAAGTAGACGAAGCGAAAGACAGACGGAGCCAAAGGCAGACGAAATGAAAGATAGACGAAGCAAAAGGCAGACGAAACTCGAGTCAACTTAAGACGATGCAACGCTTAAGACCTTATGACATCATCACAGACGAAGTGACGTCATCACAGACGATTCATCTTTGCAGACAATACATTTTTATACTCCTAAGCATTTCCCTTTCTAAGGACCATAACTTTCAATCCAGAGGTCCAAAAATTACATACTATATACCATTGGAAAGCTAGAAAAATAAACTACAACTTTCCAGATAAACTACTGATTTTTATTTCCAAATCTTTCCTTAGCACAACTTATACCAAGATCATCTTTTCTACTTCATTTACTCCTCATCCTCAACTCAATATTATCTATAAAGATATTA
>JAOQMS010000006.1:8498286-8543947 GCA_027563885.1 Erythroxylum longipes | reverse complement strand
TTACTTTATTCTATTTTGTTTTTAAACAAGTATATAGAAGTTATTTGCGATTTAACTACATAACAATTTTCATATAAATTTTGTGATATTCTTTTAACAATTAGAAAAGTTCTTAACAAGATATATTAAAGAATTTGTATTCATGAAAAGATTACACAATTCAACCCCCCTTCTTGTGTATATCATATATTGTACGTGAATTCTATATTAACGTGTTCTTTATTTCAACCTATCCCCCTACTTGTTTGTGCTAAGCATGGAAGTCTTATTAAGCTCCTTAGAAAGGAACATCTCCAATAGCATAAGATTCAAGTATCATTACAGATGTAAAGGTACCAAAATCTCACATCTAGCCTTTGCAGATGACATACTATTGTTTTTTAGGGCTGAGAAAACCTCAATCAACCTATTAATGGAAATATTACAGGAATTCAAAGCTATGTCAAGGTTGAGATGCAGTCTAACCAAAAACAACTTCTACTTATTAGCCAATATGAGTTAGGAAGTAGCCACAAAAGCTATAAAAATAGGATTGAAGCAAGCTAGTTTTCCTATCAAATATCTAAGAGTTCCAATATCTCATAAGAGAATTAGTGCCCTAGACTATAACCTATTGATGGATTCCTTTAATAGAAGAATTAACTACTAGTGTAACAAGTTCCTAAGCTATAAAGGAAGACTTTAACTTGCCTCCTCTATCTTAAACAACTTGGCTATATACTGGATAAATCACTTAGTCCTTCCTAGGAGTATACTAAAGGAGATAGATAGGAAGACAAGGGAGTCTCTTTGGGATGGTTCTAATAACCATCACTACAAACCCAAGGTGAGTTGGAGCAAAATCTGTCTACCAAATAAATATGGGGACCCAGGCATCTCTTCAGTAAAAACTCTTACTAAGGTCTACTTGACAAAGAAACTATGGTGGTTTTACAAGTATAAGGAGGAGCTCTAGGTAAATGGATTCATAATGTGTATATAAGGGAAGCAACTTATGGAAAATAAACCTAAACCAAAGCATGACATGGACATTAAGCTAAAATCCTAAGGACCAGACAATGTAGAAACTAGTTACTTATAGAATTGGAAATTGTGAATCAACACTATTTTGGTTTAATAACTGGTATAATAGGGGTCTATTGTACAGAATAGGTGAGATTCATTACTTAAAGTTAGTAAGCACTCCAAACATAAAAGTGAAGGATCTTATTAGCAATAACCAATAGAGATGACCTTTCCAGTACAAAAGAGGAACAGAAAAAATTATGGATGATCTTCCCTTTTTAAGCCTTCAACTAATATCAAAATTTATTGGAATGTTAATAAAGAAAAGGAGTTTAACACCAAGCCTTGTAAAGTTTTCTTGTAATAAGAAATAAGCATCAAAATGAGGTGGAAGAATTTAGTATGGGTCAATGATATTAGCCTTTCACATTCTTTTATTCTCTATCTAGGGATAGGTGGAAGACTAGCAACAAAAGACAACATCAATTTCACCCTGCTAAACAATGTAAGCTATGTCATAAGTATACTAAAACCATAGACCATATTATAGTTAACCACAAATACTCCAACATAATTTAGAAGAGGATATAAAGCCCCCTAAATATAAGGAAGGCAATCTACTTGGAATGAAGTGCTTGAATGGCCCTTATCAATCAAAATGACAAACAAAACATATTACAAGGTTCTGAAAATATACTTAACTACAATGGTTTACAACCTATAAAAAGAAAGGAACGATAGACTATTCTACTAGGAGGTTAAAAGCAAGGAGCAATTCTTCCAAATCATTATACCCCAGTGCACACTAAACTTATTGGCAAGAGGAATAGTCACCAAAAACACTCAGAGCCTGAAGAAAAGATGGTTTCTAGAGTTAAGGCCATTTGAGTATCGACAGTGCCTAGAGAAGTAGATATTCTTATAACTTTTTTCTTGGAAATAAAGTTGTTTACATTATTTTTTGAAATAAAGTATAAAAACAAGGATTGTAAAACTCACTTTTATATTAGTGTATAAGTAATAATGTTGGTTAATATTAGGCATAGCATTTGATATTACAATAAGAAAATCAATGTATGAAATATGTCATGAAAGAAAACAAAATATAATGACCGTATAACCAACACAATTAATATACCTCACATAATCACATAATTACATAAACCAATAATGATAATTAGTTTTATCAGCTTACATAATATCTTCTTCCGGAAAAATTAAGGGAAAGAATGCATTGTTGTTTACAAGCAATCTTACTCTTGAATTTGAAGTTATAAATATCCCTAAGTAAACTAAAACGGTGAATCTATAAAAAGAAAATAAGTCAACTATTACATAACATTAAGCATCATAAGCTCCTTCCATAATCCTAGTTAACAATCAAGCTACTAATTGCATCAAATCTTTTTCGAACAATTTATGATTGTTTAGTTCCATTGATATAGATGCATAATTAACCATACTTATACCTCATATTTAATGTATTTTTGCTTGATATTTTATACTTTTATTGTATATTTGGTACTTAATTTGTTCCAAGTGTATTTATAGGCTATAATTTCCTTCACAGACTAAAAGGAGAAGAATTTGGATGATAATGTGACATAAAATGAAGATGTGAAGAAACGAAGAAATATATGGTCATGCAACAGCCCGTGTACTTCTCTTAGGCCATGCAAAATCACAAATTTTGGGTATTTTAAGGTATACATGAACTAGTACATGACTATGTATCAGATTGTGCATCACCCAAAACTGTAAAAATTACTATAAAAAGATATATTCGAAGGCAAAAGAGGGGAGTAAAATTTTGGAGATGATTCTAGACGTGGAGAACATCCAAAAGGGATGACATTGATCCAGGGAAGTAGAAAATAAGAAGAAATCATCAAAAGATTCAATAGAATACTATATCAAACCTCTACCTTATAAGAACATTCAGTAGAAGAGAAAAGGAGATTTAGAATTATGAACTCTTTGTTTTCTATTCATTTTTCTTTTAGTTTATGATTGATTTCATTTTCTATCATATGTAACTAAACATCTTTAGTTTCTAGTTATAATGAACCCTATTTGAGGTGACAATATGTTTTGATTCTTTTATTTAATGCAATGGTTTTGATTGATTTATTGTGATTCAATTATGTGTTTAATATATGTTCTAATAGATCTAGAATATTAGTGCATAATCTGATTTCATGACATAGAGATTGAGAAATCCTGTGTATAAGTATATTTACCTTAATTGAAAGAAGTTAATTGCAAACCTACAGATAGGTCATCATAAATCCTCTAAATTAGGGTCAAACCTAATAACATAATTCACAAATCAATAAAGTAATCCTATAAACTTTAACCTGAATAATTTGGTTGATAAACATAGGATTAGTTGTTAGTAGACTAGAGAGAGTTATTAACATACCATAGGAATTTTCACAATCCAATACTCAAGAAAAAAACTGCATAATAAAAGGTCAATTATTTAAAGGTTTTAGGGGGATTCGTAACTTAGACAATAATTCTTGAAATTGATTGTTTTCTAAGTGACTTCTTTTATCTCTATGTTCAATATTACTGCCTACTTTATTATAATTGTATAAGTTTTAATTTTCTTTATTAAAATCCAAAATCAATCCATATGCCAGATAATAGGAGAGAGGTAATTAATAGTAATCACTGTCTTCATGAGATCGACCCATACTTTCCGGTACTAGCTACAATTATGTCATGCACTTCCAGTAAAATTATATTGGTATAGAAGTAACCAGTCAACCATTATATAATTCCATTATTCCCTATTATTATATTATTCCCCTGCTATAAAGCATTTGGAATATCATTAACTAATCGTTGTTCCCTTATCCAATTGATAAGTTCTTGAATTATTTAATTTATAGGCCTCTCCTTATCTTAAAATATTCTCTTATTCCTTTCCTTATAAATGATATAAATGGTAATCCCAAAAGCTATTACGTATATCAAGAGATCACCCTTCTGCATATTTTTCTTTATGACTTACCATTATATAATATCATTTCGTTCTTTATAATTTTTAAACCATGGTTCATATACCGAAGTGAAGGTTCATTGAAAGAATAGGTAATTTAGTGTTCTAGGTGGTTATTTGCATAACTAGTAGCATTAAAGATGTTGTTTCATTGCATCCTTTCTAAGGTTGGCAATCTCTTCTTTACCACCAAGCATAGGATAAAGGAGATCTTGGGAAGAAACTGCTTGATTCAAACTACTCTAAACCAATTCATTTTTTATGCTTAGTTTGTGAAAAGCTCCTTGTAAAATGTATTAGCAATAGAAACCAAAAAAATGTTTCATCCACGTAATACGTCTTCTTTGCTTTCATTTATGTTATAGTCTAGTACATTGTCCATAATGATGAATGTGACAATGATATTGTTGTGCCATTGATTATATTTTATCATTTCTTTGACCTTAGCATTCTCTAGTAATAGTTTCTCAAGTTGTTCATCCTATTGATCAAGTGTAAAGGTCCCAATTTACTATAATTATCATACAAAACCAAGAGTTGCTACCATTGTCTATTTTACATATTAAATCATTGTATAAAATTTTCCTTAACTTTATTAATTGCCTCATTGTTTATGAATTTTTATATTTAGATTATTTTTCTAAAATTTTTTACCATTTAAGTAATATATGTGTATCCACTTCACCCATAAGGCCTTTTTATCAATATTTTAAAAACTGGACCAGACATTGAACTGGTCAAAAGAAAAGTTTAAGGTTTAAAGGTTCAACCAGTATTAAACAGCTATAAAACTGGTATATAATAAATAAAAATAAAAATTATAAGAGTAAGTAAAAATAAAATATTTCATTGAAATAAAAAAATACGTCAATGTCTATTATTATATAATGTACTCATAATAAATCAAATTTAATAATTCAAACTAAGTTTGAGTCTAATATAAAACTTAAAAATAATAAAAATTAAAATTATATTTCTAAAGCAGGTTATATCTCATTATTCGTAAAAGTTTCATATTCTCCAATTCTATATAAAGATATGTAAGTTACACTTTCATCCAAAGTATATACATGATTACATCAACTTTTTCTACTGCAATCAAATAATTTTTATTTTTTAGAACAATCCCCTTTTTTAGGTTTCACTTAAAAATATAATGTTAAAATATATGTGACATAAATATTATATATAAACTATTATATAATGATCTAACTTAACTTTAAAATTTATATCAAACTAATTAAATTTCATACAAATTAAAAAGTTATTACAATTATTTTAAATTATTAATTAATTGCATTAAATTAATTAATTCAAATTTAAGAATTAAATTAAATTATCATTTTAGTTACATTTTATTAGTCTATTAATATTTATATGGTGTGTAATTGAATTTTTTCGTTATTATGTAACTAAAATTTAAGAAAAATTATCTTTTAATTAAAAATAAAAAATTTCTCAAGATAACTTAAGTAAATGTAAAAAGGAAAAGAAAAACAATATAAGAAAGGTATAAAAATACGAAAACTAACTAGTAACTATTGCTTATGGATGTAACGTGAAGCTACATCCTCTTAATTTATATCCTCACATGTCCCATCGACTTTTTCTTCTCCCAGTATTCAAAGTTACAATTTTTATGAAAAGCATTTGCAAACACCTCTGCCCTCCTTTCTTTTTGCTCTCTGTAGCTAAGCACCACTATCCTTGTTAACCCTTTTATCAAAAACATTTACAAACATCTCTCCCGTAGCAAACCCCAACATCCACTTTAACCTTAAACCTATTAATCCTACCAAGAAATCTCTCTGCTTCCGCCAACTATACCTCTCATTTCTTTGAAGATAACTTGGGCTCTTCTTTCTTTTTGTTTCGAGATTCAATTATTCTTCTTTCTTTTTGTTCTGAGATCTAGTTAACATCAATCCTCATTTTTTAGAAATAGAGTGCTGTTGAAGATGGTGATGAAAGCCGAGTTGTTGTGGTTGTTGTTCTTACTCAATTCTCCCTCTTCTATGGTCTATTAAAGTGAAGATTACATTTGGTTCTTCAAGAAATCTCTCAACGTATTTTGAGTTTTTGTTCTAGTTTTTAGTGCCAAACTCAGCTACCTATTTACTCAATCTTGGTTCCAAACTATTTTTCACTAAGATTGGTTGATTTCTCAAGTGTTAATTGCATAAAAATCTCATCTTTCTATACTGATCTGTTGTTTGGGTGTAAGAGAAGAAGATGCACTAGGTTAACAGTTCAAAGGAAACCAGCCGGTTTTAATTCCCAAAGTTTAAAAAATAGAAATCGAACCAAAAACCAGTCTTAAACTGACCAGTTTGGTCCGATTTTTATATCATTGCTTTTTTTCAATTAAGAGTCTTTGTAACCTTTTAGATCTTAGAACCTTATTGATAATTCTAATGGATTCAATATCAATTCCTCTTTCCTCCTTTAGCATTTAAATATCTAAATATTTGACCTTAATTGTGACTTTTTTGTTGATATTTGCAAACCACAAGAAGCTTCTCAACATTTTGTATTGATTTGACTATGTTTTTGGGAAAACAGATATGACAAGATTGAAAGAAATACACTTGATGAGTTAAAACTCCACTAGTAAATGGTAAGCATATGTTATACCAGCTCCCAATTTTTCTCTGAATCCTCTCAATTAGTAGTAAACAATCCGTAAAATTTGGTCTCTTAGTTATTTTAAGTAAAATAAGATATGTAAAAAGAGGACTTTTTTTGTACTTCAGGCCTGTCAAATTGGCTAGCCATATTGCAACATTATTGAACAATATTGAACATCATTCTTATAGCTATTTGTCATAACTTTATATTTCTCCATGTGAAATATATATCAGGTGCATAAGCAATAAAATTTAGGTATATTTTGTTTCCACCTATATGTATCCTTAATCTATAAACTAATAAATCATAAACATAAACAAAGAAAATAATTATTTCAAAGTTATAAAAAAAACAATATTACAACGTAAACTTTCTAAAGAAAATTGATTAAAAACATATGGTCGAAATAAGGAAGGCATTATATGAAAGATAATGGTAAAAGCATACAACAACAATAACAACAACAACACCTAGTGAGAGTTTCGCTGATACGTAGGGTCTAGGGAGGCCCAGTAGTACGCGGCCTTACCCCTACCTATTAAAAAAGTTGTTTCTAATATACCCATATGTAATGCAAAATAATGATAATATAAAATAGAAATAAATACATATAAATAAAAATATAAAATATGTAATGCAATGCATAATACAGTACATATATAACATAATAAAGATTAACAATAAAAAATAAAATAAGTAAATAAATTCCAAAACTAGAAAAAATACAAAAATAAATCAAACCAGCTATCACGAAAAAGTAAATAGACTAAGTAAGAAACTACTTAGGCTAAATAATTAGGAGAAAAGTATTACTTAATCAAAATATTAAGGCTAACTATAAAACGAAAAACTCGAAGGAAAATTTTTAAAAGACTTAAGAGAATGGGAAAAACCTCTCTATGTGATATCCTTTATCTGTATTCTAGTATACCAAAGTTTTCAATTACGGGCTATGTCCTCGGTAAATTCTAGCAGAGATATATCATTCTTGATCATTTCCTCCAATTCTTCTTAGGCCTTACTTTTTTTCTACTATAGTTTGTAAGTACTATTTTCTCGCATCTTCTCACTGAAATGTCAAAGTGTCACATTTTAACCTATCTGAACCACCTAAACTTCATCTATCTTAATTTTTTTATTAATATTATCTATTTTTAATTTGTCTCTTATTAATACATTTTTTACCTGATCCCTTCTAGTAAGGTTACATATCTAATGAAGCATCCTCATTTTTGCCGCCACCACCACCACTATCAACCATAACAACAACAATCAGTATAAATATTGTTGACATGCAGGATTTAGGAAGGTCTAGTAGTACCTAACCTTACCTCTAACTAGTAGAGAGACTGTTTTTAAATGACTCGCAAGAAGGAAAAAAGAAAATAATAATAATAATAATAATAATAATAATAATAATAATATACTTAAATGAATTTGGATTCATTTCATAAACAAACTTCTTTAAGTGTAATTATTCATGCCATAAAAACATTCATCTAGTTCATTAACGATCATAAGGTACTAACTCAGATAAGAATTATAATAGTCTATTAGTTTCAATGAAATAGTTAGAAAATATAATCCTTTTAAGTCATACAAAACCTCATCACTTAAGTATTTAGCATTTAAGAGAACCTTTTCCTCAATGATTATTAATTAAGGTAGAAAAGTGAATGATTTCATTACTAAAAAAAATGCACATGCAATAATAATGGCATGTAAGGATCAAATTTCAATAAAAACCTAGAAAAACAGGGAAGAAGTTCAATCCATATGAATTAAAGAATAAACTTGAAAGAATACGAAATTGGAACTTGGAGGACGACGGCTTTTGCTCCTAAACTTTAGATTTTATGAGTAAGTTGAGCCCAGAGCCTATTCAACTAAATTAAACACCCAATGCTCCAAGGCGTTTATTATCTTGGTGGGTTCTAATTGTTCAAGTCCAACTTATTCTGGGTTCAAAAGCCTCTTTAACGTGGCAACGCGTAAATGTAAGCTTATACTTTTAAATTGACTAGGCTTTCTATGACGTCTTGATCTTCCGGATTGCTGTCTATCGAACGACATGTAGTTTGTTGTTTTCCGGCCCAGTGATCCTCTTTTTTGTCCGCAATCTCGAGTGGGAAATAAAAGAGACGAAAACTAAAACGCGCGCACGACCTTCCGAGAACACGGTCCACGCGCTACCCGAGTAGCGTAAAAGTCACGCCCACAAGATTTGCTTCATGTGCTTCTTCAATGTGCCAAAGCTTGCCGGTTCAGAGAAGCGAAAACCTGTATAAGCGCTAAAAACTCCACACTTTTGCCAATTTAGGATTTCACCAATGAACAACTCTCCAGTTCACGCTTTTCCAACTAGAGATCGCCGGCCAGACGCCCTCGGCGACCTGAAACTTCTTCCCGATGAACTTATCTGTGCTATTTTGGAGTATCTCTCCCCTCGCGACGTTGCTCGTCTCTCTTGCGTTAGCAGGTTTCTTCTTTTCTTATATTTTCTGCGCCATGTATTTTGTGCAAGTGTCAGTTCCGTTGTTTAATGCGTTGAATCTCAATTACCGTTTGTGATTCAATTCGTAGAGAATTTTGATTGACTAGGTTTCATTTCTGTTCCCAATTAACGTCCACATGCTTGCTTTTTGCAGCGTGATGTACATACTTTGCAACGAAGAACCATTGTGGATGATTCTGTGCGTTCGTAGACTCGATGGTCCTCTTAAGTATAAAGGCTCCTGGAAGAAAACAATGCTTTGTTTGTATGCCCTGGAATTCAAAATTTTGCATTTTCGATTCTTGAAATCGTTAGTTTCGTTGATTGATTCCAAGTTCAATTATAATACTAGTCCATTTTCTGCTTTGGGTCTGCAGAGAGAGTGCACCAAATGAATATCAAGAGCAGCACGGAAAATCTGTTGAATTCGATGGCAAGTTTCTTAAGAAAATGTGTTTTAACTTTTTGAGTAAGAGATACTTATTGGATCTTATTTACTGTTTGTCCAGGATTCAACTCTTTGTTCTTGTATAGAAGATTATACAGGTGCCATACTACATTAAATGGCTTTGCTTTTGATGATGGGAATGTGGATAGAAAGGCCAACATCTCCGTAGAAGAGTTTAACTGTCAGTATGATGCCAAAAAACCTGTATGTTGACAATAATTAGCTTCTGGATGCGATGCTTCTCTTTTATTAAGAAAAACATGTACAGCACTTTCAAGGAATTATGCCTTTTGTGCATAGGGTGATAAGGAATTCTTGTATCAGGTTTTGCTTAGTGGACTTGCTGATACTTGGCCAGCAAGAAAGACATGGACAATTGAGCAACTATCACAAGAATATGGAGATACAGCTTTTAGGATTTCACAGAGGAGTCCAAAAAAAATTTTAATGAAGTTTAAGGATTATGTCTCATACATGAACCTTCAGCACGATGAGGATCCCCTGTATATTTTTGATGACAAGGTGATGACTAGGGATGCTTTGTTCTCCCTGGTCTATGTGAAAATTACAGCTTAATGATAATTTTTAAAATTTTCAGTTTGGGGAAACTGCACCAAGCTTGTTGAAGGATTTTAGCGTCCCATGTCTATTTCAAGAAGATTTCTTTGAGGTCTTAGATGGAGATGATCGCCCACCCTTTAGATGGCTTATCATTGGACCTGAGAGATCTGGTGCATCTTGGCATGTTGATCCAGCACTCACCAGTGCCTGGAACACCCTTTTATGTGGCCGTAAAAGGTATATCTTACCATTACTCTTCCGTTAGTCATAGTTCCTTCATTAATCATGTCTTCCAATCCATGCTGGCTATGATTCCTTTGACATATTATCTCTTTGTTCAATTAGGTGGGCTTTGTATCCTCCTGGAAGAGTACCTTTAGGAGTTACAGTACACGTTAATGATGAAGATGGCGATGTCAATATTGACACCCCGTCGTCATTGCAGGTTTTTGTTGGCAGCATCCTAGTTCTTGGTAATTAATTGTGCCCTTCTGAAAATTTTTGCCTTATTAGTTGCTTTCACTTTTATGTCTTACAGTGGTGGCTAGATTTTTATCCCCGTCTTGCTGATGAAGATAAGCCAATTGAGTGTATTCAACAACCTGGAGAAACTATTTTTGTTCCTAGTGGATGGTGGCACTGTGTATTGAATTTGGAATCAACTGTTGCTGTGACACAAAATTTTGTGAATAGAAAAAACTTTGAATATGTATGTTTAGATATGGCTCCTGGTTATCGTCATAAAGGAGTTTGTCGTGCGGGACTACTGGCCCTTGATGGTGACAGTTTTCAGAATGGTCAGATGAATAAATTCTACAATGAAGATGTTCCAAGTTACCCAGACCTGACAAGGAAAGAGAAGAGGATCAAAATGCAAAACCCTAGAGAAGTTCGGGGACATGAAGCAACCACTAACGATTCACCTAAGAGTTATGATTTGGTGAAGCCAGACTTTTATTATGATATAGAATTTTTATCCACGTTATTGGATGAAGAGAGAGATCATTACAATTCTCCATGGAGCTCAGGCAACTGTATTGGACCACGAGAAATGAGAGGATGGTTATCCAGGCTTTGGGTTGAAAAGCCAGGAATGAGAGAACTTATATGGAAGGTACCTCCCCGTCTCCCCTCCCCTTATTTTATTGCTTAGTTATGGTTCCCCATAAGCAGTTTGTTCTATGTAATAAACAACCCCTCATAGTAAAAAATTTTGGTGCTATCAGATTGAGGATGAAATCCTGTTCACACTTCGAACATACCTTTATTGGAGATTAGAGCTGTTGTACATGTGCAGTCCATAATTTTGATCCTCCGATTTACAGAAGTAGATATTTGGTTTGTTAGGTTCTGTAGTTCACGCTTAACTTCAACACATTGCTTGATTTTCTTTTAGGGAGCATGCCTTGCACTGAATGCACAAAGATGGTTGGGTTGCCTGACAGAAATTTGTTCCTACCATAATTTGCCTTGCCCCAGTGATGATGAGAGGCTTCCTGTTGGAACGGGTAGCAATCCTGTAAGTGCATTGTCCATTTCTTCATAGCATGTGAAAATTTTGAAATTAGGAATCTTCTTAAGTCAAACTTACTACACTGTTTGATATTTTCTTCATTTTTGAAACACCTAAAAGCTGATAGTGAAGGTGTTATGCAACTGTAGATGTAGTAGTTGTGTAACATAAGATGGTGAAAGATCATGATATTGATGGTATGTGTTCATTTAGCTAGCAGCAAACCTGTGATGGCTGGTAGTGTGTGATTGTCACTCTTTTACAATGTAACCAGTAGTTATTTATTGAAAGTATTTTTGTGGATTACAGTGCCTAAAAAAATTATTCTTTTATTAGTTCTTTGGGTTGAACTTGAAACTCATTCTTAGTTTGTGGTCGTTTATAACTTCCCTATTCTATGGCAGGTTTATCTCGTAGCTGGTTTTGCTGTTAAAATATTTGTTGAAGGAGGGCTTGAAGCCTCAATGTATAATTTAGGCACTGAGGTATCTTTTAACTTTTACCTTGCTTGCCATCTTTTTTCACATATTTTTCTAACTTAATATTACTTGTTTGTAGCTTGAGTTTTACAGTATGCTATGCAAATCCAGGTCTGCCCTGAAAAATCATGTTCCTGAAGTTGTAGCAAGTGGAATCCTTTACCTTGAAAGTGGAACTCTCAGAATTGTTCCTTGGGATGGAAAAGGAATTCCTAATGTTATTTGTGACCGCAATCTCATTCCAAAGTGTAATGAAGGTGGTTTCCCTTTTGACGTGTGGAGTAAAAAACACCTTGAATATAAAAAGGCTGGATTGCCATTTGAAGAACAATTTAAGTCATCTGTATGTGCACCGATATGCCCATTTGTCATAACAAAGCGATGCAAAGGGAAAATATTTGCTGAATTGTAAGTTCTCATAGAAGTAATAAGTTATCTCTTTTAGCCACTCTTTACAGTTGTGCGGGAATCAGCATCAGTGTGTTCGTTGGTACCAAATTTCTTTTCCCTTTGCAGAAGAGAGACACTGTCATGGGAAGAGGCTGTAAACTTGGCTTCCTTCCTGGGAAAGCAGCTGCACAACCTTCACGTCTTACCCTATCCACCTTTTGATCGGCCAAATTTAATAGATATTGAAAGAAAAGAGGAAATGCCCTTTGCTGATGCTGTTGTGGATGATAATTGTTGTAAAGCAGATATTCCTGAAGAATGGCGAATCTTTGTCAGTATACTTTCCATGAGGAGGAAGAATCTCATAAGCCGCTTGACAAATTGGCATGTCTTAACTTTCATTAAACTATTTTCTTTTTTTGAAAATTTTGATCATTAAACTAATTTTTCTAATTAATTTTTCAGTAAAGTTTGGAAGTATATCAAAACTTTATCCAACAGAGGATCGTTGCTAACTCTCACATATTTTGTTTGCTTATTGTAGGGGAGATCCAATTCCCAAATCACTGATAGAGAAAGTTGATGTGTATATCCCAGATGACTTTACAAAGCTGTTTGTTAGATATGAGGTTTGCCCAGACCCCATCTTGCTTTACAGTTGATATGATATATATTAAAATTAGATGCATGGCTAGCCTTTGAAATTTCTGGTATCTTCTTTTTTTAGACTGACGGTCTTAACAAACTCTATAAAGATTGCTCCTGGCTACACACCGATATTATGGATGACAATGTATATATGGAACCCCAAATTGGTAGTTCTTGCTCAAATGGCAATGCTGCAGTTACTTGCCTGGTGGAATGCGGTTCCACAAATGGCTATGTTGACGATAGCAAAAAATCCTGGCACCCAAGCTACATCATTGATTTTAGTGATCTTTCTATAGGTTGGTGCCTTCTGCTTAAAAACTTTTTATACCTGCTTCCCTGATTGTCATCTTATATCTTCCTATTTTATGCTACATGAAATGCATGTGGATGGCTGACCGACAGATCTATATTCATATTCCAAGTTTTTTCTTTGTAAAATTTTGCAACTGATTATTGTATCTTCCAGTACTGCCTCAAAGGAATGGAAAACATCTGATACCGTCACTTTTTCTTTCTCTTACTGTTGAGTAGAGCGGCCACATATCCTTGATCTTCAATTATTGAAATATTTTAGTTGATTTCTTTCTCGTGTTGGCATGTTTAAGCTGGTTGGTCTTAACCAGTAAAAGAATTAAAATTTGGTATGTCAGCTCTTGACTTTTGGGAACAAATTAGTTTAGCACGACTAGATTGATTCTTGATGTCTTTTACAGGTGATCGCATCTATGACATCATACCAATATACTTGGATATCTTTAAAGGCGATTCAAGTCTTCTTAAACAATTTTTGGAGAGCTACAAATTACCTTTGATAAGGAGAAATAAAGGATTCATTGAGGATGGTGAAAAATATAAACGACTTTCTTACCATACCATGTAAGTAGTTGATTTCCTCCTGTGCTCCCTTTTTGCCTCCAATCCACATATTTATGAACATTTTGTGTGTAAATCTGGGTGATTTCTATCTTGAAATTGATTAGATAGGAGAAGCGAGTATAGGGACAAATTTTAAAGCTAAATTTTGTTTTGATATCCCATTTTGGCAATGTGATATACGTGGGAAGCTACATGCCTGTAGGTGCTACTGTATATTGCACGATGAAAATATCCTGGGGGCAATTTTCAGTATATGGAAGGAACTCAGAACGGCGAATTCATGGGAAGAAGTAGAGCTGTCCGTCTGGGGAGAATTAAACAATTACCAGTACAGCCCATGACTCGTTTCTCATATCTTCGGCGATTAGCCCTCAATATATCATAACCTGATATAACATTTTGCCAAGATTGGAGCATCATGAGTTTTTCTTCGTGATATATGATAGATCAATAGTAGTCGGTAATAATTTAAGAACTCTGCATTTGCATCTTGCAGAAATGTGTTTTCTTTTTTTCTTGTTATATTTTTTCTCTCTAGCAAAATGTATTGTTATATATACATTCCTTGCAAAAATTCAAATAAGTTTACTAATACACGATTTAAAATTTATAATTGATTAAGAAAGACTTTCTCAGCCCTTGGTCGATATCTGTTAAACGCATGCTTTAAGTAATCAGATTACGACATTGCTCTCGGATGTTTATATATAGGCTCTGCTTCTTATCTATTACGAGAAAAAGGAGCTCCTCGGATTGTCGCAGGGCCATTGTTAGCTCCTGCGATGTTATTCAGTTCGAAATATTTATCAGAACATTTACATCATCTTAATTTGACTATTTAATGTTGAAATGATCGACTCCGTCGACTATCTACTTTATTTTATTTAAAATATTAATTTCTAATTTTATTTGGTTCAAGTTTGATTAAAACAATAATTTGTGGAAATCACTTCATCAAGCATTTTAAAGTATGTAATTTTTCGAAATTAATTTCTTTTAGTTCTTTTTTATTTTTTATTTATACTTTATTTATTTTTTCTCTATATTCACTTATAACTCAAATCTATTTTTGTTTTGTTTCTACATTACCACAACCATTATTTGTCTTATTATCATCTCCTTTTTATCAGTTATTTCTAGCATTATCTTTTATTTCTTTCTAGGCTTGTTACGAAAAGGAAGTAAAAGAAGAATTGTTATCGCAGATATTTCAAGCAATATTATAAATACCATTTTGGCATTGGTATGGGATTTGGTTCTAATATAATACTGTATTGATATCAATCAATACTAAGTATTATTTGAGGTAATATTTTAAATTTATCAAGAAAGTCTTTGAATTTTTTTAAAATTGTAAAATAATTCTTCAATATATTGTACCATATAATTTATAATTTCATATCAAACCTGCCTGTAAAAATCATAATAATATAAATTTAAAATAATAACAATATATTTAATTTTTATTAATATTATTTTTCACATATTTTACATATAAATAATAACTATAATTAATATGAAAAAAGTTCATTTAATTATCATACAAATATAAAATTAATGACAATACATAGTATTTAAAATATTACAATGTCATTTTATAATAAATAATAATTATATCAAAAAGATCAAATAAAAGAATAATAAATATCCATGACTTTCTAACAATTACAAATTTTAATAAGAGTTCATGCCGAGGAAACAACAAACTAGAAGTGAAACATAAAACACAAATATTTCCAATTATATTTATATTGCATGATGCATATATAGAATTTAACAGATACATCAAATATAAGTGAAATTAAAAGAAGAAGAGAAATAAAAACCTAAAATTTTATTCAGTTAAATACTTGCTCAAATCATATTGACCCCAATTCTCATTCAGTACAAAATTCTCATTATTGAGAGAAGTTAGGGATGGACACTATGCCCGAGCCTGGCCTGAAATTAATGGGCTAGGGGCCTAGTTTTTTGAAAAATTGAGGCTAGGTTCAGGTTGAAGCTCAAGCTGGCCCAGCTCGACCCTTTTTTAGCAAAACGATGTTGTTTTGCTGAAAATGACATCATTTTGTATTTTTAAATATAAAAATATATATATCCAGTCAAGTAGGGCTTGGGGTCGGGCCGAATTGCCTCAAACCTGATCGGGCCCAAGCTTGGGCCTATTTCTTTGGGCCAGATGAGGCCTCGAGTAGAGCTCGGGCCCTAACAATACCAGCCCATTGCCATCCTTAGGAGGAGCCTCATCATTACCATCATTCAAATTCATTGCACCAAATAACATGTCCATACTTTCTTATACAAGATTATCTTCCCAAGTCACGCTCATCTATTTAACCTGGTTCCTCATAAACTCAATCCATCAAAAGATCAATATGATCAAGGCAAATTGAAACTACAAAACTACTTGTTCTATTAAGAGTCATAATAAACAATACAATTAAATTATTAAGAAATTACAATAAATTATTTCTAACTTAATAATGATAATAATATACCTTTCTCGAAGCTTTAAATTGTATCGAACAAGACCAAGTTGTTTAATCTTTTATGCTCCAATCAATTCTTTTTCTTGGAATTAATGAATTTAAATGTGCTCCAATTCCTTTCACACACTATTGCCCCCACACATTAACTTAGAATTCAAATTGCAAACCTTTGCAATTTTGGAAAACCACTTACAAATTAGTCCTGCCAAGCAAATGTAGGTCATAAGACAACAAAAGTAGCATTATAAACAAAATAAAGTGATGGTTAATTTTTAACCAGTAACAAAAGTGAAAAAAATCTGGATTAAGTTTTCCTCTTTAATGAATAGTAATTGCACCCTAAATTTAGCATAAGCATCCTTATAAATCTCCATTTATGAGCTTAGGAGATATTGTATCATCTCATGGGTAACAATTATTGTAATAGTTAATGGCATTCCTTTATTAACTTAAGCTTTCTTTGTAAAACTTGATCTAAAATTGGCACTAGGATTTAAAAATTCCTCAGCTACAAACAATGAAGAGTAAAGTTGTGTTTCCTATAAAGCAAGATAAGGTGTGTACAAAGAAGACCTATTCTTCATATTGGCCTTGATTCCTTCCTTTTCCCTCTCCATGGCATCACAAAAATAACTCGTTATTGCTTTCTTATCACTATCAGCCAGATGAAGTACCCTCACCAAAGCTCACAAACTCATATGACAATTGACATTAGGACTAAAATCCATTATCTTTAAGTATACTTTTAGAAACCTACAATCTAGTATTAGACCTAGCATGTTGAAATGCAACTCACTTATCACTTATAAACATTTGTCTTAACTCTTTCTTCATCATATTAAAACACTAAAGTGATAAAAACTTAGTTGCAAATCTTGTATCAACAGGACTACACAAATTCCTATAATTGGTGAAATCTTTTTTCATTAAATTTTAGACGCATGCATGATTGTAGATTAATTATGTCACCTTTTTTTGCTTTCTACAAAGTCTCATCAATAATAAGAAAATGCCTAGTATCTGCTATATTTTCCAACATCAACTTAATGTTATATGCAACATAAGTAATACAAAGAGTTATAGTTACTTTGCAATCTTCTTCTAGCTACTTTATAAGCAGAATCATTATCAGTAATGAATTGAACAAAATTTTTTGGCCCAACTTCATTCACAACTTCATTAAATATTTCAAATAGAACATCAACATTCCTAACAAGGCCAGATGCATCAATAGACTTAAAAAAATTGTCCTCTTTGCATAATAAACCAAAAAACTAATAATAGACTCATGTCTTCTATTTATCTAACCATCACATATAAATGAATACCTATAAGTACCCCAAGTCATTATTCTTTCATCCAAATAACTTTAACTTCATAAACAAAGCTACTCAAAAGTTTACGTATGTAGTCATCAATTGAAGGAGTTTTATATCCTGGACCATATGAGGTAATAGCATCCACCATAAGCTGATAATAATAAGAATAGGCAACATTGAATGCTATACATGAATTATACTACCATCTAGCCATTGCCATTCCAAATAATAACACGCTTCTCTAGATTGTAAGGCACTAAGGATTGAAGGCTGAGCTTCAAGAGTTATTCGTGGTGCAAAAAAATTTGAAACATGTCTTCTTCTTTTTCTAACATCATGTACAATATTTCCTTCTTATTAGTTAGGAATACTATTACCTTCAACATCTCCACTATCATCATGAACACCAACAAAAGCATTTCCATTATCAACTTCGTAGTTCAATCTTTACCTTCTATATTCTCATGTTGATACTCTTCAAGTAAAGACTTCATTTGTCATTTAACATCAAGACTCATTTTCTTATAAGGCTCCACATCACCTTTGATCTCAGTTAAATGCTTCTTTAATCTAGTGATTCCCTCACCTTTCAAATTCTTGTTACAATACACCTAAATAGTATGGTTTTTAATTTCAGAAACTAATCTAGCATGAGTTTAAGTTGGGGCATCAAATCTTCATATCCCTAAAGCTACTAAATTATCAGGTGTACTTGAACTTCCCTCTATTTATCTGTAAAATAAATGAAGATAAATATTAAAATTAACTCAATAACTTTATATCAGAATCAAGTTGTGTATAGCAATAGTAAGAAATAGAGCAACAATAGTTCCTTGACAATCATGTGATATATATATACCGTGACCTTCATAAACTTATATAAATGATTTCTTAAGAAATTTTGACAATTAAGCACATTTTATCTAAATTCATAACTCACAGTTAACTCATTTTGTGTAATTACATAATTCTACCATAAAGTCACTATTATAACCATTTGTATGATTAGATAATTCAACTATAACTCATTTTGTGAGATTACATAATTTAAACATAAACTCATAAGTAATAACTCAATTTGTGTAATCACATAATTCAACCATAAAGTTATAAATATAACTCATTTTGTGTGATTATATGATTCAAACATAAACTCACATCTTTAACTTAATTTGTACAATCACATATTTCGACCTAAATTCACTAACACATTTTGTATCTTAAGAAATCAATTTATAATATATAACCTAGTTTATAA
This sequence comes from Erythroxylum longipes, assembly GCA_027563885.1. Lineage (NCBI taxonomy): Eukaryota > Viridiplantae > Streptophyta > Magnoliopsida > Malpighiales > Erythroxylaceae > Erythroxylum > Erythroxylum longipes. Next base: position 8,524,829 of record JAOQMS010000006.1, on the reverse strand, counting down.
TAAATACCAACATTTAATTCAATATTTCTCAAATTTCAAGCTATAACACAAACTTTAATTTTGTATTGAATGATTGAATCCTCAATTTCTAGAATCCAAAAAACACAAATGACAGTACATCCAAAATTTCAGATTCCATATACTATAATTCTATATAAAATCCTCAATCTCATTCCTCAATTTCCAAATTTTAGGTAAAACAAACTCATCTATCTGCTATCCTTAATTTCTTAAATGTAGTTTCCAAACTCACAAGTCACAATTTAGTAATTAACAACTATAAGTCACTCACACGCACAACTACTCAATTATGAATTAACTCATCACTCAACATTAAGCAACATAATACAAACAAATCAAGAATCAACACTCAGCACAATACAATTCACACATTTCAAATTTTCAATTGTTCAAAGGTGAATTAGAAATTCATAGTGGCTTGAGGCGACTGGCAGTTACAATTTGCAACTTTGAGGCTAAAAAAGGTGATAGTGGCAGAGGAGGAAGCGGGAGGTGATTGCACAAGCGAGGCAATGTGATCGACAAATCGAGGTGGGGTAATTGGCGAGGCAAGGCAAGTCAGGTAGGCAGGCAAGGCAGACAAGGCAATGGTGAGAGTGAGAGTATAAATAGACCAAGTAAATAGGTTGGTGGAGGTTCGGGTCAATGACGAGTGGGTTAAATAGTTAGATTTTTTAATTTACATTTTAGTCCAAAATTGTTTAAAAATTATATTTCAATCCCAAAATTTCTATGGTATTTGAGTAGTGACTAATGGTATGAAATGAGTGGGTACCATACTATATTGTACTACCTGGTACTGCCTGATATAGTACAATACCCACATCTCTAACTCTAAGGTATAAACCTATAACATTAAGAAATAATGATTTAATTAGGTGTTAATATACGTGGTATCTTATGTAATTACATAAGATACATAAATTAAAGAAATTGTGTATTACAAAATCTACTTTTAAAAATTGTATTACTAATTTTCATATCTTGCCCTTCTTGTAATTTATACTCACTTCACATATTATTCTTTGTTTGTCCAAGTTAGCTCGACATTTTAATTTAGTATCAACTTTTTTATTTCTTCCTATAAACAAGAAGCTAGAAGCTTGGGCGTAGAAGAACATTTTCTCTCCATATTCGATGCCAAATCTCTTCTCCCTAAATTTGTTTATTATCCATCACTTACCCTTTTTCTTTGATCTGTAATTCTTTAAAACAAAAATATTGTTTGAGTTCATTAATTAAGAAGAAATGGTTATTAATAATTAATTGTTGATAGCTTAAAATAAATTAGTCCATTGGGCCAAACGATTATTCAGTCAAATGTAGTTAGCCTAGAGATGTAAGCTTAATAAATGTTTAACTAAAGAATTCATGGACAACAAAAAATTAGGGATGTGAGACAAAATGTGCTTAATTTGTGGAAGTCTAGGATATGGAATTTGAGAAAATAGTGGGAGGTAGTTAATAAAAACATGACTAAGCTAGAAGTAAATAAGTTACTTAAGGTTGAATTTTAGGATATGGAAGTTAATGAGATAGTGAGAGGTACTTAGCTAAAATGTAGAAAAGTGGATAGTTATAGCAAAAATTGACTTAGGATGAGAAGATTATAATTTCACCAGCACTTAGACAATGAAGAGGACGAACACCATATAAAAAAACACAATCTCTAGACAACCGTCAAAAGGAAAACAACTTCAAACACACTTTGCTACAACTTTTCCAACCTTTTTATATTATTTATTCATTTTTATTCCAAATTTCCTTTGTAGCTGGAATTTTCCTTTTTGCTTAAATCAAATAATCTCTCTTTCCCACACATTTAGGTACTTTGGTAGTTTAGAATTATATATTCTAAGTTTTCTAAAGCCTACTTATATTGTCGATAAGAAGTCAGGTACAAATTTTAAGAGAATTCCTCTTTGATATGCCCTAAAACCAACTAATTTGACACACTCTATGGGACCATGATGCCATGAATACATAATCGAAAAGAAATTACCTTGCCTTTAACCCTGGAAGAAGAAGTCCCTATAACTGTAGGGAATGATTGCTTTATATCCTAAATGGTGGAAAATCTTAAGAAGGTAACCTTGCCTTCAGCTAACTTCCCTACTAGTGAGAATCTAAAAGCACTACAATGGAACAATGTTGTTTATGCAAATGAAATTCCATAATTGAGTCTAATTCAACTTCCATGGTCTACATAATCAAAATATTAAGAAAAATGTTAACAATTTGTCTGCTACTCTGATACAATTTACTAGGTAGAATTTGCGTACTTTAGCTTTGCAAAATCTCTAAAGGACTCAGGGGGCATCCTGTTCCTAATGCAATGAAAGTCGGAGAATGTAGTTGCCTTCCAACTACTTCCTGTGTAGATGAAAGATACATCCCTTTGTCTGAAATAGATGATTTCTTTATGGTGCCTCCTCTCGTTAATCTTGGTAATAGCCAAAATTCATTCAAGACTCAAATTTCCAGTAGACAGAGATTTGGTGGGGAGGATGAAGCTAATGGAGCACAATACAATTTTGGGGTAACATTATAGCTGTAAATTGCAATATCATTATTCCCCATCACAAATGAGATTACAGGTTGATCTGAAAGCCATCAGATAAGTTATTTAGGAATTGTAAGGGCCTAGTTAAAGATAAATTGGTTGTCTAGAATTTCATAAGCCTTATCTAAAATAGATTGATTGTAAGAATCCTTATCCTTGTGGCTTCCTAATTCCCAAATTCAACTTATTTTCTAGTGAATATGGTCAATCCACCATTAAACACATTACTAAATTCACCATACATTGTGGAGAATTAGCCAATTTTAACTACTTTTAGCTGAAGTTGTTCCCAAAGTTATTAACAATAACTTCGTTTTCTTAGTATGACTTGTTGCACAGGAATTATATTTTTTCCTGGTTTGAAATGGAAAGATTGTTTCATACTCAATTTTAGGATTGAGCCCAAAGTTACCTTAGCTGAGTTGTTAAAGGTCACTCAGAAGAGTGATGAGAATGTTGACATATTCATCACTTGTTTTAAGAAAATGAAAAGTTGATGTTTGAATCACATTTTTAGAAATCAAATATGTGAAATTAGCTCAAAAAGGGTTGGACATGGAACTATGGAAGAAATTCTAAGGCAAGGAATTTTATGATTTCTATGAACAGGTAGCAAAAGTTTGCAAATATGAAGAAATCCTTAAGAAAGAAGGTCACTAAAAGAAGAATTTAGTAGGCACTTATGTCACCAAGACAAATTCTTACAATTCTATAATAACCAAAGTTAACATCCCTTAAAAGCATATTTTCCCCTTTTTTAGACTAAATCCTGGAAATCAAAAAGAAAATGTAGACTCCATCTACCCAAGTTCATTACACCTTTCACACCTCCAAAATAAAGGAGATCATTGATTATTTGTTGCAAGAAAAATTAATTACCTTACTCCTAAAGAATAGAATTCGTATGAAAAAGAAATCAAAGGCAGTGACTATTGCAAATATCAGAATACTTGGGGCCACTTGACACATCCATATTGGGGATTTACGAATATGGTTTAATATATGATCAATAAGGAAAATTTGTTTTTCGTGAGTTGACCAAACTATACTAATATATGAAGAGTTTTTTCCCACCAGTGGCAACTATTAATGCCACTAAATTCAACTTACTCCTATTATTAGACGTCAAAAAGAAGTTGAAGATTTAGCGTTTAACATTAGCATCGAATTCAAGAATAGGTTTTTTTTTCCTAATTATAATACCAACTTTAGGAATGAAGGCATTGAATTCCTGAAATTCAATATAAGGTATAAATTTTAGGGAAAAATCACCAAGCAAAATTCAACCAATTTTATTGGCAAAGATATAAACCTTGAAATTTGAGTTCTCAACGTAGACAAGCTAGATTTGTAGTGCCACCATAGGTGCTACCGTCCTGACATTGGTAGCAAGTAAGACATCCTAAAAATCCAATACCCCTAACTCTAACTCAAAAAATACAACTTTAGCGATAAAGATGCACTGCCAAGTTTGAGAAAAATAAGCCTACATTGTTGGACAAACAAACTTCAAGAAAGTCATCTTGTGTGAAACTCATTTTCTCTTAAGAAAACATAAAGGATCCTAATAATAAAAAGGCGAGGGTAGAAATCGTCAATAAAAATTGAGACAAGATAAAAGAGAACCTTAGATTTTATAGGAAATCAGCTTGCTTTGAGAGTTGTGATGAGGATTCTAATGAATTCATTAGGATTGGGGAAATTCTTATTCAAGTTCTATGTATTGTTATTTCTACAAAACTTTAGGCTTCATTTGACAAATCTAGTGTAAAGAAGGTTGAAACCCCCCTTGAGAAAAAAGAGTGTAGAGTGTTAATATTGGCAACAGGATTTGGAATTCCAGAAAAGGTAGTATTGGAAGCTGAGTTTATGACATAACATATAAGACCTCTATATATTAAGTCCCATATCAATAGAAGATTGTTAATCCTTAATGGCAACTAAGGTGGTTGAATTAGGTGTTTACAAAATTTAACATATTTTCTAAACAATACTCAATTAACAATAATTAATATAAAAAGTATGAGGAAATTAGTTAATATAATTTAACCAACCAATTGAACAATAATTTAAAAATATAAGGAGGAGAGAACATAAATCGATTTATAGTGATTCAAAAAATAACTCTTACCTACATCCACTCTCAAGACTCTTCTTAGATTTCACTATAATTCTTCTTTCAAGACAAAGAATAACTTTTGTACAATCTTTTTCGGTAAAGAGGAAGCCTTCTTACAATCTTGTTCTAAGTTAAAGAGGAACCTTATTGCAACTTGGATCACCCCAAGTACAATATTCAATAACCCAACAAAGTATTACAACTAAAAACTATCTCACTTATTCCCTTGATAACTCCACAATGGCTTACTCACATAAATATGACAAAATGATGCCCAAATGATTGAAGAACTCTTAGAAATGTGTGTATACAATATCCAAAACCTTCTTGATGCGAAACTAATAAGAAAACACCTATTTATAGTGTTTTGGGATCCAAAATATTCATTCATGCTAAAAATTAGCCATTACAATAGCTATATATAGTGCACTATACTAGTCGACCATTATGCATTTACAACATCAAATTCACTAATATTAGTTGACAAATACATCAACCAATGTTACTACAAACTCAAAGTACATGGTTTTTTAACAACTTCAAATGCGCAAAAACAATTTGTTTAATCCAAATATGATCAAAATACTTTCCAAAATATTCTCCAAAGATTATTTGAAAGATGAAGAGGCATTTATATTAAAGTCAAAAATTTTAATGCCTCTTGATGAATATAAAGACCCATATAATGAATTAAGATGAATAATTATTCATGGTGAGTGGTCGGGTTGTTGAAACCCCCAAAAGAATTATGATTCTCCAAACTTTTGTAGAAGTCGTGGAACTAGGTCGAATCCTTAGAGAACTAAATACTAGCTTTTTAATTTCAATTAATAATAGCAAATGGGGGGTTTTTTGATTAAATAATTAATTAAATAAAATTAATTCGAAAAAAAATTAAATGAACTGAATTTAAAAATATGAAAGTCAAGATTACCAAATCCCAATTCAAGGGAAAGATCTCATCTAATTCTAACATTGATCATTGGTCTAAAAAGAATATTTTCACGATTCAAGTAGTTAGTCCGAAACATATTAGGATAACCATAATAAGTCTCAAATTTTCCTAAATTAATTGGTTCAAACCTAGCATCCAAACAAAAACTTATCATCCGTTGACTAGGTATGATAGCATTTCATATCAAATAAATGATAGCAATAAGCTTCATGAAAAAGGCTAGACCCTAAATTAAATAATCGAGGTAGTTGTAACTATTCAATTTAGTTTTCTTGTTTATCATAAGTTAAATATGAGAATTCATAAATAACCTATTTGCTACTTGTATCAATCTTTCATGACAATTACGGATCATTAAATTTCTGGATAGCAATAGAATAAGCAATATTAAATTAAATTATCAGATTAATTGAATATTAATCATTCATGAAATATGAGAACTCAAAACAAGAAATACTTGAATTAAAACATGAATAAAAGGTTTAGAATACAAAACCTCACAAGGTTACAATTAGAGTATTGAATCCCCTTGAATCAGAATAACTGAGTTTAGCCACCCATGGCTTTTGCTCCAATAACAAAAATAGAAGAAAGACAAAGAATTGATGAAAACATAAGAAGAAAGAACCTTTTTCTGTTTGAGAAACGTCCCTTTTATAGGTTTTTCTAATCTAATCCTAATCTAACTCTAACTTGTAAAGATGTCTATCTAAAATGAATTCAAAATCAAACTCCTACATGATAGAATAAGAGGAGGTTTCCCAGTTAAACTCCAACTCTTCAAGTGATCAACCTTATCCACTGTAGTAATCTCTTTCACTTTATCCAAGATTTGTCATCATTGTCAATGGAGTCCCAATTCAATGCAATCTCCACTTTTCATCTCCTAAAACAAAAAAATATTAATTTTTATATTTAAGCATCAAAATAAATCTAAAACAAATGAGATAATATCAAATAATATAGAAAGATAACATCTTATCACTGAGCCTTTTAGATCATCAAATTAATAAGGTGAGCTAAAAATATAATATAAAATTTGAAATTACCTTAATTAGCCTTGATTGTCTCTTTTTCTTATTTTGATATTTGTTTTATTGATCGCAAACTTTAACTTTTGTTGATCAACTTCTTATACTATCTTCTTAAGTTTATGGCTTTATTTTCTTCTAATATTACTTTTCATCAAAATAATACACACATTAATAGTAATTGTGTTTTGTTATCAACAAAACATTAATTGGAACCTCCTTTAGTTCAAAAAAGACCAACTTTAAGAGTTTTGGTCTATAAAGGGTCTGCAATAAATAGTATACCGACTAAAATGATGATAGTTTTAGGCAAAGCTGATGAAACTTGATCCCGACTGAAGTATATGTTCTTGCATTCAATGTTGAAAATATTAAAGCGTAGGGAATTCTTCCTATAAATATTACAATAGGAGGAAAGACTTTGTTAATAGCTTTCTTTATTGTTAACAAAGAGATTAGATCAACTCTAATTATTTCATTCCATCATCTATTCATTAGCTTTTACTTTTATTAAAAGGAGATGAAGTAGAAATTTCTTGGTTCAATTTGCATCCATTCGATACTAAAATTGATGTAATGGAAGCAAAATTCTATAAAGATCATATAAAGCCTGTATAAATTTAGAAGTCATCTTATTACAAGGAAGGCAAAGAAAAGATGAAAAAAAAGGTAGCAATATTTATAAAAAAAAAACCATCATGCATGTTCCTAAGCTAATGAATTTTCTTATTATAGAGGAACTGATCGCAGTTTTCTTACGTGTAAGTTTTAATATTTAACCTCAAAAACCCGTAAGCGTACAGGTCGTTTACGTAGTAACTAAGGTGTCGATCCCACGAGGAGGGTTAGTCTAATCCTAAAATCTAAGGCCAACAATTTGCAATAATTCAAAATGTAAGAAAACTAAAACAGGAATGCAATTCAATCAAGTAATTCAATTCAAGAATCAATCACGAAATATTAACAAATTAGCAATTGCAATGCACACATTCAAGAATCGACCTAAAGAACTACCAATTGAGAGAAAGACGAATTTTTAAATATCTGTAATACTAACCTAATCGATTATGAATGATTGGATCATTGGTCCTAGATGATCCTAAGGTTGATTACTCTCTCTTAAGTTATCACTATTAACCCTAAATTATAAACCCTAATCAAATTATAGAAAACTGCAATTTCTCAATTAACAATCTATCCAAACCCTAATTAGATCTGAATTTTTCCAATAGACTATCGAGAACCTATGTGAGATCTCTCTTCACACAATTACCGATTTGATTAATTTCTCGTTCTTATTAAATCACCTAACTCTCGTTACCCAATTTAATTATTTTTCATTTGATTTACCCTCTCAATCTATTACCAAATTATATAATCTCAGAAATCAATCACAATGAATCCAAATAACACAAAACAATCAAATTTTTTATTAAATCAAAGATAAAAACAACCCGAAGGTGAGTTTAGACATACTCAACATTCACACAATCCTATCATCAACGGTTATTTCAATTCTATACATTAATAAAATTGAAAATACATCAAAAACAAGATCTGAATGGATGATGGAGGCAGCAATATCGAGAAACCTCCTATTTAGAGAAGTACTTCGCGTCGACTTCTTCTCCACGTCTCTCTTCCTTCTTCTCTTTCTCAATCTCTCGATGAACTCTCTCTAGAGTTTCTCAACAGTGGCTGATGCAAAAGCTCCCCCTCTTCTTTGTTTTATTATTTAAATACCTTTTGTGTTCTAAGCAGCCTTAGGGTTTTTTCGAGGTCCAAAAGGTCCAAAAAATTCTTCAAAATATGACGTTTTTGAGTGTCTGCACGTCTGCCCGATGCAGGCCATGATCGTGGCAGGTCATGATCGTGGGCCATGTCCTGGGCTTTTGTCACGATCATACCATATGGGCCATAATCGTAGGCTGACTCCAATGCTTCTGTCATCCATGATCGTGGGCAATTGTTTCAGCATGAATGTCTCTAAAACTTCTCTGTTATTCGATGTTGACCCTGAACCACTAATAAACACATCAAGGTACCGCAAAAACATAATAATTAAGGTCAAAGATTTGTAATAGCCCATAAAACACTTAAAACATAAATAATAAACAAACTAATACAATTCTAATCTAAACACATATTAAATAATTGAACTAACCAATAAATACATATCAAACTAAGTCCTAAAATACTATGCAATTTACACTTATCACATCTCCACACTTAAATGTTTGCTTGTCCCTAAGAAAACAAACAATAAATAACACATGAAAACACAAAACACACAAATGCAATAATGATATAATGGCTTCAACTTAGCGAAACAAATTTAACTATAACATAATCCTTTAAGTCGTTCTAACTTATTAACAAGTGAAATCCGTGTCTAAGCACCTTGGACTCAATATTCAAACTAATCAAAATTTTAATGTTAAGTCTATTCACCCCTATCACTTGCACACACACATTGATATTCGTTCAATCAAAACAAAAGTATAGTTATTCCTCAGTAGGTTTTCATGAAAAATCAAGTTACAAACAAGTTTGGTAGGATTTTATTTGAAAACATTATTTTTGTTGATTTTTATTTAAGGACATGAACCTAGTCTTTTATATGGAGGTAAACATTATAATGAATGTCGATCCAGTTACTTAACTAAGTCATGTTGTTATTAAGCTGCTTGGTTGGAATGTCATTATAGCCTTTTTACATGAAGGCACACATTTGTGATGTGTGTTGATCTGGTTACTTAGCTACATCTCATTCTCAACTGGCTACTAGCTCTATTGATAACCCGAAGGCCAGCGAAATAGTTATTTTAGTTAAAATTATAAATAAGTATGGCAAATTCCTAGGGTAAATAGACTAACATCGTATCTTAATTAACCAGCATATTTAGCCCTAAGTAACTTAGGTCATTAATTTCACAAACTAGTAAATCTTCAAAACCTAAAAGACTATGCTTAAGGCTAAATCTATCTCGTTAAGTCCTAGCCATTGATGCATTCATGCAATTCACCTCATGCAACCTAAACAAGCTGTCATACAATATGGAAAATTCACACACAAGGTAAAAACACACAACCCTCCCCACGCTTGAACAATACATTATCTTCAATGTGAGAAAGGTACACAAACACACCGGAGGAAATAAACACAATGTACAAAAAATATAAGAAAAATACTAACAAAAATGAAAAGAAAAAGGTTAGAACACGAAACTATTTATGTTGACGGAGGTGATGATGACGATAGTGTTGAGATCAAATCAGCTTGACATCAAGAGTGCTTCCCTATCTTATAAGTGATTCAAGAGAGTAAAAGAATTAGCCATCCAAACCATTCAAAATTTATTTTATAATTTAAAACAAACCTAACTACACAACAATTTAAATCTAACTACTAAACGTGCTAATTTAGGGTCAATAGCTTGACCTTCCATCCTTTGAAACTCAGCCCAGACCAATTATGAGTAGTTTGCTTCCACCCTTCTCATTCAACATCAATTTTGTAGCTTATGAGTATGCTACAGATTGCAAAATGATCAGAAGGATAATATTGATAAAGTTGAGAAAATCAATTAATTTAAGTAATGTCTTTTTCACTAAAAAATTGTCAATAAAATAGGGAATAACAAAACTACCTTAATCTTCTATCGAATCCAACAGTTTGTTTTGTAAGAAGGTAAGTTGCTCTCTTTCTTCCTTAATCACCTTAATCTCCTCTGCTTCTTCTGCTTCACAAATAGAGACTTTCATAGCTTCTTCAAACTCGATATTTGTTGTTATTTGTTCTTCGTCCTTTCGTTCTTCAGAAGATTCGAACACATCAATTATCCTAAACGAGCTACTATCCTTTGGATTCTTTAACACATCATTCGTGTTGAATGTCACTTGGCTATCATTAATCTGAAGGATAAGGTTCTTTTCATAGACATCTACCCAAGATTTTTCGATTTCCAAGCATGGTATATCAAGATCTGGTGGATAATATGAGGGGTTTTCATCCTTTTCTTCATCCTCTTTCTTGATTTCTTGATCTTCTATAAAGTAAGGTTCAGCATGGTCTTCCACTGGTTCTTCTTATTCTTCCCCATTTTTAAGTGTAATAGCCTTATATTGCTCTCGTTGATATAATTCCATATTGCTCAAAGAATCTTCCACACTTCTTTTACAAAATTCACGGGAAAGTTGTCTTACTTGAATCTCCAGGTTATGAATAGAAACGACATGATTTTTTTATTACTTGATCAAATTACTCTTCTAGTCTCTTCTAGTTCTCTTCCATGTTTGTTAGCTTATCCATGATTTTATCCAATTTGGAATCTCATGAACCGGACTCATCTTGTTGAAATTCTGATAGGCCTTGACGTCCTAAGTGAGTACTTGCATTGTTGGACTAATAGAAATCTGGGTGGTTCTGCCACTCCGGAGTGTATATGTTTCAATAAAGATCGTTACTTCCCCAACCATACTGTGCCTTATTGTAGTTTGCAAAAGTTCCTTGCTCCCTATCTATCTTCCATCATTGTTCTTTCCATTTCTTCTTGGCATCTAACTCTTCAGATGTCTCATTCTCACTCTAAGATGTCTTGTTGTGTCTCTACTTTATGCCCCAAACTTCTTCTTCTTCTTCTTCTTTTTTATTATTATTTAAAATCAAAGATAGTGAAAAAGCCTTATACTAAAGAACTAAACTAATCGTCTCCTCAGAAATAGCACCAAAAACTTGATCGTGGTTTTGTAATATATGTAAGTTTTAATATTTAATCTTAATAATCCGCAAGCATATGAGTCATTTGCATAGTACCTAAGGTGTCGATCCCACGAGGAGGGTTAATTTAATTCTAAAATCTAAGGCCAAAATAATTTGCAATAATTTAAAATGTAACAAAACTAAAATAGGAATTAAATTTAATCAAGTAATTCAATTTAAGAATCAATCACGAAATATTAACAAATTAGCAATTGCAATGCACAAATTCAAGAATCGACATAAAAACCTACCAATTAAGAGAAAGGGGAATTTTTACCTATCTTTAATACTAACCTAATCGATTATGAATTATTGGATCTTTAGTCCTAGACAATTTATTAGGGTTGATTACTCTCCCTCAAGTTATAACCATTAATCCTAAATTATAAACCTAATCAGATTATAGAAAATTGCAATTTCTCAATTAACAATCTATCCAAACCCTAATTAGATCTGAAGTTTTCCAATAAACTACCTGTTGGACCCCGTTTCTGGAGCCCAACTATCTGGAATATCAAAATACATGAACGTATTATCCTATAAGGTTATTTCCATGGGATCTCTCTAGCCAAAACTAGTTCCAACAGCAAAATCACAAATTGACTTCTTCATAACAATTGTATCTCCATGTCTCTAGTCTATTTTGAAACAATAATCGTCTCATTCAGAGCTCTACAGGTCAAGATATGACTTTACTAAATGATTGTTAGCTCAACATTTGAAGAAGGTTGATCAAACATATGTATTTAAATCCATCAAGGAACAAATTATTCATCAGTTTGGAATCCCTCAATTGATAACAAATGATCAAGGAACCATGTTTATGGGCTAAGAAGTTAGAGATTTGATTATGTATTATACTCAGGCTAATGGTCAAGCCAAAGCATCAAACAAATTAATTATTGAGATTTTAGAGAAAACGTTAGAGGAGAATCCTAGATAATGGCACAAGATTCTATCTAAAACATTATAAGTATATTATACTTCTAAGTGTACCATTATAAGACTTAGCCGTTTTACCTTAACTCCTATGGTTAAGAGAGAGATCTAGGAAACTCATGTCAAAGAATTCTTCTGAAGTCGTCACTATAGACCAAACATCTTTTGTTTACAAGATGTAAAAGAATTTGTTAGAAAGCTAGCATATCAATGTGTAAGGAATTCTTGTTATACCCCCAACAAAGCAACCTTAGTGACCTTTAGATCAAGGGAAGCCTTGGTTTTTTCAAACTCCAGTTCTAAAGGAAAAGAAGGAGCATAGAGGTCTGACATTGTGTCATCTGTAAAACAAGGTAAAATAGTGGAAATTCATAGTGAAAAGCAAACTAAAAGCAATAAAAGGGAGTTTCATATCCTCGTTAACTTCCTCAACAACATTTTCAAGTGTAGAGGAAGTCCCTTATAAAGGAATAGTATCTTTAGTTACAGTCTTGGTGATCACAATTTCTTTGAGAAATTTAGAGGAGGAACGAGTGCACTTCATAATAGAACCTTTAGAGACTGTAGTCTTAGCTTTCTTAAAATAAGAAGTTGTTAAGGAATTCGCCTTAAGTTTTCTTTTAGGGAGAGGATTTGGAGATATTTCTTTCTAAAAGGAAGTTTGGCTCTCTTCTTTGCTCTTAGCATTAAAGATTTCAAAATATGTAATAATTGAATTTAGGAAAATTTTAAGGAGTCAAAAATATGCAGATTAAAGGGAATACCTATAAGAAGTACAAAATTGAGACGAGGTACTAAACTCTGAAAGCTTTTTAACACCATGAGTGGTAAGCTTCTGCATCAATCACACTAGAAACAACAATCCTACACTTAAGAGCATGATAATGATAAAAAAATTCAGAGAAATTTATTATTAATAGCATTCACCTCGAAAGAAACTCTTACTAGGTAGTTTAAAAAATATACAGCTGAAGGAATTCCTAGAGAAAGATTGAGTTGCATACTCCAAATGTAAAGGAGATATATTTCAAAACTCTAGGATTTGTGTAGATGAAAAAAAGTTTTTAGTAAATGGATAAGTAAAAGGATTTAGAAGTCTTCAAAATTCTTAACCAATAGGCCTTCTAGACAAGTCTTCAAAAGGATTCAACTGATCCATAGACCTAGACTTCAAAAAGATTCAACTGATCTATAGACCTAGACTTCAGAGAAAGCAGGGTACTAAAGATGTCCTTAAGAGATCTACTACAGAAACTAATGAATAAATGAAGACCAAAAAGAATAGAAAATCTAGGGTCAGAAGAAGGAAGACCTTCTTGTCCCCTAAGTTTATAGAAAAAGGAAAAAGTATGAAGTTCAACAAACCATGCACAGAGTTTAAGTCATTGCAAAGGGAGACTGGAGTGGCATATCTTTAAATTCCTATAAAGAAACCACAAGAAAACAAAGCCTAAAGCAAAGAACCTAATATAGGCCACCGTTTTACAAAAAAGAATGAAATCCAAATAGGGTTTTTTACTAATAGGACAAAATATAAATTATTTTATCATAACCCAAATAAATTTGATGCTCTTCTTTAAAAACATATTTTCCTAAAGAAGAAATTTTTATCAACCCAAAATAAGATGAACCTTTAATTGCACCAGAGTCTAAACTAAGAGTCTCTTATTTAAGCAAACAAAATTTTTCCGCAATTACAGGTAGCCTAGTTAAAAAGAAAACATATTTCAATAAATAGAAGTATAACCAAAAGGGATTATAAAAGAGTTGCATGAAGGACTCCAAAATCTTATATTCGTACACATAAGGTTGGGTTGATACTCTATCGAATTCTTGAAAAGTGCTATGATATATGCATATTTGAAAATAATTATGCACCTATATTTAACATGTTTTGCTTGACATTTTTAATTTTGTTGTATATTTGGTACTTAATTTGCTCTAAGTGCATTTATAGTCATAATTGCCTTCATGGACGTAAAAACAGAAGAATTTGGATGAAATCATAACATAGGATGAAGATTTAAAGCAATTAAGGACCTACACGCCTGTGTATAAAGACACTATAAGTCTCTATAAATATGTGAAGATTAAAGAAATTGATTTTTGGTCATGTGGAGTGACAAGCCAATATATCTTGATATACACGACAGTGTATGTTTCCCTTGTAAATCTATATGCTCGTGTGAAATGGTGAATTCAGATGTTTTTTATTATACAAGTCTCCCACATACCCATGTAAGTTACTGTGTATATCCCAGAAACTCTAAATTTTACTATAACAGGACGCGAGTAAAGGTAAATAAAGGAGAGCCAGGTTTTGCAGCGGTTTTGAGACATAAGACTCCTAAAGAGGTGACGATTTTGATCAAAGGATGAGAAAAGCACGAAGAATACATCAAGAGATCTAGTAGATAGCTAGATTAGGTCCAAACTTGCAAGAAGATTCAATAGAAGAAAAAGGGATATTAAAATTATGATTCTTTATTTTCTATTAGTTTTTCTTCATGTTTATCTTTGATTTTGTTTTCTATAATTATTAACTAAATATTTTTAGTGTCTCGGTATGATTAACCCTAGTCTGAGATAACAATATGCTTTATTCTATTATTTAAATCAATTATATTGATTGATTTATTGCAATTCAATTATGTGTTTTACTTTTGTTCTAATATGTCCATATGATTGAGATTAATAAATCCCCTTGTATGAATAAATCTACCATAATTGAAAGGAGTTGCATGTAAACTTAGAGATAAGTAGACATAAATCCTCTGGATTATATTAAATTTTCTTCGTATTTTAGTTGTCTTGATTTCATAATTGTTTAATCTTAATCTTAATTTATTTGTTTAGCTTTATTTTCAATTCAAAATCAAAATCAAATTTTAGGCTAGATAATAGAAAAAGGGTTATTACTAGCATTTACAGTCTTCATAGGATTGACCTGCACTTGTTTGTACTAGCTACAGCTACTTCGTATACTTGCAGTAAATTTTAATATTGGTATGGAAAAATATATAAATCAGGCTATTAGCTGCATAAGGCCCTGTCTCTTATAGACTGAATGATATGACTTATATAAACTACCTACCCATTTAGCATATTGATATACATTTTTAGGCTATGGTTTTAATGGGAGCCTGAAAAAAAGTGAATTCTAAAGAAAATTTTGACTTCCAAAAAGAGGAGTGATGGGTCAAAGGAATCAATAGATGGAGGAGTCCCGAACCATTTTTGTGGCCAAAATGAGGAAAGCCTTCTACAATGCTAAAATAAAAATTCAAAAGTCAAAAGTTAATGGTTTAAAAAGAAAATTAAGACTTTAGGAATTCTTTACATAGGCTTTATGAAGTACAGAAAGGCTCAGATGGAATAGAAACTACTTTAAGCTTAACAATTAGCAAAAAGAAGTGAAGTTATAAGAAATCAAAGGGATTTTCTAGGTAAGTACAAAAATTAATAACATACATCGGTGGCATTAAGTTTACTAGCGTATGTTAAAGAGGAGAATGAAGAATGGTGGGAAGAAGCCATGATCATAGAAGTCATAAGAAGAAAATATTAAAGTAAAAAAAGAGGATATAAAATGTTTAAGAGCTTAGGTGGAAATAATGAAATAATGAGGAGATTTTATAATGAAAAAAGGTCAAATCTTAAGGGAACAGCGTAGGATTTCAAATTTGAAAGATATTTATAAAATCATTGAATCTAACATTTCTTATATGTAAAAGATTATTCAGGATTTAGGATAATCCTCACGGTTAATATTACTTGGCCAACTCAAAAATTAAATATGGAATCTGTAAAACTATTATAACGGAATTCATAATCCAACTTATAGATGATTACGAGAATTTCTATACCAGATGTTTGGTTTGCTCAACCAAACATATTGAGGGTCAAGGGAAGTCGTTTTTTAATAGCGTAAAATAAATTAGCCCATTTAGCTTAAAAAGTCATTCAATCAAATAAAGTTAGCCTATGATATGGAAGTTAAGAAAATGGTAGGATGTAGTTAACAAAAATGTGGCTAAGTAGGCTAAAAGTTACTTTAGACTGAATTCTAGGATACAAAAGTTAAGCAAATAGTATTATGTGGTTAGCTAAAATGTAAGAAAGCAGGCAATTATAACAAAATTTGATTAAGAATGAAAGGATTATAAATTCATTAACACTCGGACAATAAAGAGGAGAGACACCGTATAAAAAAACACAATATATGGACAATCTTCAAAAGGAAAACAACTCTAAACACACTTTGCTACTATTTTTGTAACAGCCCCGGACCATCCGCTCACAAATATTGTCCGCTTTGGGCCTTGGCCTAGCCAATCCCTCACGGTTTTGCTCTTCCAACTTTATTCCCCTCTCCAATCAATATAGGAATCTAATATTCCACCCCCTTGGAGACCCAACGTCCTCGCTGGCCCACAAGCATGGATTCACCCCCTTGGAGGCCCAGCGTCCTTGCTGGAACACAGGCCTGGATCCACCCCCTTGGAGGCCTAAAGCGACCAATATGTATGAGCGGGTGGTCTAGGCTGTTGCAATTTTTACAGCTCTCTTTACATTATGTATTCATTTTTATTCCAATTTTCCTTTGTAGCTTGCATTTTTCTTTTTGCTTAAATCAAACCATCTCCCTTTCCCGCATATTTTGATATTTTGGTATTTTAGAATTTCACCTTCCAAGTTTTTCTAAACTCACTTACATTGCTAATAAGAAGTCAAATACAAATTTTAGGATAATTCATCCTTGACATACTAGAATTTTAGGTTAATAAAAATTAGTAATATGGAGATAAAAGCTATATAAAAATATAAAGGTGAATTATATTAACACACTAGAAGTTTATTTAATTTACAATACTAACAAAAAGTATAAAATATATTAATTAAATGACATTTTTAATTTATTATAAATAAAAATAAAGGTCAATATGGTTAACTTTAATTATTATTTATTGACATGAAGTTCCATATAGATTGAATCTATCTACATTAACATAAAAATTTAATAAATAAATTGCTATGCTGCAATTAAAAATAACATAAAAATAATTAACCAATAATTTATTATTTTTAGTTTTATTTATTAAAATTTTACTTAAAATATCTTACCAACCTATATACAATATTTAATTTAAGATATGATTTAAAAAGAGTTACACCCACTTAAACATTATTAAACATATGCGCAGCCTTGTGCAGGGGATGATGGCTAGGATATAATTATAGCCTTAAGGTATTATTTCGTCACTCTGCCTGCGTCATCTATATTAGGTCTTTTGAGGAACCTTTCTGGGTCGGATGAGGGACTGGGATCTATTTAACGTGGTTTGTCATTAGGCCATGTTTGGTTTGGCTTAAAGTTTTTAATGAAATGGAATGGTTTATAATAGAATAAAACGTTAATGGTTGTAATATTAGAAAATTATTGTTTGGGAGGGATGGAAGAGTTCATAATATAATATAGTGAGATGTTGTGTGGGTGAAGGGTTTATAATGTAATATAGTATAAAGTTGTTTATCATTTTACATTCCATCCTAAACCCCTCATGTTGGAGGTTTTTCATTTTTACTATTTAAGATGGAATGGGATGTACTATGAAACTATCCTCTTCCATCTCATTCTATTATAAAAACCTCCTTTTAAACGATAGAATAATATTACATTTCATTCTATTCCATTATAAACCCCCCAATTAAAAATAACATTAGGGTCACAATCTAATTCTAATATATTAAGTCATAGTGCAAGAAAACTACAATTAAAAATCCACAATGCATAAATCCAAGTGATTCCTAAGTTCTTTGCAATTTACGGATTTGGATAACATGTAACATAGATTCCTCTTCCCAAAGTATTGTTGGCATTTAGCTCAATAACCCGGTGCTTTATGAGAAACATAAAGACAACCTCGAGGCCAAGGTAAACAATGGAAATGTTCATCTCAATATACTTTTTAACAAAATGCCATCAAATACAACTTGCTACAAAACTCATTTGGATAGAGAGTATCATTGACCTAAGCTGTAATAGGGGGCTTGGAAATAGCAAAGCCTATACCTTTTCTTGGCTAAGCTCTCACTGCGACACTGTCTCTGCTCCTTCAATCTTGTTGTAAGGAGCTTCTGGTGCTCAGCGGGCTTTGCCTTAGGCTTAATAATTCTCTTCTTTTTATCAACTATTATTGCTCGATTCCTTTGCAGGGTCAAAGGAGTCACCAACCTCTAAATTTTAGGAGCTTTACTAACCTTCTTCCCTATAGAAAAAACTGCAAGCAAAAGATTATCAGTATTGTCTAAAAAACATAAACATATTTTAACATTCTCACATCAACTACTACTAGCTTCTATCCCTACAATCATTCTCGGTTTATAGAAAAATGATTATGGCCAGTATAAATTGAAATGGTACCTGATTTAGTTGTGAATAACCTTCAATCAATGGTACATATTTCTGAACATGATACTCCTTCGAGAGATTGAAGAGCTCGCGGATCTTGGATGCCCTCTTAGGACCTCTCATTCTTAGCTTCTCTATGTCAGTCAATCCAGACAGATCATTTTCACCCTTCTTTATAATTACCAAGTTTAAAATAGAAATGTCTGGGTTGACAATACATCCAAGAATAGACTTCCTTCTACACTATCCATTACGCCTTCCATACCACAGAAGCAAGGGTTCTTGTTTAAAATAAAAAGGAAAATAAGTCTGTTACAATCAACTTATGTAGAAGTTAATTAGTTAGCTGTTAAATATAGATTAGTTACTCACAGAATTGTAATTAGTTACTTACAGAATCTGTTAGTTGACCAGTTACTAACAGATTTTGTTAGTACTCTGTTAATCATACTGCATATAAGCTACTGTATAGTTAATCTTGAAATTTGAATGAAATTAGAAAATTCATTCTTCATTTCTCTCTTTTCTTCATCAGTTTTCATCTTTTCTTTCTCTGTTACATGATATCAGAGCCTTTCGATTAGATCTATACTCTGTTTTAATCGATAATTCAGAATTTCTTTGAAGCCATAGCTAACTCACATGGTGATGTTGTTTATGAAGCGCCTCCTGCAGTTGTTCCTATAGCAATGAATCGTGGTGTTGGTGATGTTGATAGAGATCCACTGCATTTGCAAAGTTCTGATTATCCAGGAATGATTTTGGTTGCTTCTCCTCTCATAGGTAACCATTATCTTACCTAAAGTATAGTTGTTAGAACCATTCTTGAAGCTAAAGACAAGATGTTTTTCATTGATGGAATTTTTCCTGCTCCTACAAACCCTAGTCTCCACAAGAAATTGTAGAAAGTTGATTCCATAATTAAGGCATGGCTTTTGAATTATATGACAAAGGAGATGTCTGATAACTTCATCTATTGTTCTAGTTCTAAGGTATTATCAGATATGATCGAGAAAAGGCCTGGAGAGAACAATGGTCCTCTTAGGTGTAAATTGCAAAGAGAAGTTTCTTCTTTGGAACAAGGTACTGATTCTGTTACTGCTTATTATAGCAAAATGAATAGATTTTGGGAAGAACTAAATACACCTATGCCTTTACTAAGCTATAATTGTAATGGATGTGATTGTGAATTGACTGTGTTATTGGCTGAGAGAGAGGAATCTGCTAGGCTAATGCAATTCCTGATGGGACTTAATCAAACATTTGATAATGTGAGAAGTCAAATTCTAAATCTTAAGCCCTTGCCTAACATAGATAAAGCTTACTCTATGGTCTCGAGGGTAAAAAAACAAAGACAAGTAAGTATGGTTTATGGTAGTGATGTTACTGAAGCTAGTGCTCTTTTGACCAAAAACTCCAATACTAGGGGTAGTAGTTATAAACAAAAAGAGGCTAACAAGAAAGATAGATTTTGTGATCACTATAATGTGACTAGTCATACTAGGGATTCTTGTTTTAAAATTGATGGTTATCCATATTGGTTCAAAGAATTGAAAGAAAAGAAAGTAGCAGAAAAGAGAGGAGGAATGGCTAACTTGGTGCAACAAGAGCAGTTTGATACAACACCTATAGATAGTTTGGCTACTAATGATAACCTTGCTAGCACGGTGAATTCACTGATTAGACATGAGATGTCCAGAATCCTTAAAGGAAAACAGCCTGCTGAAGAATATGTGAACATGGTGATTGATGTTGCAAATTTTGCAGGTAAAGTAGCTAAAATATAGCATGCTCTTAATGCTCGTTCACTTCATTCAAGTGAGATCTGGATAGTTGATAGTGAAGCATCAAATCATATGTGTTTTGATGAAAGATCTATGCAAAATCTTAGACAAATCCAATTCCCTATACTTATTCATGTCCATAATAATAGCATTAAACATGTTAAACACTCAGGCCACTCTAACTTCCAACTTAAAGATTCTCTATTAATTCCTTCCTTCAAATTCAATTTGCTTTCTATCAATAAAATTACTAAAGATGCTAATGTGTTTGTTTCCTGTTTTCCTTCTTGCTGTTACATACAGGACCAACAGAGTAAAGCTCTCATTGCTACTGGTTAAGTTATAGGCAGTCTATACATAATCACCTCACAATCTTTTCATCTTCCTTCCTCTTCATCCAATGAATCATATGGTAGCTCTAATAATATTCGTTTTCCATTGAATAATACTCTTCATACTTGTAATTCTGTTTCTAATTCTATTGTAATTAGTGATAATAATGCCACTTACTGGCATCAAAGGCTAGGATATGCCTCCTTACTTGTAACATAGCATAAACCTTGTATTCATCTTTCTAGTTATAATAAAACTTGTGACATTTGTCATTTCTCCAAACAACATAAACTATCCTTTCCAACTTCTTCAATTCAAACCACATCTATACTGGAGTTGTTGCACATAGATCTTTAGGGACCTTACACAAAATCTAACATTAATTAAGCACACTACATGTTGACAGTTGTAGATGATTTCAGTAGATCAACTGGGATTTTTTTTGCTTAAATATAAGCAACAAGTCCTTAAAACTATTGAAAAGCTTTTACTTATGCTGACCAACCAGTTTGATTACAAGATTAAAAGCAGTAGAACTGACAATAGAACTTAGTTTATTAATGAGACATGTAGAGCTATGTTGGAGAGGATGGGAATTTTACACCAGAAAACCTATGCCTGCACTCCTCAACAAAATGGAGTGGTGAAGAGAAAGCATAGGCATTTGACTCAATTTGCAAGAGCCCTTCTATTTCAAGCAAGATTACCAAAGCATTTCTGGGGGGAAGCAATGCTCACTGCTACACATATAATCAATAGACTACTAACTCCAATTTTGAAGTGAGGATGTCCTTTTGAAGTACTTTTCAACAAAAAGCCTTACTATGGGAGATTGAAGACTTTTGGTTGCTTATGTTTTGTCACCAATAACCACTAAAATAAAGATAAGTTCTCTCCTAGATCATTAAAATGTATTTTCTTAGTATATGTACCTGGCCAAAATCCATATAAAACACACGAATTACAGCCTCATAGAATCATTATATCTAGAGATGTAACATTCTATAAAGACCAGTTTCCTTACAAAACTGTGTCTGAGAATGAAATCTTTAATCCTCTTCCATATGTACATGTCACTGACAATGTCCAAGAGTTGATGCCACAACAACATGAAGATGTTATAGATGATATATCAGCTACAATTCTAGCTGTTTCTATAATTCCAACTACTTTTGATAATTCTCCTTCAGAAATTCATGAAACAACTAAGTCACAGCTTGTAAATAGTGATATAGCATCTGAAGTGGAGAGACAAGTAGCTGTACCAAGAACAAGTGTCAGAACAAAGAAGACACCTACATGGATGCAAGATTATGTTTGCAGTAATGTGAATCTGGTTGCCAGTGATGGCTTACAAAAGATAGAATTGCAGTTCTCAAAGAATTATTTTGCCTTTATGGAAAATATTGATAAAATCAAAGAGCCTGATAGTTACAAATAGGCTATGATGCATCCTGGTTGGGTTGAGGCAATGAATAAGGATTTAAAGGCATTGGAGGCTAATGCCACATGGGAGATTACTACTTTACCATAAGGAAAACATGTTATTGGTGCAAAATGGGTATACAAGGTGAAATTTAACCTAGATGGGATAGTGGATAGACTACAGGAAAGGTTAATAGCCAAGGGCTATAACCAGAAGGAAGGGGTAGACTATTTTGATAGTTTTTCCCCAATTACAAAGCTTGTAACAGTTAGAGTTTTCTTGGCTTTAGCAACTAAAAATGGTTGGTGTATTCATCAGCTTGACATTAATAATGCATTTCTTCATGGATACTTGAAGGAGGAAGTGTACTTGACTCCATCTGAAGGCTATACAAAGGCTAGACCTAGAGAAGTTTGTAGGCTCAGAAAATCTCTCTATGGGCTGAAGCAGGCATCAAGAGAGTGGAATGTAGAATTTACTGGCCAATTGTTAAAGTAGGGCTTTACACAATCAGTAAATTATTACTGTTTGTTCATAAAGTCCTCAAGAAGTTCATTTCTTGTTCTAATTATGTATGTGGATGATGTATTAGTAGCAGGAAGCAATGAAGAAGAAGTTGTTGCAGTCAACCAGTTATTGCATTCCAAGTTCACAATAAAGAACTTAGGATATACAAAATACTTCCTAAGAATTGAGATAGCAAGGTCTGAAGCAAGTACTTTTATTTCTCAAAAAAAGTTCTTGTCTGATATAGTGAAGGATGTAGGATTCACTGGTTCAAGGGTTGCTTCAACACCTTTACCCAGGAATAATAAGTTTGAAGAAGATTCTGCTTCACTTGAAGAACCTGAGAAATACAGAAGACTGGTGGGAAGGTTATTATATTTGAATATAATAAGGCTAAATATTTCTTACAATGTACAACAGCTGAGTCAGTTTTTACGCAATCCATGGGAGACTCACTGGTTAGCAGCAATACATATACTCAGGTATCTTAAGGGCACAAGTTCTCGTGGCTTATTTTATTCAGCCAAACCAGATACAGATGTTGAAGCTTATTGTGACAATGATTGGGCAGCATGTCCTATGAGTAGAAAATCTTTGAGTGGCTATTGTGTTTTCCTTGGTGGATCGCTGGTTTCATGGAAAACTAAGAAGCAGAATACAATTTCAAGAAGCTCCTGTGAAATATAATATAGAAGCATGGGTTCAGCAGTACGTGAACTCCAATGGGTGAGCTACATGCTTCAAGACTTTAAAGTGAAACTTAACACACCAATTCCCTTATGTTGTGACAGCCAATCAGCCTTATATATCACTAAAAATCCAATGTTTCATGAACGTACTAAACACTTGGAAATTGATTGTCATATAGTGAGGAACAAGTTCAAGGAAGGATTCATCAATTTAATGTATATTTCAACTCATCTATAACTTGCTGATGTTTTGAAAAAATCATTAAGTAAGCCATAGTTTGAAGCCATCATTGCCAAGTGAGGAATGGTTTCACAACCAATTCCAACTTGAGGAGGGGATGTTACAATCTATTTATGTAGAAGTTAATTAGTTATCTGTTAACTGTAGATTAGTTACTTATAGAATTGTAATTAGTTACCTATAGAATCTTTTAGATGAGCAGTTACTAACAAATTCTATTAGTACTCTGTTAATCATACTTATATATAAGCTACTGTATAGCTAATCTTGAGATTTGAATGAAATAGAAAATTCATTCTTCATTTCTATCTTTTCTTCATATGTTTTCAGATTTTCTTTCTCTCTTACAAAGTCTCTGCATCTCATCAAGTAAAAAGCTTTGGATCTAACAATATAAACTATGATAATTATTAAAATTTTTAATATGGGTAGAGTGTAGAGCCTGTTAACAAAATTTGGTCTTGGGTCAACCATTGCCAAAATGACTAGAACTAGTCATTTGGATAGTTGACCTTTATCACTATAAACCCTTTAACATTTTCATTTGTAGTCAATATAGGATACTCTAACACTCTCCCTCAAGTGAAACAAGGACTGGACATCCAATTGTCACTTGAAATAAATGCAGTGGTAACTGGACCAGACCACTGGAACTGGACATCTAGAAGGACAACCAGGAAATTAATAATCCGGACCAAACCTGCTCTGATACCATATTAGAATTTTTAATATAGGCAGAGTGTAGAGCCTACTAACAATAATTGGGCTTAGGTCAACCACTGCCAAAATGACTAGAACTAGTTATTTGGATTGTTGACCTTTACCACTTATAAACCCTTTAACATTTTCATTTTTAGTCAATATGGGATACTCTAACACTTTTATGGCTAGTAATAGAAAAATTTTAAATTTTGCTTTCAATTAACCTGTATAAACCATAATAAACTTTATGGATATTAATAGAAAAAATTTAAACTTACCTCAATGAAGTAAGAGGCATACATGACCAGGTGTTAACACTCCCTGCTTCATGGGGAATCCTTGCTTGTCACAACTGTTGGTGTTACTAGTCTATAACTTGGACCCTACGGTTGTCAACCTCATTATTATCCTTTAACAGTTATAATGTTTAGCCATTATTATGCTTTAACATTCATTTCTCTTATTGCCAACATATACATTGTTTTTGTTATATATAGGAGTCATGCATCTGCTCAAAAAGAGACCGTTGAACACTGCTCATTTTCTTTGTTTTTCTTCTCTCACGCTTCTTTATTTGCTCCATCCAACTCAAGCATTTTCCTCTACATACAAACACCTTACACATGTATTTTGTCTTACGCATAAATTCTTCATTTATCTGCCTTCCTTTAATTGCAGAGACAGTTCCTACTCCACTCTTTAAAATGCACCGAAGCTGGTGAAATGGTTGTTAACCCTGGGGTCGGATCCCATTGTCCAGCTGCACCGTAAAGGGGGAATTTTCAACTTAGGGTAGTGATTTTTCAAGACGCCTTTGAAGTAAATCACACGTTAATATAGAATTCACTTACAATATACGATATACACAAGAAGGGGGGTTGAATTGTGTAATCTTTTTGTGAATACAATATTTAATATATCTTGTTAAGAACTTTTCTAATTGTTAAAAGAATATCACAAAATTTATACGAAAATTGTTATGTAGTTAAATCACAAATAACTTCTATATACTTGTTTAAAAATAAAATAGAATAAAGCAAAAGGATAGAAGATAGACGCTACGATTTTTATACTGGTTCACCCCAAACCATAGGCTACGTCCAGTCCTCAGAGTTCGTCTGAGTTTTCACTATACTTCGACAAATTTACAAGTATTTTTTCTTCCCTTCTAGAGCCTCTTCAGGTCTCTTACATAAAGTATTCTTTCTGCTATCTTAGCCTATCCAGGCTTTTAGCCTTTTCTTTCTCTCACTAGAAAGATATAGTGAGCTTTTTGTTACAGTAGTGTTTGCTCTCTAGTATCGCACTACAGAATTTTTCTTTGTAAGCATACACTTGGAAGCTCAAAAGATCAATAGTTCAAAGGTTGTTCAATCTTCGACTACGACTATTATATATAGCCTAAGTCTCTAGCTGCTTCTTGATTCTTGATAAATGCTTTTTGATTCTTGATAACCGTTATTTAGTTGAGTTTTGTAACTAACTCCAACTAACTAACTGTCTGACATACTAGCGTATCTTAATCTTTGTATCATCTATGTTTTCCTCTTCTTTTGTGTTTTGCGCTTCTTCTAGGCTTTCACTTCTTCTGTGTTTTCCTTTCTTCTGTGTTTTCCTTTCTTCTTTGTTCTCCACTTCTTCTGTGTTTTCCTTTCTTCTGTGTTTTGCTCTTCTTCTGTGCTTTCACTTCTTTTGTGTTTTCCTTTCTTTTGTGTTTTCCTTTCTTCTGTGTTTTTCTTTCTTCTGCGTTTTGCGCTTCTTCTGTATATTCCACTTCTTCTGTATCTTTTGCTTCTTCTGTGTTTTCACTTATTCTGTGTTTTCCTTTCTTCTGTGTTCTCCACTTCTTCTGTGTTTTGTACTTCTACACACTTAACACACTCATCAAACTAGTTCATTTATTTCTAATATTATTATTATTTGATTGTCACCAAAATTAGTAATCGTGAAGTCCTCTTGACTTAACAATCTCCCCCTTTTTGATGATAACAAATAATCATAATTTTAGAAAGATAACAGTGAATGAACGAATATTATTCAGATAATGAATAAGAAGACA
>JAOQMS010000006.1:8474289-8495666 GCA_027563885.1 Erythroxylum longipes | reverse complement strand
TATATATATGTTATATATATACATATAATTATTAATATCTGTATCAATATGATTCAGTAATATATACAGGTAAAACTAACACAAATGAAACTATAACCAAAGCAAAAAGTAATTACGATTATTTATTTAAATAACTTATTAGGTTATTTTTCATTCAACTGTTCACAATTACAATATAATAGATTTTTATTCACTACAAAATCTTAATTAATAGGTAGTATTATTGACCAATTTCCTTACATTTAACTGAACATTATTACTGGGCATTATTACTGCGACTCTGCTAGTATATTTACAAATGGATGGGCTAAAAGGTAGAACCCGACGGACATACATATAGAAGGATGTTATCTGCGAACAAAATTGTTGTGATATGAAAGTTTACACAATGCGCTGTCACAAATTCAAGAAGCTATATCATTGGTACCTTTAAAATACGTAATTTACATGACTCATATTGGGCACACAAAATCACCACTTGTCTCAATGTCATCAATATCTGCATCAACATCCAAGTCATCAAAATCCGTGCTGCTCCCAACCAAACTTACTCCAGCCTTAGGTGCCTCGCCAGGTTTCCTTGCCTCTTGTATTATAGCCAGCACTTCTTCAATACTTTGGGATGGGTTATTCACATCATTGCTCTCCCAACTTCCTCCTTCCATCAGCTCTATAGGCAAGTTTTGCAAGAACCACGGATGCCTTTTTATTTCCGGAATGCTTATTCTCTACAAACACAATGGAATCACCACTCAATAATTCCTCCCAAAACCTCCATACCTAAGGCTTACGGCCTTCTATCATCTACTAACATGTTACAATAAAAACCTACTTAGTCACCATTTCATAGTCCAATCATGTCTAAATCCACTTTTAAAACGTGACTCAGCTCCAAGTTAGTCCTGAAAATGACTAGAGCATGGAGTACTGGAAGAAGGCATGAATCCAAAGGACTTGGATGTATCTATCTCTATGCATCATTGGGTAAACTGATTCAAATCCCAATTTCTGTAGTTAGTTATTAGAAGTTCAAAGAAAATCCAAGGACACGATACCTTTTGTGGGTTTGCCATAAATATTCGTGATAGAAGATGCTTACACTCCAGAGAAACTCTTACATAATCTGGAACCGAGTAGTGGACACCCAGTATTCTCTGCAAGCAATGATAAAAGAAGCAGCATCAATCAACAGCAGTTTAACAAGAGCTCAACAATAAATAAGCCCTGCCATCATTGTACATCGCGTCCACTCATTTTTTTGTACAAGACACACCCCAATTGTTTTTCTGAAGTTCTTTGGATCATCAGGATCTTCAAAGGGATAAGAGCCCACTAACATTACGTATAGGGTGACTCCACAAGACCAAACATCTGCAATCTATAAAATTTGTTGGTTATTACATTTAAACGAGGCTTCCAAGAAAATGAAAGAAAAAACACGTTGATATGTGTGAAGAATAGCAAGCATTTTACCTTTCCATCATATTCCTTGTTTGAGAGGACCTCAGGTGCAATATAAGCTGGTGTTCCTACTGCAGATTTTGGTTGAGAATGGAACACCGCTGACTATGCAGTAGAGCAAAGTCATTAATATCTAGAAGTTTATCAAACTTGAAAATCCAGCACTATTCCTAGCATCAGCAAAGATTTATATGAAAAAAAATCTTACTTTTGAATAACCAAAGTCGCATATCTTGACACGTGGTGCTGTGCTGCCATCTAGGAGAGTATTTTCAAGCTTAAGATCCCTGTGACAAATTTGCTGATAGAAATTTCTTTATAATTTGCTAATTGCTGATAAACAAATAGGAAAAGATCTTAGTTTCTGGTGACATAGCTTTTAGCCCTTACCATTGAATGACAATAACTAACTCCTGATATTAACTGCTGGAAGAAAAACCTTGCCTGATGTAAATGAACAAGAAAATTCCAAAAAGGACAAAAATTAGTCAACTCCATATTCTCTGATCATAGAATATGTATTTTTTTCCGCTTTACCTCATCTTCACTAAATCTACCAGCATTGCATATCCTCCCAAACAATTCTCCACCTGCAGCATACTCCATTACTATGGCCAAATGTGTAGGAGTTAACAGGACCTGAAAGGATTAATTTCAGATAGGAGAATATCCCTTCTATTCAAACCATGTCTTATTTAATGCATGTTTGTCAAAGATAATGAAAATGCTAGTCCGGTTAGTTACTCCCAGGACACACCTAGTTCTTCCCAAATATCAGGTGATACTAGCTTAACATACTCCAGCTGATTCCTGAGGAAAACCAGAGAGTTCAGAAGGGGAGATAAAACTGCAATTGTACAGGACTCATTTCTTGATTGCTATATGCCATCTGTATCTAAAGTTTCTATACCCCAACATCAACTCCAAAAGGTTGCTTGTCTTCTATTTTGTATAAACTTTCCTGCGCCAGAGGGCCAGTTGCCACTCTTTCCCTGCACGCCCACTCCTAACTCCACATAGGTTTAGCTTTTAAGGATTTTAGAAAGTTGCTACTTTGTTCAAACTCATGAACCTATGGACTTCAGGTATAAAAATAGTGATCTAAACACAAAAAGATTAAACACACCCAGAGTCGTGCTAAGTGGCTAGAATCATCTAACAGCATTACATAGTTGGTCAACTGGGATAAAACTCAAATTCAACATACAACAATTATCAAGGTGAGGTTACCATTTAAAAAGATTCAAGAACAGACCTCTTTGAATCTCACTATATTCGGGTGCTTCAATGATCTGTGATTCATGATCTCCCTTTGCACGTGCTCATCAATCTGCAACCACAAATGTTTCCTTGTATCAGCCCAATAAGACGAGAGATAATGAACCAGATGGTGAAAACCCATTAACATAAAAAGCGAAGCAATTGAGCTTCACAGCTAACTAAAAAGTAAAATGGAAAGATTACAGCTATTGGAATTTAAGATGTTATGAACAACCTTATGGCCTCTCTCTATAAATTTGACAGCATAAAGCTCTCTGCTCCATCTATCTCTAACAAGCTTGGCCACCCCAAAATTCCCAGACCCAATATCTTTCACCACCTCATAACGTTCCATAGCCACGAAAACAAGGTAAAATCCACCAGCTACAAGCCTAATATACCCAATTCCACCGAGCTCACTGAAATGTTCTTCTCACTTCATTCGGACACACTATTCACTTTTTACTTCAAGAGCTGGGGAGAAGTCAATAAAGTCTCTTGTTTGAACGCTTCAGCAGTTTAGGTATTGGCGGTGAATTGCAATCCATCAAAGTCTGTCTTGGAAGGGGAAAGCTATAATCTTTCTTTGACTAGTGTTACTATAACGTAAGAAAGGAAGAGAATAGCCACGTGTAAAGAAAAATTATCAGAAAAACGACAGGCAAGTTTGATGCTTCTTTGTCAGGCAGCGTAGTTAGGGGGTATGGGACACTGATAAAAGTTTGTGCACCGGAAGCTGTAGGCATCATTTTTTGTATGTCAATAGCTTCTTTAAGATGTATAATTCAATACAACATTTAAAGTTTTTTCATTACGAGCTCCGGTCCACAAGGATCGTCCCCATTCATTTAATGTGACAAGGAAGTAATCCAAAAGACCAATGACTGGACGACACTACACGACAATAGCATGGGCGGTGAAAGTATTCTTCGTTACGGGCAAAGAGCTTGACCTGCCTTTCGCGTCGGTTTAAATAAGCTTTGTACAACGAGAACTCCAACTAGCTCTACCATTTTCGTTCATATTCAAAAATTACAGTTTTACTTTACATTAAGGCCTTGTTTCGTTGAATAGATTTTTATGTGAGAATATAATCCTTTTCTTAAATTTTATATTATTATATTTGGTTCATTTTTTTTGTAGTTAAGATAGTAAAAAAAATTTTCAATTTAAAAAAAATAGTAACACTTTATTTGGATTCTAAATCGCATCACTCCATTAATATTTAGATTACTTTCTTCAAAAATTTAATGTAAAAAAATATGCTAGTTAATTCAACTCTTCCTTCTCTCTCAATTATACGACAACTCTTCATAATAATAAGGAATTTAATAATAATAATAATAATGTAATTAATACAATTAATAAAATTAATAATAAGAAGAATAACAATACATAGAAAATTAATAAGAATAATAAAAAATTAAAAATAATAAAAGCAGTAATAATAATAATAACAATAAATGCAAATATAATTGATAAAATTAATAATAAATAACAATACATAGAAAATTAATAAGAATAATAAAAAATTAAAAATAATAAAAGCATTAATAATAATAATAACAATAAATGTAAATATAATTGATAAAATTAATAATTAGTAGGAAAATTAAAAATTATTATTATTATTATTATCATTATCATTATCATTAATAATAATAATAATAAATATGTATAATAATAATAATAATAAATGTAATTGATAAAAAATAAAATTAGTAATAATAAAATTAATAATAAGTAGAAAATTAATAATATTAAGAATAATAAATTTAATAATAATGCACTATTTTTATTTTTATTTTCAATGTTAGAAAAAATTTTGATATTTGATTTGAATTTTAAGATTTATCTTTGTACTCGGTTAAGATTTATTTAGTATTTTTCAATATTATATTTATGATATAGAAGTATTATATGATTAAAATATCAAGAATAAAAAATAATATTTAATAATATAACTTATATTACAAATTAACATTATTTAATGATTTTAATTTTTATTTGATTTTTAAAGATATAATTAAAAACATAAATCAAAATTAAATTACATTTCATTAAATAATGTTACATACTAAATATCATAATAAAATTTACCTAATTTTTTATTAAAATTCTTACAAGTATTAAAATATATAAATATTTATAGATTTATTTTACGAAGAATCGTATTCCTAATTCATTTTAATCTTACACCGACCAAAGCGGACCTGTGGGTTTAGTTTATATGTCTCTTAAAGGTGGGCATATAATGGCTTTGCTTTGAACAAATCTACCGTGAACGTGTCCTCCGTGTACTCGATGTGGTGAGTTCTGTTATAGTTTATTATTTTTTACATCTTGCTTTCCCCTTACGGAACATAGCCACGCACAAAACGAGGTCTGAAAGCAAACCAGACAATTCGAGAAGTATACTTACGCCCGAAGTAACAGATCGTCTAATTAATCTTATCGTATTTTATTAAATTTTGTCCATATAAGACCCACATAAATATACGATCAAAATTGAAACACTATTTTTAACACAGAGCATCTGGTGCCAAAAGGTAAAGGTGTGATAGTTACATTTACCGGAACGATAATGCTATATTATAAGAGGATTAACGATAGAGATATCAATTAATCAGGCCGAGCTAAGCTAGGGTGACCCACAGCACGGCCATGGCTCGGCCCTATATATTTTTAATAAAAAATAAAAAAATGACATTATTTTTGAAATAATGATTGAGCTATAAATTAGGTCAGACTTATCTGTGACTTGATCAACTCATGCTAAAATTAAGTTGAGTCTTTTTTGACATCCCTAATTAACAAAAAAGGATAATAATTGATAATTTACGAAGTTTGCAGTTGAATTTTTAAAAAACTTTTAAATTAGAACTTTCATAAATGTAAACTATGATTCTCTTAAAATATAATAATTACGATATTTTCTCATATTATCAAACTAGTCTTGATATTAATTTATATCTTACAAACAATAGGTTGGGTGTAATTTAATATTGTACATATTTAAATATATATGATCGTCCATAAGATAATTATATATTATAAATAAAATTATAATGAGATTATAATTATATGATTTATATTACATTTATATATTATTCTTAAATTATTCCTAGTTATTGCATTAATAGAATGTAAAAAAATTATTATTTTTAAAAAATATTGTTTTTTATGAAGGAAATATTCAATTTTATAAATTAAAGAATGGAGATAAATAAATATGTGAGTCTTTGTTAGAGAACAAGTACACCGAACTAACCTCATATGAGAAATTTATTTGGAACATTATTTGTATACTATAGAAATTATCATTTTGATGATTGTACAACTGATCCTTTGAATTAAGATATCCAAAGTTATTTTGTATAAGGATTATTATGTTTTGAAACTACTTATAACCTATTCTAATCAAGGGTAGTTCACTCAATAGTTATTAATTGTAACATAAACTATATGGAGATATTTAAGAGATCAAATAATATTCTATCACTCTAAATTAATTAGGGAGAATGTTTCATTGTTTTTTATTAGTATTGATTTGAAAAATTCTTGATCAAGGTGGAATGACTTTTTGTAAATAGTTTGCAAATGTCATTAATTAAATCAATAGCTAATGGTGGAGAACTAATATGATTGGACTTCAAATATAATAGACATTAATTTCATACTCTATGTCTAATAAGAACTTTGTATGATAAAAGGATTGAATTATACGAGAAAATCATGCACGAAAAGATTAGTTAAAATCACTTTGACATTCCTAAACATTTGAGGTAGTTATAATGTGTTGCTAAACTCCAATCTTAATTTATGGATATAAATTGTTTAATTAGAGAATTAAAAATAAATTAAAGGAGTTTAAGACTTTAAGTTATCTAATCCTAAATATAACTTAAGGTTATAATTTGTATCCATTGTCAACATATTTAGGAACCTAATGGGACACACAGAAAGAACATATTGAAAAAAGCAAAGATATTTTAATGAAGTTGAACGTAATTGTAAAGTTTGAGAAACTTTATGATTAAATACAAAATATTTAATAATAAAGATTAATATGAGATGTTGGATCTTATTTAAGTGTAACTAATATTTAATTGAAATTAGAATTTAATTTCAGTTAAATTACTAAAATATTCAAAACTTATTATAAATAAGCTTAAGTTCTAATAGAGTTAACACTCTTTGTTTAACCCTCTTTATAACCGTTACAGAGTTCCCTCAACTTGTTATATGAATAGCGTTAAAAGTCGAATACTTGTGCAATTATGGTGGTTAAGATGAGTCAATTTCAGAAACGATTCGAAGGATACAAGAAAAAAAAAATTGAGCTTCGGAATAAGGTACGAATTAAGATTCTTACTTTATTATGATTTAATTATTAATCATTTTTATAGAATTTATAGTGATCTTAATTTTTAGAAAATTAAAATATAAAAAATTTCATAATTATTACTTTGAGCGCAGGATTGGATCCTGGCTCGATTTCTCAATATTATTATCAAAGCCAACTTTTAATTTTATAATTTGATTAAACTTGCTCGATTGTGTACTTATTTGATAAAATTAAGGCTTAAAACTATCGATCAGTTTTAATCTTCTGGAAATTAATTGATAAATCTCGTATGCCTCTTTTCTGAAAAATAAATATTCAAGCCTCCCATGTATGTTCCCGGCTTTTGAAAATTGTTTGATTAAATCAGAAAACACATCGCCTGCTCCTTCTTTATGTTCTGATTCTGGAATATCTTACCGTATGCTTCCTTTTCACTTTATTGCTTCTGGAAAATTAAAATTGCTAGCTCCCATAGTGTAAACATTTTATGCAAGATTTAAAACTTGGATTGGTTTCATTTCTATATTTGTGTTTGTTTGTTTATCCCACTGGTTACATGTATCATGTTCAAAATAAGCGGCTTGTATTGTCGTTGGTGTCTCCCCTCCTCTGTCTCTTGTGCTGATGATTGATGAAGCCAGTCACCACTGGCAAGGGCAAATTTGCTCCTTGGAGGAAGAGGCAAATCCAAAGCCTCAAACAAGAAGGTGTTAGCGATTGCCGATGGCTTCGCGAAGAAGAAACATGCCCAGTGAAGAAGCATAGCGGCGGGATGAGCAAAGCAGGGAATGAGAGCAACATCCAGTACGATGGCAGAGGAATATAGAAAATATGAAATTTGGAAAACATTGTGGCGCATGTCCAAGCGGAACAAAAGACTCTTGGGAGACGGTGTGGCGTGCGCATAACACGTGCCAATCAATGTTTAGATTGGACCGAGGCACATGCAATACATGCCTCTAATGAAAAATTCTGACAAATGCAACGCGCGCTAAATAGTCCCAAAATTTTGTCTTTTAATTTTGTGTTTTATGCCTTAATTTTAATTAAAATAGTATAAAATCTCTAATAAATTCAAAAAATATTTTGTAATTGTTTGAAAATTGTTTTCAAAGGCTTATTTTAGTATGAATACTTTAGAATTTAGTTTAATTTTTCAATGAATTGAATTATTAAATTATATTGTTTATCAAGGCAATAATTAGAATCAAACAAAGGCTTAAAAGGGTTATTTTTATAATTAGATTTAGATAAATTAATATAACAAGATTATATTAATTAAGATAAGATCTTAATTTCAAAAAAATCTAAAGTAATTATTTTTTTAATTTGATTAAGATTATATTGGTTTTTAATTTAAAATTTGGAAAAGTTGTTTCTAGATAAAATTAATTATTTTTAATTAGATTAAATTAATTAATTAAACTCTTTAAAATTAATAAATTTATTTTTAATTAATTAAGAAAGGTGTTTCTTAATTAAATTTATTTATTTCAATTTGATTGACATAAATTAAATTTATGGTTTTATTTTTTTAGAGAATTATTATTCAATTTATTTAGATATTGTTTCTTTATTTATCTTTATTTATGAATAATAAGTTTCTTGATTTGTTAGAAAAGATAATTTTTTTGGTTAAATTGTGAAAAGTGTTTTCTTAATCTTTTTAAAATAGATTTCTAATTTATTAAAGAAAGATTTTCTAATTAATTAAGAAATTGATATTTAAATAAATAATGAAAGGAATTTCTTAATTAAATTTAAAAATCATTTTATTTAATTATGAAAGTAGTTTTCTTTAACTATTAGAAAATAGTTTTCTAATTAAGAAAAGTAATTTATAATTAGATTAAAAATAATTTTCTAATTGAATTAGAATTTTTTACTAGTTGAATTTTGAAAAGGATTTTTCTAAATTATGATAAGTAAGAAGCATAATCTATTGAAAAAAGTTTTCAATTAAATTTTGTTAAAGGAGTCGAGATAATTAGGAATAATATCCAATTGGATTTGAAGATTATTTTCAAATAAAATTAAATTTCTATTTAGAATAAAAATAGAAATTTATTCTATTTTAGAAATTTATTCTATTTTTATTCTAAATTGAAGCACTTGTTTTTACACAACCTGTACCTAATAGAGACTTCGTTATCTACAGTAATGCCTCACATAATGGGCTTGGATGTGTACTTATGCAAGAGGGAAAGGTAGTTGCTTATGCTTCTAGGCAACTTAAGCCTCATGAAAAGAATTACCCGACCCATTATTTAGACTTAGCAGTCATAGTCTTTGCTTTAAAGATTTGGAGGCATTACTTATATGGAGAAAAATGTTACATATAAAAAAAGTCAAATACTTACTTACATAGAAAGAGTTGAATTTAAGGTAAAGAAGGTAGATAAAGTTGATTAAAGATTATGATTGCATCATTGACTATCATCCAGGCAAAACAAATATAGTAGCTTATGCTTTTAGCAAGAAATCATTATCAGCTTTAAGAGCACTGAATGCTAGATTATTTGTAGCCAGTGATGGAGCCATTGTAGCTGAGTTAAGGCTCAAACCTAACTTATTACAATAATTCAAAGAAACATAGAAACAAGATTATTACAAAGATAGAATATATGTTCCTAATGATGACGAGCTGAAAAAGAAATTATGAAGGAAGCCCATAACATTTCATATGTGGTGCACCCAAAAAGTACTAAAATGTATCAAGACTTGAAGACACATTATTGGTGGCTAGGTATTGAGAGAAACATTTTGGATTATGTTACCAACTATCTTACGTGCCAACAAGTAAAAGCAGAACCTCTAGTTCCATTAGGTTTACTTCAACCAACATTAATATCCAAATGGAAATGAGATCAAATCTGGCTGGTTTGCCTCAAACTAGAAAGAAGTATAATATCATATGGGTGATTGTAGATAGATTGACCAAGTCAACTCACTTTTTGCCTGTCAGAACTGACTGCCAACTCCCCAAGTATGCAGAATTGTACATTAGTGAGATAGTGCGATTGCATAAAGGATCATCTTCCATCATATCAGACTGGGATCTAAAATTCACTTCAAGATTTTGGAAGAAATTACATAAGGCCTTAGGTACTAAGCTGAATTTTAGTATAACTTTTCTTTCTAAAACGAAAGGCAATCAAAAAGAGTGATTTAAGTGTTAGAAGATATGTTTAGGAGTTGTGTTATCGATTTTAAAGGAAAATGGAAGGAACACCTTCCATTGATTAAACTTGCATATAACAATAGCTATCAAGCAAGCAGAAAGATGGCACCGTATAAGGCTCTTTATGGTAGAAGGTGTAAAGCACCCTTATGCTGGACATAACTCAGTGAAAGCAAGATTATGGGTCCATAATTGATAAGGGAAACCGAGGATAATGTGAAGATTATAAAGGAAAGGTTGAAAGCTGCTTCTGATCGCCAAAAATCATATGCAGATTTGAAGAGAAAGGAAATCAAATATGTTGTTGGTGATAAAGTTTTTTTTGAAAGCTTCACTCGGAAGAAAGTGTTTTGATTTGATAAGAAGCATAAGTTAAGCCTTAGGTTCATTCGTCTATATGAGATCATTGAGTATGTAAGACTAGTAGCCTATAAATTAGCATTTCCACAAGATCTGAAAAAGATTCATAATGTCTTCCATGTATCTATGTTAAGGAGATACTGGTCTAATTCATCACACATTATAAAAACTTGAAGATATTAAAATACAATGAAACCTAATTTATGAAGAGAAGTCAGTGAAAATTCTAGCAAGAGGTACAAAATAACTAAGGAACAAGACAGGTGAAAGTATTATGGATGAACTGCGAGGTCGAGGAAGCTACATGGGAACTGGAAGAAACTATGAGAAAGTCTTATCCACAGCTATTTGACATAGGTAAATTTAGAGGATGAAATTTATTTCAAAAGGGGAAGAAATGTAATGCCCCAAAATTTTAGTTTCATGAATAATACTTTTTAGGTCGCAAATATTGCATCCCGAGATATATAGTTACACCGGGGACCCAAACTGCACTTTATTCGGTAACAGATAGTATTATTCAAGGACACCCTGAGGAACAAATTTAAGGCCAAAACAAGTTCATTTTGAGGGTTTGACTAAGAGTTGACTAATGGTCAAAGTTTGACTCGTGAAAGGGATGAAATGCAAACCCAAAAATATTAATGAAAAATAAATGATATTAATTAAGGTATTTATGTAGGGTTGATTTTTAATGGGTATTATTATTGAGAATAAGAAAATAATTCAAAAGTTTTAACAGTGTTATTTTTGGACCCGCGGACTAATAGCACTCGAATAATTTTTGACTATAAATTTTTTAAAGAAAATGTTAAATGAAGATATTTTAGTGGGATTAAATCCAACTAATGGATTAAAATTGAAAGTTTAGTTTGGATCTTGAAAAAAAAACTATTGGATTTAAGGGACTAGATTGTATTTTTTTGCCACCTATGCATTCTCTTCTTCCCTAAAATTGTCAAGAAAAACCCTTTTTTTTCTCTACTTTCTTTCATTTTCTTCCATTTTCAAGCCAAAATTCTCTATCTTTAACCCCTAAATCAACAATTAAACACTAAATCATCAACTTATAGTCCCTAAAAGTTATCATATCAACAAAAATTTTGGGAAAAAGATGAAGAAAAAGTAAATGGATTTTCTTAATGAATAGTATCCGAATTTATCAAGGTAAGTTAATGGAGTTTTAGTTAATGGAGTTTTGGTTATTTTTAGAACATGATTTTAGTGTAGTTACATGCATTAATGAATAAAATGCATAAAATTGAATTTTTATACAATATTATGAAGATAAAGAAGATGAATTAAAGGAGAGAGAGAAAAGGAAAAGAGAAAGAATAAGGAATTGATGGTTAAATTGAAGTTTATTGAAGCGAATTGGACATTAATTTGGTATGTGTTCATTCAATTTTATATTTCCTAAAAATTATGTATTATGTTATTTAGGGTTCTTGAGATAAAATTTGGGAGTTTATAAAATTGATGTAAAAACATATTAAATTGGTCGCTAAATGAAGTAGTATATATGATTAATTTGAATTTTGGACTTATAATTTGTATTTTCCTCAATTGGCACACATTATATTTGAATTTAGAAATTTGAAATACATGTTATTTTGACTAATTGGTGAGATGAATATGTTTTGAATGTTATATGAACTAAATTAAACCAATAATGAAAGAAAGAAAATGATACGAAGGAGTGCCATTTACTTTGGATAAATATGGAATAGCTTGAATTGGCCATAATGAGACTATGTCATTAAATTTCAATGAAATTTTAATTAGATTTGCCCTTAGTAGAATAGATAGGAATTGGAGGAATGTGATAAAGTTCGCATGCCAATTAGGGAGTTAGCAGTACGGCGTTATAATATGTATTACAAGACTGTATAACTCTGAGAGCTCAGTTCCGGTATAAGATATTTGATTTATGTTATAGACTATATGGATTATGAGAGCTCGGTCCTGTAACTTAAAATCCCACTTATTCGGCTCAGCGATACAATTCCATTGGATTTTACTAGGGCAATTACAAGAAAAAAATATAAATGCATAACCAATGATTAAGGAACTTCAATTGGAAGTAGTAGTTAATTGAAAAATTAAATTGTAAAATTTATTGATCATTATGTAATTAACTATGAATTAATATGATAGATACATGCTTGAATTTCATAAATTAATTTTAATGCCTATTTATGCTTAGAAATAAATGAAGATATTTATATTTGAAAAATATTATATTTTATGCATGTTATGGTTGAATGAATTGAATTTGATGAAAAATGGAATTGCTTGAACACCAGTAAGCCTATAGCTTAACATGTGGTTTTCTTTCCGTGTGTAGGTTTTGAAGAAAATTAGAAAAAAGTTATGGTAGATCTACTACAAAAACTAGGGTCACATAAAGGATTGCAAAGACTTGGAGGTGGATATATTACATAATTATATTTTGTTTTTGGTTATAGCATGTACACTTAAATAAATGAAGGATCTTATATGATTATATTGTGAATTATTTATTAAATTTATATGTGAATTTTGATTTAGATGAGTTGAAAATATATTAGAGGATGGGTAAATTATTCAGTCAAAGGAGTTTGATGTGGAGATGGAAGGTATAGTAAAATGAATGAGAAGTGTAATTAAGTTTTTTGCAGGAAGTTTTAAGAAAATATAGAGAAAACTATGTCAATTTTTTAATAAAGTGAATAATATTTGCTATAATAATAATGATTTAAATAGAAATTTTGTAATTAGAAATTTTAGATATTTAATAATGTGGTAACACTCGATATTCCAATTCCATTATCGGGT
The DNA here is from genome assembly GCA_027563885.1 of Erythroxylum longipes. NCBI lineage: Eukaryota > Viridiplantae > Streptophyta > Magnoliopsida > Malpighiales > Erythroxylaceae > Erythroxylum > Erythroxylum longipes. The sequence goes on along the minus strand of JAOQMS010000006.1, from coordinate 8,482,239 downwards.
ATGAGGTGTTACACATAATTCAACCATAAACTCACAACTATAACTCATTTTGTGTGATTATATAATTCAACCATAACTCACAACTACAACTTATTTTATATGATTACATAATTAACAATAACTATAACTTTTATAGTATGATTACATAATTCAACCATAACCATAACCATACCTATTTTTATATGATTTCAACATTTCAACTATAAACTTATAAGTAAAACTCATTATGTATGATTATAAAATTCTACCATAAATTCACAACTTTCTAGATTTTTAATCAATATTACAAATTTAATTATCCCTAAATATCATTCTTTCTAGTTTTATTCTATAAACCATAAAGAAAAAAACACACACACACACAAATAATCCTTAAACTTTAACTTTTATATTACAAATGAATCCTTTGAATTTAGTGTAAGATTAATTGATTTAGGAAACTAGTTAAATATATTAGTAATGAAAGTTTAGATATAATGATTAATGAAAACCAAAATCACGCTAATTTGTATAATTTAGATATAATTCTTAAGAAATCAGTTAATATTCACAAATTTTAAATTTAATTATTGATTTATCTCTAAATTATATAACTAAAAATGTAAAGTTGTAATTGATAAAAATTGTAAATTTCAAATACTCAATAATGTATCGCCCATGACAATTTTTTTCTATTCAAGCCACAAATTTATCAATCTACTTTCCACAATTCCACGTATCATTATATCAACCATCAACTCTCTATGGCCTATGCGGATTGTAGAAACCAAAAGCCATATTCCACAGTCCACACTCATACCCACACTACACCATACGTGACACACACACAACTAATAGACTGTAGACAAGCATTTTAAAAAATTTCCACCAATCCACCGTCGTTATCAATTCATTCATCAACCTTCTTTGGAAATTGACACACAAAGCAGACGAGGCAGCGAGGAGTTAAAGACGATAAAAGAGGAAAGAAAGAGAGTTGGATGAAGAAGTAGCAATGGCGACACATAAGTAGCAACGATGGATGGACACAATAATCAGTAGACGGAGAAGCAACAATAAGGGAGAACAAGAGTCGAAACAACAACAGCAGGCAGTAGGAGATGAGTTAGGAGTTGGGATAGAGCCACAGAGAAAGATAATGTTTTTGGTTTTGGACCTGGCTGTATGTGTGAAAAGAGTGAAAGGCGGGCGACAGATAGAGATTAGTGATTTATGGGGCTTTTTTAATCCTTCAATTTTCCAGTATTTACAAAATCACCCTAGTATTTATCGATATTAGTAATATCGGCTAGCAACAACTAATACCGGATGAAATCTTCGACATCCCATCGATATTAAGCACTACTTATATTTGGTTCGGTTCAATATATCAAGAATTAGTATTATTTTCTAGCTTTGCATAGCTGTTACTATGCAAATTTATAATTTTGAAAAGAATAATAAATTAGATGGGAGTCATTATAGATCTCTAAAGTAATTAGAAGACTTAGGATTTTGTAGGAATTTAGAGTTTCTAAAATCTTAAAATTTCAGATTAATTAAAGGGTAAATTTTCAAGTTTCATATTAACTGCTATCATGGCTTATGTGAGTTATTTAAAAATAAAAAAATCTCACATTAACATTGATAGAAACCTGACAATTCTATTAATTGGATAATTATTTTTGTCAAACATTAACTTTTTGTATATATCTTTAAATATTAATATTTAACTTTTAACTTAAACAAAAAAAAAACTTCCTATTTACACTAATGCTTCCCTTGGTAGACCATCAAGCAGATAAAGTCTGACTCACACGTGTACATCGACCATAAATTGTAATGACCAATTTGCACTCCATCGTTACAAGACAAATTTTTGACCTGACAAAAGGCGAGCAAACGATTTTGGATTTGATCAATCCAATATTTAATATTTTAACCTCCTCAATTAACATCGAAATGTTATCGATTTAGTTCAATATTGGGTTATTTTAGACAGGAGCCTAATAGTATTGTACACGCAAAGTTAAGGGAGAAGTTCTTTTTCTGGTTTTAAAAGACATGAATAAGTATGAATTGATTGACCACTCTAAGATCTTGATTCTCAAATGGAATTGTTATTCTATTTCAATTCCAAACATTCTTACAAGCCTTTAGCCACTGAATTATTAGGGGCAATTTATCGTCTTTTTCTTTTTAAATGAGAAGAATACGAAAGAAAATTTATAATTGTTATATTTTATATGTATATTAAATAAATTATTAAATATATATCGTAATAAGTATAATTGGTGTTTTAAAAATTATTTAATGAATTAAAAATTAAATAATAAATTTAATTTAAGTGACATTATCAAAATTAACATATTTTTATATTTAAAACTCCTGTAATGATAATATCACATTTTAAACCTTTCAACCATTTAAAAATGGCATAAGGAGACGTCATGATATTCATATTTTTTTGAAACTTATTCATCATATTTAAAAGAATTATGTAAATTTTCATTTTTGAAAATATAAAATTTGGGTTATTTTGATAAATATATCAATAATTATATATTTGACTTGAAAAATCTCATAAAAATATTATGAAACTTATCTAAATATAATTTTTACCATATTTTATGATACACATAAATAAGATGTTAATGAAAATAAATTTTAAATTGAATTATTGGTTTTTTAAAGTTTAGACACAATTCAAAATTTTAAAAAATTTGATACTAAAATTAAAGAATTAAAAATTTAAGCTTTCCAATTTTATATGTTATATTAATTTGATGGGTGCACATTCTAAAATATGTGTAAATGAGAAGTTGACAACAAAATCAATGGAAGGAAAATATAGAGAGTGAAAATAATCTAATAATAATAATAATAAAGCCTTTTTTGACTATATGTGTATATCTTCGTCATCATCATTATCTTAGGCGTGGGCTTGTGAATTGGGAATCAATTCTTAAAGACTTTCTTTCATGCACGCGCATTTGGTTGCTTGGGGTGTCACTTACTACGAACACGCACAATCACCAAAAAGCTACTTCGTAATGACACATTCTATCAACTTCCTATATTCTCAATTTTAATTATTTACTCCTCTTTATTATTTGATTTTTAACTTTTTTATTCCATTTATTTTAATCATTTTTATTGTTAAAAATTATTTAATTAATTACTTATTTTTCATAAATTAATAAATTCTTATAAATTTAAATAAATCAATTAATTTTTATTTAACAATTTCTTTTTCAATTAAACTTAAAATTTTTCGATAAATAAGAATATCTCTTTCAATTATATTTTAATTTTATTCAATTTTTAACTTGTTTTATAATGATCTAATAAATATTAAATCTTTTAAATTTTAAACCTCTTATCTTGTCAGTTTAATTTTCCATCCAGCTTTTAAAATATTAGCTTTTTAGAAAGTGTTTTGCTTTATTTTCCTTTTTTTTGTTATTCTATTTGGTATGCTTAGATCACAAATGTGTAATCCCGAAAAATCCAAAATGTTATAGTACTTAAATCACCAAAATGAAAATAGGCATTTTGTATAAAAAAATTGTTATAGATTATGAAATAAATTCTGAAATTAAATCTTCTTCTAAAATTTAATATTATAAAGAATGTCTATATATTTTTGCTTTCTTAATATTAATCTGTCTTTTAATTTATTTAAAGTTACAATTAATAAGATTTAAATTTAATATTTATTATTTGAGAACTATAGTTAGATAATATCAAGTTATAAAAATAATTTATTAATTTTAAATTTAAAACAAGTAAATTTATGAACTCTTCTCGTTATAATCTTTTTAAAAATATTATGTGTATTATCAGTACAAAACCTATGAGAACTTTTTCTTCGTGAGGGGTTTGCCTAAAGTCGATGTCTTAAAAATTATTAAACATCCTTTTTTAACACTTAGTACCAAATAAGGCTAAAATTTATTAAATTGTTTCATTCGAAAATACTCATTTATTCATTTTTATGACCCCTTACACGAGAAAAGATAAGCTTCGAACTGTCTAACATTAAACGAGTGTTTACTCGATTGGCGTGACATGGAATGATTCCAATTTTCAACTTGGAAGGCCCAGGCCAGGCCTGCCAACTTTATAATTCTCACTTTTGGAATAAAGGCAAGGATAATGATTTAAAAATTAACCAATTAAAGAAAAAAAATACACGACTTTTCATATTTCAAATAAAAAATAATGCATATAACAAATGGAATATTGAAGTTTTTTTAGATAAATGATGACACGTGTTAGTATTAAAACACATGCCCTGCTGACATAGATAAATAAAGAAAGAACTAAATTCCCGAGTTTAATTTGTGATTTAGTAATTGAGAAATGTTACGATGCGCTACAATCTTCAATGACCTAAGTTAACATTTGCTAATATAAAATGTTAATAGCAGAAGAATGCTCATAAGGAAACTAAATACAAAGAACATTTTCTTTGTGTTTTTTGAAGCCCATAGCGTTCAAATTTCAAACGATATCTTCGACGTAAAAAGGAAAATGGTTGAATAATGTTTTCCCAGTCCCAGCAAAAGGTCAAAAGTACACATTTCATTTTACTTTCTTTAGCCAATGCTTTAACACCGAGATCCAAACACCCCCCAATCCCACACGCACGCCCAAACACCCCCACTCAACTTAATCTAACGGCCAACATTCCATCTTCTCCAAGGATCTCCTCCTCCAACGCAATCATCGCCCCCCCACTAGCCCCCAAAATTAGCCTCCCTCTTCTCACATCTCTCTTTAACCTCTCCTTTTTTCTCTTCTCGTTTCACCAAAAGGCCAGATCTAACCTCTCTTTCTTTTCTCTACATCTTTCATTGTTTCTGTTTGTTTGTTTTAATTTGCCTAAAAATGGCGGTTGCTCCATCGGCTCGGGAGGAGAACGTGTACATGGCGAAGCTAGCCGAGCAGGCGGAGCGCTACGAGGAGATGGTCGAGTTTATGGAAAAGGTCTCTGCCTCCGTCGAGAACGAGGAGCTCACCGTAGAGGAGCGAAACCTCCTCTCCGTCGCTTACAAGAACGTGATCGGAGCACGGCGCGCCTCGTGGCGGATTATCTCCTCCATCGAGCAGAAAGAGGAGAGCCGCGGCAACGAGGACCACGTGTCCATGATCCGCGACTACAGGGCCAAGATCGAGAAGGAGCTCTCCTCGATCTGCGACGGGATCTTGAAGCTGCTCGACTCTAGATTGATTCCCTCTGCTTCGTCTGGTGACTCCAAAGTCTTTTACTTGAAGATGAAGGGAGATTACCATAGGTATCTTGCTGAGTTCAAGACTGGTGCAGAGAGGAAGGAGGCTGCTGAGAGTACTCTCTCCGCTTACAAATCTGCTCAGGTTTCTCGTTTCTGATCTGCCTCTGGATCTTTCTTTTAATTTTCGATCTGGCTTATTTTTGTTGAATTTGGTTGATTTAGCAATCTGTAGGATGAGAATGATGATACATGCGTTTGTTTTGTTCGATTAGGGTTGGATCTCTTTTTCGTGTAAGTTTTCTTTTTTAAATTTAGTAATGTTGGTTTTGTGGTTTGCAGGATATAGCAAATGGAGAGCTGGCTCCTACTCATCCAATCCGTCTGGGGTTGGCTCTTAACTTCTCAGTTTTCTATTATGAGATCCTTAATTCTCCTGATCGTGCTTGCAATCTCGCCAAACAGGTTCGAGATTCACTTCTTTTTTGTTTACGTTTATACATTGGTATATTGCTCCTTTCCTGTTTAATAGGTGAGAAATTGGAGGAAATAGGAACTTTGAGAGAGTTTTGGTATGCTGGTGGGTTGCCTTGTGCTTAAAATGTCGTGTGCCTCTCGAATTTGACAGGCTTTTGATGAAGCAATCGCGGAGTTGGATACCCTGGGAGAGGAGTCATACAAGGACAGCACTTTGATCATGCAACTTCTTCGTGACAATCTCACTCTGTGGACCTCTGACATGCAGGTTTGTTTACTTGAGTCCCACCCTGTTCAGTTTATACCCACATCAAATTTCCTTTCATTTGCAATTTGCATGTCAACATACTGATAACTGATTTAACTTAATCATTTAGGATGATGGAGCTGACGAGATTAAAGAAGCACCCAAGCCCAGTGAAGAACAGCAGTGAGAGGGCCCCTTGTGCAAATTAGGGTTGAATTTCTCCTCTATATGTTTTTAATAGGAGAAGATGCTTGTTGCTAATTTGCCGGTTGTTTTTGAGGTTTCTTTAGATTTTCTTGTTTTGATTATGATTTGTGGACGTATTAAGCCAAGCCTGCTTTACTTTTTAGTTTGTCATATCAAGCTGTGCTTTTTCAATGCCCACTTTTGTTTCCTTGATATCAGTAGTTAGCATTGAAGTCCTGTTTTCGTCTGGTAACTTTCCTGTACTCTTAGTATCTTGGAATAAGGCCTTGCAAGGTTTTAATTATTTTCCACGGTAACATTAACATATGCAATGAGATGGCTGGATGGATGAATCCTATTTTTGTAACCAAGAAGAATAGGAGATGCTAGTGCCTTCGGTTTCAACTGATGCATAGCCTTTTGAATTAACTCTGATACTTGTTTATTTTACAGGGCCGTGATGGTATGGCTTTAAAGCTATAGCCTAAATCTTAACATCAAATTTGATCTTTTTACTAATTCAAAAATTGACATACGACCAATGTGTCCTCAAACGTCAGTAACTTGGTTCTCTCAGTGCCAGTTTTGTGGGACCTATGTAAATAGTCCTACCAGGTTGAAGTATTCACATTGGATCATATATCCCATCTAACTTCGATTGCTATTAAATAAATTTAAATGTAAGAATCCAATATATTAAAACATATAGAATGTAAATTATAGAGAAACTGAAGGCAACATATGATTTCGGGCAATTACACATAATTTCAATGGAACCTACGACTAGATATTCTTTTCTTATGTTGCAGAAAAAGAGTATGGCATTCCGCAGGATGCAAGCAAATAAGAATGCGTATCAACTTGACTAGAGATGCAGGGCAATCTGAGACCAGTTCAACAAACGTCATCAGAGGAAAACTATGGTTCAAAGAATCGCCAGTCTGAGTCTGTCCCCTTTTCACTTCCACTCAAATGGAAAACGCTAGTCAATCAAACAAGGGGAGGAACAATTCCAGTGGTTGAGAAATCAACAAGTCAGAAGAACAGACTTCGAGCTTTCTCTGTCACCTTAGATTTAGACACAAGCTCAACCAGTCGACTTACTTACTGTTGTACCGCAAGATCAGTTTATGATATGAATTGGCATGTGAGCAGCTAATATTCTAGAAGACGGTTCGGATTACATGACCTAATAAATACATACATACATACTGAGAAAGATATGCACAAAGTTCGTAAGTAATTCCCCCCAGAAGTGATGCATTGGAATCATCCTTTGGGGTCTTCCAACATCAATCGGTTGATATCAAATTACCTTTGTAGCATCGGTTGAAAAGAAAGCTACAACCCCACGAGAACCACACCCAAATTGGAAATTGATGATACAACCTTTTCTCAACAAATGGCTTGGTCAAATTGGTGCAAAGTACATGAGTATCATCCGCCTACAAATAATCCATTAATCTTAAGCCACATTATCTAACATATCCAACAAAGCAACAAAAGTTTTCCTATTTTCACTTGCTTTGTTGATAAGCCCTTATACAAGCCTCTCTCTCAAATTAACCACTATGTGTAATTAAAGAAAAAGAATCCTAATCCTGTCGCTAACATTAAACGACAGCGTTTGTGTCAATCAAAATGAACACTTTCCTGAAGAACAATAATTGAAGATGATCTTTATAGACCTCTCCACGTGGGGCTTGGTGCAAAAAAATAACGTACTTGAGGAAAGCAGTGTTTTAAAAACCGGACCGAACCGGCCGGTTGGACCGGTGAACCGGAGCACGAAACGGTCCGGTTTAGCCCTTATTTTTTGTGAGTGAT
>JAOQMS010000006.1:8444372-8471648 GCA_027563885.1 Erythroxylum longipes | reverse complement strand
TGGGAAATGGCTAATACGAGTTCATAGAGATAACCCTCAAGGTAATACGTACGCTCACGTCTTATGATGACTCCGAATGTTGGGCTCCGGAAACGGGGTCCAACAATGTAAGCTAGGAATATTGAATTTAATTAAAACTTTAGTAGGAAGTCAATCCCCTAATAGCAAGCCAAAGTATGAACGAGTGAGTATGACTCAAACTCGAGTCCTATACCAAATTAGAACATTATACTTTTATTAGATTTAAGGTTCCCTGTATTAGGTTCTTACTAGACTTCATTGTGATTTTCAGTGAATTGTCTGCAGTCCGGTGAATGATGTTTGGAATGGAGTAGTTCAAGGTATAGTTAGGAAACTTAATGATATTTAAGGGACCCCTAAGGTTAAGACCACCGATTATTTTTGATGAGCTCCTATACTTTGGTCATAGGATGAATTAGAGTCCTCAAGGTATGCTAGTGATCAAACTAAAAAGAGGTGCCTTTTCCATCATTGATTTTATACTTAACTAGTGGTTGCACATAATGTTTTGTGTTTAGGATTTTTTGAAGTGTCTAAGATATGTTGACAATAATATTGATACTCCATAAATTCTCTTCCATTAACTGATATAAGTGTATCCATTTAACCCATAAATCCTCTTTGTCATTGAACAATTTCCATATTCCTTTAGCCAATAATTCTTTACTTATGATTTTAATGGAAGTTATCCTAAGTCTCCTTGAATGCTTAAGGGTATAAACTGAAGGCCACTTCACCCTTGGTATCTTCCAACTGCTACTTGATCCACCCTGTAGAAAATCCCATAGCAACTTATCTATATTACTCACATTCCTGTTTTGAAGTGTAATATAGGAGCACCAATATATGGATAAATTGCAAAATATAGCTGAGGAATTTGTTACACTAGTTATCCGCCTTCTTGTTAATGGAATCCAATCACTATGTGATGGATTGATGAGCTCTCCCATATATTTCCTTATTTTTTTGTTAATAACTTTGATATAACTTTGTACGTCACATTAAACAAGTTTTAAGACAATAATCATTTAAAGATTTACATTAAGGTTTTTCAGAACAAAGAAATATTAAGTTTTATTCCATTCAGTTAGCAACTTCTTACTTTGAAAGAATTCATGGTCTGCCTTTGTAACAATTTCTCCTATCAAGTCCCATATCTATTCAAAGAATCTCCTATTGAACTCGTCTGGTCCTAGCATATTCTTAGATGCATTAAGAATAGGGTGTTCTTGTCCCTAATCTCAATATCGAATTCTTGTAAGAGTAAAACCCATTGAATAAGCCTTAGTTTTGCATCTTTCTTGGTAAAAAGATACTTAAGTGCAATGTGATGGGTAAAAATGATCACCTTAGAACCCAAGAGGTAAGACCATAACTTGTCACATGTGAACACCACTACTAACAACTCCTTGGTAGTGGTGTAATTGAGTTAGGGCCTAGTTAATGTTTTGCTTGCATAGTAAATCGCATTCAACATTTTTTTCCTTCCCTTGGCCTAACACACAACCCATAACTTGGTCGCTAGCATTGCATATGACTTCAAAGGATAATGATTAATCTGATTATGTTAAGATCGGTGCTGAAATTAGTGCCCTTTTAATTTATTAAATGCAGATAAGAAAGTATTATTAAAAATGAAAGGCACGTTTTTTACTAACAATTTTGTAAGAGGTCTAGAAATTGATGAGAAGTCCTTAATGAAGCGGTGATAAAATCCCGTGTGACTGAGAAATGCTCACACGCCCTTGAAATTGATTGGTGATGGAAGCTTCTCAATGACCTCCATCTTGGCTCCATTCACTTCAATACCTTTGTATGATATCTTGTGTACCAATACTACTCCTTTGTGCACTATGAAGTGACATTTATCCTATTTTAGAAGCAAGCGTGATTCTTCACAGCTTTGAAGTACTCTGTCTAAATTTTTCAAACAACGCTCAAAAGAGTTTTTAACGAATGAAAATTGTTCATAAAATTCTCCGTTATGTTCTCAATCATATCTGCAAAGACAGACATTATACACCTTTGAAATGTTGCTCAAGCATTACATAACCCAATAGGCATCCATATATAGGCAAATGGTCTATAAGGACACGTGAAAGTGGTCCTTTTTTGATCTTTTTGATAGATATAATTCTGATTGTATCCTGAATATTTGTCCAGGAAATAATAGAATGCATGGCCAACCACCCTTTCTATATTATTTAATCCACAAGTGGAAAAGGAAAGTCATCCTTTTTAGTCTCCTTGTTGAGCTTCCAATGGACAATACACACTCTCCAACTTGTAACTGTTCGAGTGAAAATCATTTCCCTATTTTCACTCTCTATTACTGTCATACCTCCTTTTTTAGGCACACATTGTACTGGTTTGACCCATTTCCTATCTAAAATTAGGTATATGATGCCCATATCTAATAGCTTAAATACCTCTTTCTTGACCACTTCTTTCATGTAAGGATTTAATATTCTTGTCGTTCTCTTACTGCTTTAGTTCCTTCTTTAAGGCTAATCTTATGCATGACTACATTAGGACTCATACCTCGTATGTTGGATATTTTTCATCCTATGGCCTTTATCCATATTGTAATGATCTTAACCACTTTACTCTCTTGTTCCCCATCCATATTGTTTCATATAATGATGTTTAGAGTTTGGCCCTCACCTAAAAAGGTATACCTAAGGTATATAGGTAAAGGCTTTAACTCAAGAGTTGTCGATTTTTCAATAGAGGGTGGTATGAGTGCTTCGGTTCTCATTAAAGTGTCTTGATATGCTGGAACACCTGAATCATTCGTCTCTCCTTTGTCCCATTCTTAACTTCCTCATAACTTACTTCTTCATTATAACTCTCCTCTTGCTCTTTGATACATTCATCCATTATGTCTATCTTCATACAAGACCCACTTTCTTTTAGATCTTCAAGATTTTATTCATATTGAACTTTACATGATCATCACCAATCTGAAAAATTAGTTTGCCTTTATGAACGTTAATCAACACTTTCCCAGTATTCATGAATGATCGTCTAAGAATGAGTGGACAATTCCTATCTTCTTCAAAATCTAATACTATGAAGTCTACATGAATAATGAATTTTTCCACCTTAAAGATAATGTCCTCCACTACACAATCTCTTTATTGACTGATCCATCAACTAAATCAGCATTAAAGTTGGCTTTATATCTCGTAGCCCCATTTTCTTAAAAATCAACAAAGGCATAAGGTCAAAGCTTATGCCTAAGTCGCATAGACATTTTGTGAAATCTAAATCACCAACTAGACATGTTATCGTAAAGCTTCCTAGGTCCTTTAATTTGGAAGGCATATGGCTGGTGATAACTGAATTGTAACTCTTCGTTAGTGCTACTGTCTGGTTATCTTTCGAAGTCTACTTGTTTGATAATATGTCTTTAAGCAACTTCGCGTACTTGAGCATATGTTACAACGCCTCCATAAAAGACAAGTTAATTTGCAAAGTCTTCAGTTTCTCCATAAACTTTGCAAATTATACATCCAATTTATTCTTTTGAAGTCTTTGTGTGAATGGAATTTTTGGTGGCTAAGGCATAGGAGCAACATGGGGAAGATCCTCATCGTTCTCTTCATCTTTTCTTTACTTTTTTTGGTCTTCTACAAGGTGGGTTTCAATTTGTTTTTCCATTGGTTCTTCTTACTCTTCCCACTCTTAAGTGTGATAGACTTAAGCGTCTCCCTTGGATTTGCTTTCATATTTCTTGGTAGAATCCCACACTACTTATAAATAAAGAATTTGTAAGCTGGCCCACTTAAACCTCCAGGTTGGAAACAGAAGAGGTATGATTCTTTGCTACTTGTACGAATTGCCCTTCCATCCTATTCTGGGCCTTTTCTAGACTTCTGAATTTGGAATTCATCATGTCTATAAACTTGTCCAATTTTGAATCCATTACACTGAACTTGCCTTGTTGAAATCTCAATGGACCTTGATTTCTTCATTGAGTCCTTTCATTGTTAGACTAAGAAAAATTTGAGTGGTTCTTCCACATAGGATTGTAAGTGTTGGAATACGGGTTATTCTCTCTTGACCAAATTGCGCTCCCATGTAATTGAGTTGCTCCACATTGTTATTTTGCACTAAGAAGCAATCAATTGTGATGTAGCTTTCTTGCCCACATAACTCGCATCCATGTTAAATTGCTTTAAGTGTAAGTGAATAGGTGGATTTTAGGCTATTTAGTTGCTTGATTAAGTTGACAACCTCAACCTATATTGCTGTTACTAAATCTATAGCAATCACCCCTTTCAAATCCCAGAAGGTTACCTATTATCTAATTTAGTTTAACATCTCAAGACATCTATTGTTCGCCATATTATCTAGGAAATCTTCTTCCTCAACCATTTTTTACATCAATGATCCTCCAACAGCTACATTAATGGTGCCCAGTATGGGTGAATTGACTCTGCTGTAAAAATTTTGCAACAGGTATTCCTTCGGCAAGTTGTGATGAGGAAATGTCCTTTGTAACTACTTATATCACTCCCATGCTTCATAATGTCTCCCTTCATTTTGTTGGAAATTAGTGATTTTCTTAACAAGTATTTTTGTCTTTGTTAAAGGGAAGTATTTAGCCAAAAAGGCTTCTATCAGTTGCTCCTATGTTGTGATGTTTGTTGGGTTGAGTTAATGAAACTACGCTTTGGTTCTATCCTTTAGGATAAAAGGGAAGAGCCTCATTTTTGTTGCTTCTTCCAATAACTTGTATAATTGAACGTATAACATATCTCTAAAAAATTGACTAGATGATCATTAGGATCCTCATTGACCAAATCATAAAATTGCAAATTCGTTTACAGCATGTTCAACAATGCTAGTTTGATTTTGAATGTATTTGCTTGCACTGGTGGTCGAGTGATTCCTTTTTATAGCACATTAAACCCTGACCTTATGAATTACACAAGGGTTCTTTGCTGCTCCCTATAATTTAATTCCTCTACCATCATTTTCTCTATCACTTCTTGCCTTGTGATGTCGAGAGTTGAAGTTTCTTCTACCTTGCTTGAACTACAAGTGATTCTTGTGTTCATGAAATTGCAATCACACAAGAAAGGTAAATTCCTTAAATCAAAGGAATTCAAATCTTCATAATGTTAAATGTCTCCAGCAACGATGCCAAAAACATGTTAAGCAAATTTATAATAATAATAAAACTTTCAATACTGCAAGTATATGTTCGTATTTTGTAGTATCAAGGGTATTGTTTCCACGAGGACTATTAGACTTCTAAACAATTTGAAAAGAATTTCATCTAAGTTGCTAATATTTGATGTGAATTAAAATAAATAACTAAAAATTTAAAGAAATAATAAAAGAAACAAATAAGCAACAAAAAATTGAACTGCCAATGAAATTGAGATTGAGCAAAGTTGAAGACTTAGGAACTATGCTATCCTTATTTTGTTTCCCTTTATCATGTTGAATCAAAATAGGTTTAATCCTAGATTTCGTAAGGTTTTGATTACTCTCTGTCAATATCTAATCGAGTAACCCTAATTGAATTTGATATTTATAGTGTTGTAATCCTCAATTCACAAAACTGTTTCTAACTTTTTCAATTATATTTGAAGCAATCTATTGGATAATTAATTTCACAATTAAGATCTCTCTTCAATTGTTTATTTATCTGATAATTATAGTTATACTAAGTTACCAACTCTCTTTGGGCACCTTAACACTAATGACTTGATTTACTCTCTCATTTTATTAAGTATATGTACTACAATTATCACAACATTCATCAATATGTTGAATTCAACAAGAAATAAGGTTCACAAAATAATTCTAGAATAATCCTTAAATATGAATTTAGAAATCCATAATCATGTTATACATTATAGAATTCAAATACACATTCAAGACTATGAAAGAAGTAAAGAGAAAAGAGAAAAAATTGATTGAAGTCTGGATTTGGAATGTTGGAATTTCTATGAAGCTCTTTTTTGATCCTTCCTCTTTAATCTGTTTGATGTAGTGACTGTTGCCTCTTTTTGGTGTTTTTTTTAATGTTCTTTTGTATTTCTTGAGGGTTTTAGGGATGTTTCTAGGGTTTTGCCATTTTTTTTGGTACCAAAAATAGCCTTGAACCCTCAAAACTCGAAAAAATCTGGAAATACCTCTTAGCAAGATCGTACATGGGGCATGATTGTGCCCATCATGGTTGATTCCCCCATAGCACGATCGTGCATGGCAATATGATTGTGCTAGAGTGTAACATCCCGTTCTCATATTAAGGGTTAGAACCCAATATTTTTGTAAATGAGAGATAGTAAGGAGAAGTTAGAAAATGAATTTCATGTTTATGCATAATATTAGCATACACACACACACGTGAAATTGATTATTTTGCACACATTTCAATGACTGTACATCACTCATTTGACATTTTATAGGTATAAATGATTTTTATTAAAGTGATCATGATGTGAATAGTGAATGAAATGCCTTGAAAATTTATTTGATGAACTATTTTATTGATTTAAAATTTTTGGGTGAAATTTGAAGAATTTATGATATTTATGACTAGGAAAAATGCCAAGTGGCATAAAAATTGGTAATGGTAGTAGAATTAAATGTCATATGGTAGTAGAAATTATAGCTAAGTGACATTAAGATTTATTGACATGTGACATAGCAAATTGGGAGACAATTGGATTAGAAATTAGAGGACAAATGGACTAGATATTAAAAGAGACCAAATGAGAACCATAAGGTGGTGCATTTACTTGTCACTTGCCATGCCACATACTTCACTCTCGTTATTTACAATTGCAAGACCAATGTTCCTTTGTTTTTCACTTTGCCAAATGCTCTCTTTTCTTCTCTTCTTCATTTTGTTCTTCATTTTTCTTCTCCACCTCACGACACTTTCTCACCAAACTTCATCACATTGATTTTGTTCAACTCGTTCACTTTGTTTCTTCAAGAACATGTTATCTCCTTCATCTTGTCACAAGAAAAACCTAATCTCTCCTTCATAAATGATAATGATTGTATGATGATGGAAAGCTAGGGTTAAGTTTGTTTTGAAGATCTTGAAGTAAACAAGTAAGTACAAAGCATTACTCTTCATGATTTGTTGAATGAAATATGCTTTGATGATAGTTAAGAGTTAAATGATCATAAAATGAGGATGTGTATATTCTGAAACGTGAAAGAAAAAGTTAGGTATGTTAATAGTGTAGGAAAATGTGAAGAAAAATTTGATAGATACATGAATGTTTTATGTGTTTTCTTGGTATATAACGTGTATCTCTTTGGGTGTTATAGAGATAAGTTAAAATGATTTTGAAGCTAATGAAAAGGAGTACTATGGTTTATTGAAATGGGAAGAATTAGTGTGATAGTTATAAGTGAAATGAATGTGATAATGGAGTAAGAAATGTGTGCAAAAAATATGATGAATGTGTGTATATGATATGTTATATTTTTGGTGTTAATGATCAATCATAGAATATGATTTGTTTTTTTATTGATATGGAGCTGAAATGGAAGTAGTAATGAAGAGGAAATAATGAGGACATAAGCTAGAAATGATAGACTAAGCAAAAGAGATGAACTAGGATGAAAATAATGATGAAGTGTGTTGGAATATGTTAGATGGAGTGTTTTCATTGAATAGGCATCTGTATTTTGGCCATATCATGATTTATAGACATCCAAATGGGATGAATTTTAATTTAAATTAAACTAGAGACATATGGATACAATTTTCATGAAGGAATTTAATTTTAATTCTATCTTTAAAGGTTTTGAAATTTGGCTTGAAGTTGAGTACTGGGTGCTGTTGCAGTTTGAGAACAGTCTTTAGTATTTTGGGTATAACTCGAAGAATACTGAACCAAACTGTATTAACTATATGTCGTTAGAAACGTAAGACATATAAAAACATTTTTTTAGAAGAATGCATTGCCTAAATATCTTTAGGTCATAATGGTCATACAAAACTGACCTAAAAATAGAGTTGGAATAAAACTGGAAATTAGAAGAACAAAGCTGAGATTTTTCGAATGGAAGCATCCCACGATCGTGGTGGGAATGCCAAATGAAGGTAGAAAGTTTCTGACAATGAAACCCACGATCATGGGAAGTTTTCCACGATCGTGGGAATAGGTTATACATCAAATATGCTTCTTTTATGTGTGGTTTGGGACAACAAATGGTTGGGTGCTTTCCTATGATGCTTTTAGGCTTGAATGACGCTTGAAATGAACTAAGTTTAATGATGAAACAAGTGATTAAATGAGTGATATGTTTAGGATGATGAATAAGGATATAAATTAAGAATGGAATTTTGAACATTACGTGTTCAAATTTGGAAAATTGGAGATGTTATGGGAATGAAAGTGAACCTATGATGGCTAAAGTGATTTAATTAAGATGAATGATGAGTATTAAGTAAAGATGAATGATAAATTGGATATTATGTGGTCTTAAAATGTTAGAATGACCTTGATGGATGATTAAATGATGCACTTAGAATAATCTTGTACAATTGAGGTATAAAACTAAGAGTGAGCTAGACATATACAAATAAAAATGTCTGAATGATTGAGACACATGATTAAAGTTATGCATAACTAAGATTGTCATTGAGCATGCATTATATATATCACACACATATATATGTATATGATTGAGTATTTATGTGAATGTGTTAGTAATGTGTAAATGTGTATGTGTTGCATGATATAGAAGAGCAATTAGAGCGACCGCATCCAAACATTGCCAGGATATCGAGGGCTATCTGGAGCAAACTGTGAGTCAACCTAGATGGTCTCACTTTAATTGTTTGTTCTGTTCTAAATTTCTGTATTGAATTACTACTGATATGAATGTGATAGAGACCATTCTAGACATAATAGTCAGAGGAGTTTGATAAATGTGAAAATATAGGAAGTGCTTTATTGAATGTGAATGTGAATGAAATAAGTGATTCTCGACATTATTGTTGAATGCCGGACATCAATCTGATGAAAAATGTGAAGGTGAATGTAAAATTGAACATAAGCGATTGATTGAATATATGTGAATGTGATGCATTTCATTACATGAATGCATGAATAGATAAACATTGTTGTGACCAGAGTAGTTACCGAAAAAGAGCTTAAAGCTCAGAAAATGAAAAAGAGCTTAAAGCTTAGAATATGGTAAGAGCCTCTAGCTCACTATGTATAATGAGCCTTATATACAGTTATTAATGAGCCTGGTATCCACAATGGATACGGGACAGTTATAGGCTCTCAGTCACAACAATAACAATTGGAAGTGAGTCTCATAGGCATTGCATATATAATTGATATATATGTTTTAAATGATCAAAATGAACTGCTTGGCTACTCTGAATGTGAAATGTGAAATAAGTGATCAAAGTGTTATATGATGCTATATGAAATGATGTGCATTATATGATGACATGAAGTGTATGTGAATTTGAAGTATGATCTGTTGTGTTATGTGATATGAGTGAGCCATCGAGGATGGTCTGCTCACAGAGTTCACAAAACTCACCAAAATTGCAATGTTGTTTTTCAGGCTCAAAGGAGATCTCCAGTTAAAGAAATTGGAGTCTAACTATTGCATTCAAATAAAAGATAGAGGTCGAGATCAGTTGGCACCTGCATATGTTTACAGTCTCTTTTGTATTTTGAAATGTGTTCTGCAAATATTGTATAGTGTTTATGTGAATTGTAAAGTGTAATAACATTATGATTGAAAGAGTTTTGAAAAATGAAATGATCAAATTGAGATGCTATTTGTTCTCGATGTATGTATAAATGATATGAGCCGTGATTGATTTTTGATTTGTTTAAAACGTATTTGATGAGTGTGATGTGAGGGAAAAATTTGTATTGAGTTCGACTGACTGTCTTAACGCACCACCCTCGTGAAGTATGTTCTCGAATACTGACTTTATGTTCGAGAATATGCCCTATAAGAGTGGGTTGCTACATAGAGAGCCATGCAGTGTTGCCACGATCGTGCTTTCCTGCATGCATCCACTATCTTCTTCGTTCTTCAATTTCTTTTTTCTATGCACTCACAAACACATAACATTAAGACCAAATTCAAGCTCTAAACTACTCAAAACACTTATAAAATATACAAACACTAACAATAATACAATTCTAAGACTATATACATGGTAATCATATAAGAAACACTTAAAAACACTCTTAAACACCTAGAAAACATACTATGATCTACACCTATCAGTTGTAATACAAGATAGGATTACAGTCACTTAAAAACTTGCTTTTTAGAAACAAAGGAGAAATTTTTTTGTTGAGTTTATTAAGTATTATCCCTAAAGAAAAGAACTCCATGATTTTCCAAGTTGGTAAGTTATCAATTAGGTGCCACATCCTTTTTTTTAAAAAGAACATAGCACTAAAACCATCTAGTCTAGGTGCTTTTCAAGTTCCAAGCTAAATAAAACATCCTTGACGTCTTATTCACAATAGGAATTGATAATTGATGCTTGTTAGGATGGAGAGATGGTCTCTAAAATGAGGAGTTTAAGATCCTACAAAATTGAAAAGGAAGGTTTAAGAGTGCCAAGTAATTTGTTAAAGTTGTTGAAGACTATACACTTAAGCTACGAGTGCTTGTTGTTAAGCTACAAGTGCTTGTTGAAATTAACTCCATCCACCACTAGGGAATTTATCTTTTTAGTTTTTCTTTGACAAGGAATGATATTATGGTAAAATTTTATTTTTATATCCCCCTCTTTGAGCCAATTAACTTTAGTTTTCTACCTTAATAAAGAGTGGTGATTAGCTGATGCTCTAGAGTAATCCCTAAAGCATTCCTTTCTTTAGCTCTGGTAATAAGGTCTTTGGGGTAAGCTTCATCCTAAGCTTAAAAGGGACAAAAACCTTCTCTAGCTTCTATAATTGTTTCCTGATTATTTATGATATTCTTAGAGAATAAAAGATTGAGATCAATTCTCACACATTAGAGCTTCCTTATTAGAATGTATGTTTCAAAACCCTTTAACATGGACATCAACCCTTTTGGGATTAATTACTCAGAGCCTTTATAATTGGTTAAAGATTGGTGAATTTGAAAGGCAATTTATGATAAGCATTCCTTTATATTAATACAACTTCTATTGGTTAATAGTTTGAACATAAGCCTTATTGAAGTGTTCAGAACTAGACCTAAATTTAAAGAAGCATAAAGGGTTTAAAGTTCTTGATCCAACTTCTTCCTAATCAACCAGCTATCCATTGGTCTATTGGACCAAGCAAAGAAAGCTCCACCAAAATTTAGATCATTGAGCTGAATGGATGAAAAGCAATTGAGAAAATCATCATTTCTATATATGTTTCTCACTTTTTCTCCATCTACTTCTGAAGAGAATAAAGTACAATTGAAATATCCTACAACTAACTAAGGATTGTTAATAAAGGACCCCAGTGATTTCAGCTCATTCCAAGGTAAATGTTAATAAAATCCAAAATTTGACGTATTTATAAAAGTAATCTCGAAAGCTTCATCTCCAAGGTAATTGAATAGATGAATAAACTAATTTGAAGCTTAGTATTAAGTTACCTTTACTTTATTATGATCATTTCCTGTTATGATCTTGCCTTTAAAATGGGATTGATGATTCTCCCAACATTTATCAAAAATCCCTTTGCATTGTTCTAAATTGCCTAGCTTTGTTTTAGTCTCCAAAATTTGTACAATATAAAAGTTATTCAATTACAAATAATCTCTAGTCATCTATTTCTTTTTAGGGTAGTCTATTCCCCTGTTGTTCGAAGCAACTAATATGGAGATAAGTTAAGGCCTTACGACCTTTTCTTCTTAGTTTTCCTCTCTATTTTCGTTTTTAATCCAATATTAATGACTATAACCTTTTTTCCTTAGGAACCTCTCTATATGGCTTTCCCTTAAAAGCATCAGAAATGATTTTATAGAACATCATTCTTCAGTTTCTCAGTTTTACAATCCAAGTTAAGATGAAACTCAAAAACATCTTAGAAGGGATTGCCAGATGGCTTTCCCTTAAAAGCATAAAAAAGGATTTTATAGAGCATCATTCTTTAGTTTCTTAGTCTTACAACCTAGGTTATAAGGAGACTCAAAAACATCTTAGGAGGGATTGATTGGAATAGACTCACTCACTTTATCTTGTGAATTGGCTAATGTTTTAAGGGGATTTTTCTTATGATTATCCTGATTACCCCTAATCAAATTATTAATAAGCTCTTCAAGAAAAAGAAACTTAACTTAAATCTTCTTCTAGTGTCTTTCTGTACCAAATTTTTTGTAATTAAAGGTTTCCACTGGTAAATAATATCAACATTATCCACTATGATTTCACATTTTTATCTAATCTTATAATTGGTAAAAAATTTGGTAAATCTGCATTTAACTCCACTTTTATGCATATCATTTCAAAACTAATTATTTTTATAGTTACAGTTAATTCATTCAAAAAGTGAGGGCGTTCAATGGTGCTAGCAAGGTGGCTAAAGCTAGCTTTAATGTAATACTCTAAAGGTAGATTGTGAATTTTAATCTATAAAGTAATGTGCTTTAGCTTCATGTTCTTAAGGCTCAATCTTGGTCTCCATTTCACTATGAATAATGGTTTTCCTTGGATGTGATAAGGTCTAGCTTCCAACACTTTTTGTATACCATAGATGTCAATGAACTTGAATAAGAAAAAGTCATCATTGTTATGGAGTACATTTTTGAAGCTAGACTTCAACTAATCTTTAATAACTATAACTAAATTACATGAGAGGCAACTATTTTTTCTACAAAAAAAACCCATAAGAGTATTTGGCCACTTTTCCACTCTTTGGTAATGGATCTTAATTGGGGAAGGGGAACCATATGAGTTCTAGAGGAGAAGAAGCTAGAGCTAGGACTTAGGAATTTGATTATATCAAAAAAGGTCGAAGCATCACCTATTACTTGGTTCCATACTCTTTGTGAGAGAAGCAAGATAATTGGAAGTGGTTTAAGCCATAATAGGCGTCATTGAGGATAAAAAGGATGGGTCATGATCAGAAGATGTTGAAGGGAATAACATAGACAGAGGTACATTGTTTAGCGAAAGAGGAGAAAGGGGATAAGGATGCCAAGGTCTTGTTGAAAATAGAAGGATAGAAAAAGAGATACAAGAATACACATGAAGGGATTCCAAGGAATAGTAGAAACATGATCCCTTTACTAAATAAATAACATACAAAAAGAAAATTGTTAGGTAGTTTTGAGGGTAAAATGGTAGATCAAGTAAACTGAAGGTAGAGCATATAGAGAGGTGTATATGGAGTCCTCCTTTTACTCAACTTTTTGTCCATGTAAATTGTTCCGTGCCAGTTTCATCAAGGAAGTGAATTAATATTGGTTAGAATTATGCTTAAATGAATTCAAAATGAGAAGTTATATTATCTAGGTTAAATCAAGTTTATTACTTTTAACTAGGAATTGTTATATATAGTCAAAACTAAGAAAATTAGTTAAAATTTAATTGAAGTTTAATTAAAATATGTGGATTTCACTATATCCCGTGGAAATATAATAAATTTATGCCATATTACATGGTATAAAACTGATAAACTTATAACCCTATTAAGGGTTTTATCATTTTAAGTTTTATATTAGTTTTTTTGGAAATGTTAGGATTTATTTTGAATACTTCAAAACATTATAGTCTAACTTATACTTTGACGAAAATGTTAAATTTTGAATTGCAATTTTTCCTATATTTTTTATAGAGTGATGGTATTTTTAATAAAACTATGATACTTTTTGTATAAAATTTGTGGTATTTGTAATATAAACTGGTCGTATTTATAGTATATAGTAATGATATTCTTCATATAAAGTGATGATATTTTTTTGTACGGGTTATATTCTTTAAAATATGAAGTGATGACATTTGCAATATGAAATCGTGGTATCTATTATATAGAGTAATGACAACTTTTTGGTATAAGTAATGGTATTATTGGTATAGAATTATGGTATTTTTATGGTATAATGTGGTGATTTTTTATATAGGTATTTGTAAAATAAACTAGTGGTATATAGAGTATACAGTAATTTCATCATCTATATAAAATACTTATATATTTTAAATAAATGGTGGTATTTTTTATAAAATTATTATATTTATTTGTGTAAAATTGTGGTATTTACAATATAAAGTCGCGGTAACTATATAATCATAATATATTTTTGTATAAAGTGGTGGTATTTTTGTATAAAAATAGTTATATTTTTTATATAGAGTATTTTTATTATTTGAATAAAGTGATGATATATCTTTTATATAGTGTGATGTTTTTTGTATAGAGTTATATATAATATAATGTGGTTGTACTTATAGTAAAAAAGTGACAATATTTTTTGTATATAGTGGTGCTATTTTTGTGAGGAGTATTAATATTCTTTATAGAGTTGTGGTACCTTTTGTATAAAGTTGTAATTTTTTTATAGTATAGTGATATTTTTGTATAGAGTAGGGGTATTCTTCTAAGAAATGGTGATATTTATAGAATAAAGTAACGGTATATTGTGTGTGAGAAAAAATTTACCCAATAATACCATATGAGTTGTGTTGCTTTAAGTATCTCTATTATCGTGGTTATAAATCTAGACTTGTTACTTTTCTAGCTTATTTTTTCTTAATTGATCCTTTTTTATTTGTTAAGAATACTAATTTTATTAGAAATATCATATAGAACAAGATGGGTTATAAAAATAATTAATGTTGTAAGTACAACACTGGTTATTAATTTGAAATTGACCAATATACAATAGACCATAGCTTAGAATCTATTTCCCGTAGATTCCAAGATTCAATTTTCCTTAGCAAGAAACACTAGTTTTAGGAAACTTAAACAAGTGTGTCAATTTAAGGGTGTCAGAGACATAAGTTTGCTGAAGGGTCCTATTGATACTCAGTATCATTTATCTATAGTCAGACCCTCACCAATTTAACATTTAAATTCAAATTTATAAAAGGATATAAGATCTATAAATATGCAATTTTATCTAAGACTAATATTCTTACCAATATTTTCTGCATACTTGGTAATAACAATATACAAGAAATCAATAGTCAATAAAGATTTAATTAAATTTACCTTTAAAACTTAGTTTGCCTTCGCCTTTCAAAAAATACAACATTAAGTTCAATTCTAGCACAAGATTTGTTTTCCTTCTTTTCACATCCATAAATATTTAAATTTAATTATTGATACGTTTAATTTAAGGTAAAATGTCAAAAATCATTTCAACAATTCTCTAAATTTACCATAACATTCGTTAAGATATACAAATTTTTTGGAAATTTTTTTTATTTATTTGGCATTGATGCCTCCTTATGTCTCAGAATAATGTCTTCATTTTTCTTCTCTGTCATTGATGTCTCTTTATGCCTTGGGACAACTTTTTTTTTCTAGTCCATCACCAATGTCTCCTCTTATCTTGAGGCATCTTATTTTTGTAAGTTTGTCATTAGCATCTCCTTAAGCTTAAAGATTGATTGTTATTTAACTTCTCCATTGCTAGAGTAGCCTAATGTCTCAAGATCTTATTTTCTCTACCATTTTAGTTAGTAACTATTCACACATACACTAAAACTTATACGACATTTATATAAAAAAGACAACTTACTAACTCATTACTTTTCCCTCTTTCATGTCCCATAATACTTTCCCATTTTAGTTTTTGCATCTTACCTGCTGTGAAGCTTTTTAGATTATCCTCATTTTAACCAACCCTCCACGTATAATATAGGAAATTCATTCATTTATTTCTAGGAAAACAATATTTTCAAATGTTACCATAAGTTGCGATAAAACAACATTACCTTTATCCTCTCATAATCGTTCAGGAATATCTTATTAGCATACAATGCCTCGTCAATGTTGATGTTATTTTACACTATAATCCTTTCCATCTTATCCTACTTGAAGGGACAACTATGCTTAGCTTATCTAGATAAAAAATTTGAAAATAAATAAACATTGAAGTTATATATTATGAATTACACATTTTGTATTAGATGAAATATTTATGGGTTCTTTAAATTGTTGGAAAATTATTAAGATAACTGTAACAACAACAACAACAATACCCAGAAAAAATACCATTAAAGCTTGGGGTTTGGAGAGGTCTAATAGTACGCAGCCTTGCCCCTAACTAGTGAGAGGCTATTTCCAAATGACCCACATGAAAGAAAAAATAAATAAATAAGTAAATAAGTAAATAATAAATATATAATAGTAATGAAAAATACTAATTAAAATAACTATATATCATGTAAAGATGGTTTAGAATGAAATATACCCAACCTAGTTGCTCATAGTCATTAACATTGACTACATTATCCAGCAGTCGCATATTACCGTAATTAGCACTTAAAAAGATCCAACAAATAAAAAACGGAGTTCCACAAAAAATTTCTTTACTCGTGTACCCTTAACTTTATTAAGTATATATTAAATAACTATTTAGCGATCATTTACTCTATTTTCCCCATAAAGTCTCAACACCTTAGCATCATCGACTTTTGATGTATTCATTTGATTTTGTTTATAATTCCGGTGATCTAGCCCATAATGTCTCCATAAATCTACCATACTTAATCCTCCCTAATCGAAAGGTCATTCGGATCAAAGAAAAAACATAGTCAATAGCAGAGGTCTCTCTTTACTCAAAATCTCTTCATTTTTAAAGTTCACCAAATTCTAAATCAGTCACCTACTTCAACTGCTCTGGAATAAGGCTTTATATCAATTTGTATAACTTCAAACATCATATAATTTAAAAAAGTTTAAATATTCAAACAACCTTGTCAACAACCAATATATTTATAGTTTATATAACAAACTCTCATTAAATTGGTCATAATCTCCTACCTTTCTCTTTTCATTATGATTTTTGTGAATTGTGCAACCATCAATAACATCATATTTAACGTAAAAATTCAAGTTTCAAATCAAATTAATATAACATCATCATCTAATTTATTTTCACATATATTTTAAATATCCATTCTAATATGCTTATTGTATAATATCCTAGTTCAATTATTGTACTATGTAATGTGTTGTACATGCATTTTATAGAGTATGCGTTATTTATGATGTGCTAGAGTAATTTAAGCATTTAAATGTATTATTAAAGTTATAACGGAGATCACGGATAAACTAGAAATGGTTTTGAACTCGATCGAAAATTTCTTAAAATTTTTTTGAAAACTCTAAAAAGCTACGTAATGAGTTCGAACGAGCTTTAAAGGCCCCGATGTGCTTTGAGGATTTAGGTGATACTTTCGAATGAAATTCGTACAATTTTGATGAATAGTATTTTCAGATGAATAGTGAATCTCAATAAATGGTATTTTCACTAAAATAGTGATTTTAGGCACCAACCCCCCAAAAAAACCTGGAATAGGTATTAGAATCTAATGACATTGAAATGAATCAAAAATAAGTTCAATCAGGTGGATTTCAGGAACTCTAAAAGCTTAGGGTCAAAATGCCCTTTTTGGAGAATAATGGGTATTGAAGATTTTAAACCCATTCGAAATTTTTTTAAAGCATCCAATCAATAATTTTTGACCCTAATTAGAATATTTTAGGGTCAATTTGATGATAAGACAATTGTGGAATATTTTCGGAATTTAATTCGGTTAGTTGGTGAATTAAATGCATTAAAGGGTAATTTGGTCTTTTTGTATAATGGACAATTTGTTTTTTTTGTATTCATTAAAGGGAAATATATTATTTTTTTACAAGAAGTTAGTGGATTGATGAGTCATTAAAAGAAAATGCAATTAAATGGTGACAAATGGTAAGGATAAAAGTGTAAATATGAGACATTTTGGTAAAGTTCTAATTATAAGATGTTATTAAGGATAAAAGTGTAATTATTATGAAAATGGTTGGCAAACTTGTAATTAAGCGAAATGCTCATCTTTTTTAAACGTGGGTGGTTAGCCATTAATAAAAAAACATATTGAAAGTGAGAGACCAAAAAAATAAAAGAGAAAGAAGAGAAGGAAGGGTGACTCACAACCAAGAAGGACAAGAAGGAAGTTACCATTTTGATGGGTTTTGGAGCATGATTTGAAGAGAGCTTCATCAAGACTAAGCATTCTTCAATTTTCCAAAAGATTGAAAGAAAATGGTAAGTTTTCCTAACCTAAACTTCTAGTTTTGTGGGTTTTGCATGGAATGGATTTGTATAAGATCAATGGTGATTTTAACTTTCCATGGAGTAGATAATAATTTTGGAAGAATTTATGGGTTGAAAACTAGAAAATCAATCAAGAAATTAAGCTTGAGAGAATCTTCCATGCCTAGTATTTTTAGTGTGGTATGATCCAAAAGTCAACTTTGGTTGAATATGGTAAGAGAGATAGCCACGTTTAGTGAAATTCTGTCATAGGTTCATGGTTTACTTGAACTGATCCCAATATTTTGGCCATAACTCGGCTTATAAACCTTTAAATTGGGTGATTTTAATTGGAGACACAACCTAAACATAGTACTAAAAATCTCTAGAATAGAAATATACCTAATTTTAGCTGAATCATATTGAAAATTGAGATTGATTATCGTAACCTAATACTGTCATTGTGTTGAAGCAGCTTATGATATTTGGTACATGTCTCATGATTTAGAAGTTAAAATGGCATGATTTTTAACCATATGAAAACTAGAAACATACGGGAACAAATGTATAGTAGACTTCAAAACCTAATTTGAACGTTTAATATGTGAAAAATAAGGAACAAATGGAGGTATGGATTTTGAAGATGGGGTCATAACTGTGACTCATCAAGCATGATTATGATATGGTGAATTAAATTGGGTGAGATTGTGTTTTGAAGAAATTAGTAAGTTACAATGGGCAAAATTAGTAAGTTATATTTGTAAACATAG
Source organism: Erythroxylum longipes (assembly GCA_027563885.1). NCBI lineage: Eukaryota > Viridiplantae > Streptophyta > Magnoliopsida > Malpighiales > Erythroxylaceae > Erythroxylum > Erythroxylum longipes. Next base: position 8,452,668 of record JAOQMS010000006.1, on the reverse strand, counting down.
ACCAATAGGTTAGCTTACAAAAGTAAGCAGGAATACAATTAGTGTACGTGTTATGTGATTAAATACTAATCTCAAATTTGGTTAAACTGACTATAGTTTTAATGTATTATTTCTAAATTTGGAAATAAATGCCTAAGCAAAATGCATTTTGTGTAGGGAAAGGAGAGGTACCGAACAAGTGAGTGTGTTTGGCGATAAGTTCGCAAAATAGTGAATGTATTTTAATTATTTATATGACTAAATTGATTTTATACAAATAGTTTCAATTTTTGGAGACTAGCAAGTTGTGAGTGTTCTTTAAATTGATTTTATGCAAATGGTTTTCATTTGATCATGAAATGAATATTTATGCTGTGTTTTATGCAAATGAAATTTTACAACTGAATATTGCTAGCATACGATTATGCTTTAGCAATATATGAGTCATGCTTTAGCAATATATAAGTTTTAATTTGAAAGTTATAATTTATATGAATGGGAGTTACATTGAAAAATTCAACTATGAATCCTCCCATACTTGATTTAGAAAATAAGAGGAGTCATAAATGTAAGAGTTGCTTTTGCCTATAGTACACCACTAGACTTTATATATGTTATTATATCGATATATTTATAGCGTTTTAACCTATTACGAGTAAGCGATGTAAAACTAACTTCGTGACTTATTACAAGTAAGTGATGCAGAACTAGCTTTGTAACTACCAGTTTATAGTGGTTAACCTATTGTAGGTAACCGATGTAGAACCAACTTTGTAACTTGTGGTTAACTGATAATTGGTAAGCAATGCAGAACCAGTTCCGTGACCTTAGACCTAATGTATCGTATGGTAAAGAAACCAGCGGTGGGCCATGATGATTAAGAAAATTCATGAAATAATAATTTCGCAACTATTTTTTTTAAATTAATCTGAGAGGCATCGTATGGTACCAATTCTAGTGGTTGGCTTATTTCTAGTATAAAAGTTTTTAGAAAACTTATTGCCACCACTGTTTATTGGTTAAGGAAAAAGAAAGAAAGGAAAAGGAAACTTTTATATGATGGGTTTAATTTTGAAAAAGCCTTTCAAAATAATATTTCTGAGAAATTGAAATTGTGTTTTACGACTTATTTGAGTACTAATTGTTATGATGCACGAATGAATTGTTATGATAAGTATTTTTCCATTAGCTTTACTACTATATGGGAATATTTCAGTTACGTTGTTATTAAAAGTTTAAATTTTTAGTAAATTGATTAACACTCACTGAACTCACCTTTATTTTTATGTTTTTAAATAAACCACTCCTAATATGCCTACAGGTGCTGTAGTAATTAAGACTCCACCACAAGATTAGTTGTATCATCAGGTGCTGTTGTGCTTGTGTTTTCTTTGTTATGTATGCGTTTTCTTGAAATTGGCATAGTTACTTATATATATTTTGTAAAGTTTTTTTAAAGGGTTTAGAAGTGTGATCTTGTAAACATCTTTGGGAATGTAAATCTCTTTTACTTAATGAACTATAAGGGCTTTGATCCTCAATGATGTTTTTAAAATGTTGCGACTTATATATTTGTGGTTGTTTGAGATGTGGACCAGAGGTCCCATTCTAGAAGTTGAGATGCGATATGAAATATTGGAAGTGTTTTAAATTGTGTTATGTAGGTTTTTGAAAATTTTTGGAAGGACAAAATACAACTGTTGTGCTACTGAAATTTTTAAATGATTGGAAAAAAATTTCCCACTACTTTTTGTGCATTTAACTTTTAAAGTACGAAAGGTTTTTAACAATTGAACTACTTGGTTTTGCAGGAACCCTTCGATTGAATTAGATATCGATTGGAGGGCTACCGTGAGGTCATTGAGAGCTCTCCCCTTGGGTTTTGGAAGGGGAACTCGAGGATGGGTCCTTTCAGGTGGTATCAGAGAAGGGTTTGAAATAGGGTTGTCTCTGTATGTGTTATGATTTCATAATGTGTTTTTACGTGGTTTTAGTGAACAAAACGACCTAGAAGTTTTGTTATTTTCCATGCATACGAGTTTATAAAATTTTTTTCCAATGTTATATAATTTATCTTTAAGTTCACAACATTATCCACTGACAAAATCTTATGATATATATAAATGTTACAACCTTATGGAGTGATTGATTAGAATAAATATCAATCTTATCATAAAAATTTACTTTTTAGGGCAAGTTTATTTTTGATTGTAACGTGATTTGTGAATTCATACAAAGTAATGTTATAGATGAAATTGTGATGGAATCTTTAATCAAGATTGAACAATATTTTTAGGAGCAATGATCAGTTTGATGTAAGCTTTTAATTGTGTATATATTAGTATATCAATTCTAAGTATTGAACATTCATTATTTTTAAATTTCTTTTGATGTAAGTCAATTGTTATTTTGCCTAAAAATAGATGAGTGAAAATGGTGGTAAAATTTTCAAGGAAATGTTAGTGATAAGTTTTGATCTGTAATGGAGAATTTTCTCATTAGAATTTAAAGTTATTATTTTACAGATAATTATAATTGATGATTGGGAGAATGATAAGAATTATGTATGAGACCTTGGAACAAGTATAATATGGAGACTTTAGATGATTAAAACTTATTTTTTGTAACTAATAAAGTCCTAGATTAAGTTTTGAGGACCTAAAATCACATAAGTGTTTTGTAGTGTTAGAAATGGACAAGTAGAGATATGTTTATTGAACAACAGAGTTCCGCAGTGGAAGTATGAGGTATATTCCTTGTCTGAAAAGATTAAGGTTTGATAAGCTCGAAATTGTGTTATGAGATATCAAAAATTTGATCTATGAAGTAATTAAATGGTTTTTATGTGAATAGGATATTATGTTAGAGTCTTACGATATGATTTTAAATGATTGATTTTCTTCCAAGAGTATGATGGGAAATGACAAAGGTACAATACATAATGATGGGAAATGACAGAGGTATAACAAATAGTTCTTTAATGGTTATGGATATGAAATTTGAAAGCTAAGGAGTCCATGTGAGGCTTTAGAAATACAAAAAAATATTATTGAGTTTTGTTTATAATTAGAGACAATGAGAAAGAAAATGTTTATTATTCAGAAGTATACAAGAATAATTATTTTTTGGAGAACCCCAATTAAAGGTTACATTAGTAGTAATCTAAGTAGATGTGAATCTTGATAATGTTAAATGGATAGTTTGATGTATGGTTAAGTTAGCAAAGTTGTGAATAAACTGGCTATTAGTGAGAAAGTGAAAGCAATGATTAAAAAAAGGAGTTTCATGTAGAGATAAGTTGCAAATTCCGAGAGCATTTTATTGAGAGGTCATGTTACATTGATGCTAGGCCGAGAATTGTGCGTACTAGTCATGGCTGGACTTATGAAAGAAATTCTAGATTACATCACTCACCAGTGTATTTTATGCCTCTAAGGAACACAAAGAGGCATCATACCTTGAAAGTGCATTATGATATAAAAGATAGAAAAAAGGGTGACATCATAGTATGTGCAAATGCTTATTAAATCAATAAGTCAAGGCTGAGATCCAAAGAACTAATAAAAATTGCTCAACTACTCCCTATCTAAGAATGGAAACGGAAGCATATTGCAAAGGATTTGATGGTAGCAATTTTGCTAAATATAAGCAGATATGATAGTATATGGGAGATAAAGGATCTTATTCCAAAATTTTCCTATTTCCTAACCATCCAAAGTAGGTATTCTCTTAATAGATTAATCAAACTTTAAGTGATTAAAAGTATATAGTTATATAGAATACTAGAATATGAGGATTATGGATGTCAATGGGTCACTAACTCCCCCGGCCCGCCGACGGGTTGTCCGACCCGTGGTCCTGTAGGCTATAGGTGGGCCGGGCCGTCCGGCCCGTGGTCGTCCCGTGGCCCTGTAGGCTATGGGCAGGCCGGGCCGGGCCGGATTTGGCCCGTTTATATTTTTTTATTAAAAAATACAAAACGGCGTCGTTTTGGACAAAACGACGCCATTTTCCCATCCTGGGCGGACCATGGTTGGCCCGTGGCACGCCCATGGCCCACCAAACCAGGGCCAAAAACGAGCTGGGCTGGGCGTGCCGGGCCGGAATTGACATCCCTAATGAGGATAAGATAGATCAAAGCAAATTGGATGGACTGAACTAGTTCAGATAATCACAAATAGGATCAAAAGTATGTGGGTCAAAGTGATAGTATCTAAAATCGACAGCCGAGCTAGGTGTAGAAATGGAGAAAGCATGTGGAGTTTTAAAAAATAAACAAAGAATTTTTGCGAATATCATCATGGAAAGGAATAGTCTATTTTAGAGAATGTGACGAGTTAAGCCCAAAATATGTTGGCCCATATGAAGTGATTGACATAGTGGAAGCATAAAGAGTGGATGTGAAGTCAATATCAGTATTTTTAGAGATAAGTATGTTTGTCTAAAATTTCGAGGACAAAATTTTTATAAGGAGGGGAGAAATTGTAATATACTAGTTCAATTATTATATTGTGTAATGTGTTGTACATGCATTTTATAGAGTATGCTCTATTTATGGTGTACTAGAGTAATTTAAGCATTTAAATGTATTATTAAGGTTATAACGGAGATCAAGAATAAATTAGAGATGGTTCTGGCCTCAATTGAAAATTTCTAAGAAAATTTATGAAAACTTAAAAAAGCTATGTAATGAGTCCAAACGAGCTTTAAAAGCCCTAAAATGTGCTTTGAAGATTTAGGTGACATTTTTGAATGAAATCATGATAATTTTAGTGAATGGTATTTCCGGATGGATAGTGAATTCCAGTGAATAGTATTTTTATTGGAATAGTGATTTTAGGGACCGAACCCCCCAAAAAAACTTAGAATAGGTATTAGAGTCTAATGACATTGAAATGGATCGAAAATAAGTTCGATCAGGTAGATTTTGGGAATTCCGAAAGTTTAGGGTTAAAATGCCCTTTTTGAAGAATAATGGGTATTGAGGATTTTAAAACCATTTGAATTTTTTTAAAGCATCCAATCAATAAGTATTGACCCTAATTCGAGTATTTTATGGTCAATTTGATGATAAGATGGTTGTGGAATATTTTCAAAATTTGATTCAATTAGTTGGTGAATTAAATGCATTAAAGGGCAATTTGGTCTTTTTATAGGCATTACAGGACAATTTGGTCTTTTTGTATTCATTAAAGGGCAATTTGGTACTTTTTCAAGAAGTTAGCAGATTGATGAGTCATTAAAAGAGAACCAATTAAATGGTGACAAATGGTAGGGATAAAAGTGTAAATATGAGACATTTTGGTAAAGTTCTGATTATAAGATGTTATTAAAAATAATTATAATGAAAATGGTGGCAAACTTGTAATTAAGCAAAATGCTCATCTTCTTTAAACGAGGGTGGCTGGCCATTAACAAAAAAATGTAGTGAAAATGAGAGACTAAAAAAAATAAAAGGTAAGGAATAGAAGGAAGGGTGACTTACTACCAAGAAAAAGGAGAAGAAGGAAGCTACCATTTTGATGGGTTTTGGAGTATGATTTGAAGATAGCTTCATTAAGACTAAGTGTTCTTCAATTGTACAAAAGACTGAAAGAAAGCAGTAAGTTTTCCTAACCTAAATTTCTAGCTTCGTGGGTTTTGCATGGAATGGATTTGTGTAAGATCAATGGTGATTTTAACTTTCCATGGAGTAGATAATAAGTTTGGAAGAATTTATAGGTTGAAAACAAGAAAATCAATTAAGAAATTAAGCTTGAGAGAATCTGCCATGCCTAGAGATTTTAGTGTGGTATAATCCAAAAGTCAAATTTGGTTGAATATGATAAATAAGATAGCCACGTTTAGTGAAATTCTGTCATAGGTTCTCAGTTTACTTGAACTAGTCCTAATATTTTGGCCATAACTTGACCTACATACCTCTAAATTAGGAGCTTCCAATTGTAGTTGAAACCTAAGACATAGTATTAAAAATATCTAAAAGAGACCTAGACCTAATTCTAGCTAAATGATATTGAAAATTGAGATTGATTATGGTAACCTGATATTATCCCTATGTTGAAGCAGTTTGTGATATTTGGTACATCATAATTTAGAAGTTGAAATGGCATGATTTTGATACTATGAAAACTAGAGACATAGGGGAGCATAGGTCTAAAAGACTTCAAAACCTAATTTGAACGTTTGATATGTGAAAATTAAGGAAAAACTGGAGGTATGGATTCTAGAGATGGGTCATAACCGTGACTCATCATGCATGATTGTGATATGGCGAACTAAATTAGGTGAGATTGTGTTTTGAAGAAATTAGTAAGTTAGAATGGGTAAAATATGATATTTAAGTGAATTTTTAAGTTATATTTGGAAACGGAGACTAATAGGTTAGCATACGGAAGTAAGCAGAAATACAATTAGCTTACATATTACATGATTAAATACTAATCTTGAATTTGGTTAAACCGAACTATAGTTTTAATGTCTTATTTCTGAATTGGAAGTAAATACTTAAATGAAATGTGTTTTGTGTAGGTAAAGGAGAGGTACCGAACGAGTGAGTGTGCTTGGCGATAAGTTTGCAGAACAGTGAGTGTATTTTAATTGTTTTATATGACTAAATTCTTTGCAAAAAATTAATGACATGTGAGTGTTCCTTAAACCAATTTTATGCAAATAGTTTCTATTTATGGAGACTAGTCAGTATTATGAATTCCGTACCGTACCGGCCGAAAAACAGTACCGGAATCTTAATTTTGGTATCAGATTTAAATAGCGGTCGGTACTGGCCAGTATTATGAATACCGACTAAATACCGGCCAATACCGGAAAAATTAAAAATCCAGGGACTAAATTGCAAAATTTTTAAATTTAAATTTTAAAAAAAAATAAAAAATTTTTAAATTTTTTTCTTTCCCGCGATATAGAACTAGCTTCGTGAGTTGTTACACGTAAGCGTTGCAGAACCAACTCTATAACTACTGGTCAATAACAGTTACTAACTCTATAACTACCGGTCAATCACAGTTAACTTGTTGCAGGTAAGTGATGTAGAACTAGCTTTATAACTAATAGTTAACCGATCATGGGTAAGCGATGCAGAACTAGTTTTGTGACCTTAGGCCTAGTGTACAATATGGTAAAGAAACTAGTGGTGGGCTATGTTAAATAGGAAAAGTCATGAAATAATAATGCTACCACTATTTTTTGAAAGTAATTTGAGAGGAATTGTATTGTACCAATTATAGTGGTTAGTTTATTTTTAGTATAAAAGTTTTTAGAAAACTTATTGCCACCACTGTTTATTGATTAAGAAAAAAAAGAAAATGGAAACTTTTATATGATGAGTTTATCTTCAAAAAAGCCTTTCAAAATAATATTTCAAAAAATTGAAATTATGTTTTACAAAATGTTATTTGAGTACCAATTGTTATGTTGCACGAATGAATTGTTATGAAAAGTATTTTACATGAGCTTTACTACTGTATGGGAATACTTCAGTTATGTTGTTATCAAAAGTTTAAATTTTTAGTAAACTGATTAACACTCACTAAGCTTGTTTAACTCACCCTTATTTTTATGTTTTTAAACAAACCGTCACAGGTATGCATACAGATGCTGCAATAATTGGGACTCCACTGTAGGAATAGTTATATCGTCGGGTGCTGTTGTGCTTGTGTTTTCTTTGTTATGTATCATTTTCTTGAAATTGGCATAGTTACGTGTATATATGTTGTAAAGTATTTTTAGAAAGGGTTTAAAAGTGTGATTTTGTAAACATCTTTAGGATTGTAAATCTCTTTTACTTAATGAACTATAAGGGCTTTGATCCTTAATGATGTTCTTAAAGTGTTAAGACTTATATATTTGTGGTTGTTTGAGATGTGGACTTGAGGTCCCATTCCAGAAGTTGAGATGCTATATGAAATATTAGAAGTGTTTTAAATTGTGTTATGCAGATTTTTGAAAATTTTTAGAAGGTGAAAATACAACTGTTGTGTTGTTAAAATTTTTAGTAAAATGATTAGAAAAAAAATTCCCACTACTTTCCGTGCTTTTAACTTTTAAAATATGAAGGGTATTTAACAGTTAAACGGCTTGGCTTTGCGGGAACCCTTCGATTGAGTTACATATTGATTGGAGGGCTATTGTGAGGTTCTAGAAGGAGAAATTGGGATGGTTCTTTTCATATTGGTTATCTTCCCTTTCACTTTCATGACATTCTTTTCTCTTTGTTCTGAAGGAGATGATGTAACATCCCGTTACCTATGCATACGGCTAGAACAATTATTTGTGAGACATCTATATGACTTAAGATAAATGA
>JAOQMS010000006.1:8428812-8439882 GCA_027563885.1 Erythroxylum longipes | reverse complement strand
ATTAGTTATAAAACAAAGTGGATCGTTGTGTTATTGATTTTCTGTTTATGTTTAAAAAAATAAAAATAAAAATAAAAATAAAATACATATCGACTTTTAAGTGCTAAGTGATGTGGCACGCCACCCTCGTGGGGCACAGATTCTGATATCACCATCAATATCGGGCTCGGATCCAACGGGATTGGGGTGTTACATGTTTCCCCATGGAGCTTTATGATTGGAAAATGATAAGGGTGAAGCATTCAAGGTCAATGGGCATAGATGCAAGCCATATTATAGAGGAACATATTCATAAAAAAGGGAAGTCATCTCTTTCCTTTCTTCCACTTTTTAATGAATCCATGTGGTATGGACAAGCTAATGACCTTAACTTAGCATGTTTATCTTTCTTTTGATTGTTTTTTTTTTACTTATTTGTTTGATTTATTTAGTTGTGATTATGTTTGATTTGAGTGTGCTTGGTGTTTATTTGGATTCTATTTAAGTTTTAACTTGTTTTCTCTTCAAATTGCTTATTGGTTGGGTGATTTTGATGTGTTTGCAAGTTGTTTGAATGTTAAGAAAGCACACTAAGCTTGGAAGAGGGTTAAGGAGTTGGAAAAATTAAATTAACCCATGACCATGGGACTTGGTATGTTTCCCATGATCGTGGGAAGGTTATCTAGAAAGTTTCCAGAGCCTTAACCCATGATCGTGGGAATGAAGGTCTTTCCCAGACCGTAGGAAGGTTCCCTAAATCCTTCTAGATCCTTAACCCACGATCGTAGGAATGATTGGAATTCCCATGATCTTGGGAAGCCCCATTCAAAAAAATTTTAAATTTCAACCTCTTCTTCTTCTTTCTTCATTCTTCAAATTTTCACAATCTCTCTCTCTAAAACCGTGAAATCTACTCTCCCAACCTCCCCAATCCTTCATCTTACACTCAAATCTTGGTAGTTTCTGTTGGATCGAAAACTTAAGCATGCAAGATTTGGTTAAAATGGTTGATTTCAAATTTTTTTTTAGAAATCAAATTTCAACAGAAGCAATATAACCAAATCAATATGCCAAGCCATACATGATACGGTATAAGGAAAATATTTAACATAAGAACAAGATGGTAGAATTATACTAAGTCCTTTTGCTACAGCTTTAACTCCTCGCTGTGCTATCCTATCCTCGATAATGTATCCTTTCCTAGGTGATGTATCCTCTTCTCCTTATTGTATTCTCGACCAATCAGATCTACCACTTGTTCTCCTTGGATAACTTGGTTAACAAGATCCTTTAGTGGGAAAGGAGAGGAAAACTTGAAGAGATTTTGCCTCAGAAAAAGAAGCCAAAGATGAGACACCTCTCATGCAAATTTTGGCTATCTCATGTAAGATAGGAGAGAAAGAGATAAAAATTCAACAACCCCTTGTATTATCTCTCTCAATTTTGGTTAAGCCTCAAAGAAAGAAGTGAAGTACTTCTAATGCATCACATCCTTCCATAATCAATTATAAAGAAGCCCATAAATGAGACTCTTCTCATTTGTTTTAAGACAGCTATATGAAAAGACCAATAACATAAAATGATACATCTCATTTTCAGTTTTGTGATGAAAGAAGGAACAGGTCCATCAAATGCACCTCTTTCTTCTTTAATCCAATGAATGATAAATGGTTACATGCTATCATTAAAAGAAAACCATTAAACCATCTAATGATAAGGTTGTAACTCCATTTAATGATGATAAAGCATGTTAAAAACCATCTTAAATGAAGCAAACCAATACTAAATGTGCAGCTGCACATTAAGCCCATTAAAACCGAAAATACACCTCCTTTTATCTTTATTTAATTTAATTTAATTTAATTAATCAAATTAATCAAATTAAACCAAAGTCTAGCCCATTTCTAAATGTTCATTTAGGCTTCTAATTAAATTAAACCCAACATTCAATCATAGGCTTTAAAATCTCTATTTGTATTTCTTACTTTGCTTGATAACCTTCTTAGAAGTCAAATGGGGAATCTAATTGGACTTAAATAATTCAAGCTCCAATAAGCCCAGAATTAATTTAATCCCATTAGAATTAATTCTAGCTTATTAACTAAATGTCATTCTACTAAAGAGAATTAGTTGAACTATTGAATTACTAAATATTATGAGAACAGATTTTTCAAATAAGATGTCCAATTGGAAACTCTAATATGAACCATATTATAGCCATCCGCACAATAAAGGGTAAAATTACCATTTTGCCCTTTTGTTAATTTTTTCTTCTTGGTGATTAACACACAAGATCTCATCTTGGTGTTAAAACTTGATGGGTAGTTAGTCCATCAAACTACTGGTGCCAGTTTAATCACCAATCTCCATAAAACATCTAAAAGTGATGATATCATTATAAACTCTTTATTTGAGTGAATGTTCCTTGATACATGTTTCAATTAATAATTCCAACATGCCGACACTGGATTGATACTTTGTAAAAATCCATTCCGATCATATCAAGAATCATAATGAAACACATATGAGTTCACCACTCATCAAGATTTTGGTCCATAATAAATGAATGCATAAGTGTATGTTTTAAGATTAAAGTAATGGCCTACTTTATTCTTTAAAATAATAAATGAATGCTTAAGTGTATGTTTTAAGATTAAAGTAATGGCTTACTTTATTCTTTAAATTATACGTGATTCTAGATTCATTTAGTAGTGTCATTATCGATAGTCAACTACTATCATAATATGAAACTCATCATTCCCTTGAAGTAAATTCTTTTAATTACATGGAGATAGCAACCAACTTGATTATTCAACTGTGAATCAATTATTTTAGATTTTAATAATATACATGTTTCCCATATATCTCTCATATATGCATGTTACTTACAAAAGAATCTCGATGCTTTATGACTAGTTTGATTATTCTCATATATATATAACCAAACACTTTTGTTTTATTAATAATAAATATATTCATTTAAAAAAGTAACCGAAAGAAACTTAAGTTATAAGTAAATACAATTGCTTTCTAGGGCAATATATTTACATAACTTCAACAATTTCTTCACTTCTTCCATTAATTTTTCATTCCTTTACACTTATTTCACATTAATCTCTCAAGAATCCAAGGATTTGGTAAGATTTTCTCTCTTTTTGTATAAAAAAACGTGCTCGCTTCTCTTTTCCTTATTTTTGCAATTTTTTATCATCCAATGGCTCCAAAGAAGCAAGTCGCCCCAAAAACTAACTGATGAACTATGCCTTCAAGTCTCCGAAGAAGGTAAACTAGATATGGGGACCACTTTTTGTGCCCTATTCCCCATTTTTTTGAAAGACGAAGGTATGTGATTTCAGGACTTTAAAGGTAGAGAACTAATGCCTCCTAGATACTTTGATTTTGACATGTTAGAAAATCTAAGATTAAGGCACAACATTGAGAAATTGCCTACAAATTTTGGTTTGAGTAGGTTAATTCGTTGTGATATGCCGATATATCCTATGATGACTGTTGAAATTTTCACCACACTGTGCTACAATCCTAAAATGGATATATTCTGGTTTAGGATAGGTGGCCATGTTTATAAACTTGATTATATTGTCATACATGCACTTTTTGATTTATTGAACATTAAAGTTTTAGATGATCACGATGACTTTTATGTGGGTGATTACTGGAAAATTCTAATAGGTGAAACCAATTTTGACTTTAGGAATGCACCAAATATTTTAATTTGTAGCATTGAGCATTTACTTCTTCATAAGTTTATGTGCTTAATGGTTTTCAACAAAATTGAAAGTAATAAGTGCTCATCTAAGGAACTTTTCTTTCTTTAGCGCATGGATCAAAAAATCAAAATAAATAATCCTTATCAAATTTTTCGATCTATTGTGAGTTATGTTAATAAGAAAAGCTCTTATTTTCGCATGTCATACATTGTTACTACTTGGCTTTATTTTACAATATTGATATGGATAGTGTGCGTATGGCTAGATATGATGTTTTTGATGTTCCTTATTTAAGATGCTCTAAAATTTTAGAGCCCCATTCTATAGAGCTCTAAAATCTTTAGACGTGCATAGCCGTTAAGAACAGGAAGGGCAAGGATGTAGCCACTTCCTGACCATCTACATCTCAGGCACCCTTGGAGCCACAAGAAGAAGCAGTGGAAGAGAAACCAACTACAGCAGTAGAGGCCGACAGATTTTAGCAAATCCTCGACAAGATGGCCTCTAATCATTAATAAATGATAGTGCAAGTTAATGAGCTCGGCATCTAGATGAGACAAGTGCATAAGGAGTGGGGGTATATGAAGAAAAAATTCCTCAAGTTGATCTAGAGGAATAATATTAAAGTCCCTTCTCCAATGCCTTCGTCACCATAATCTCTATGAGCCTTCTTGCCCCAAAGTTTTTACATTGTTTTATTTCTTTTGTTTGGTTCGATGTCTTTTGTTTAGTTTGATGTCTTTTTGTTTAGTTTGATGTCTTTTGTTTGGTTTGACGTCTTTTGTTTCGTCTGATTCCATTTTGCCTTATTTTATGGTTGTCTTGTCTCATTGAGGATAATGTGTTGTCTAAGTGTGGGGAGGCGACATTTGCTTTGTCAATTGCACCGTTTTAGTCTTCTTTAGTCACTACTTGCATTTTTCTAAACATGATGCATGTTTTAGGCATATTAGGTTGTTTATATAATTTTATGTTAAGAAATGGAACCACACTTGAATCATTTTGATTTATTTTGCCACGACATTCAGTCATGCTAGTTGGAATGCGATTTAATGCATGCTTGAACTCAGATTAGGCCATTTGATTAGAGAGTGAACCATATTTAGTGATGAAAAGTAATTGGTTACATAAGTTCACTCACAATTTGACACTAGAATAAGGAGGTAGTGTAGAGATCCATAATGAATTTTCATTTGAGCCTATGTCAGAATTGAACCTATGTCAGGATTGAGCCTAGCTTTGAATTGGTTTGAGTTTACTTGATGCATGCTTAATAGAGATGATTAAGGCCCTTTTTGTGTTAACCCTTGAGTTAAATGACCTACCTTTTATTATCCCTCTGTTGAGTGTTAACCATTTTGTTTCTTGAAAACACCTAAAATTTTAAAACCTAAAACCCCATTAACCTACCCATTCATAAGCTTAGTAGAGTATCAAGTATGCATTAGTCGGGATTTTTGCTACAATTTTTTTAGATGAGTTGAGTGCTACTCTTGCTCTTGAATCACATTGTATTTAGTTGCTATTTTATTCATTGTTTCTTCCATGTATTAAAAATAAAATGAAAAAAGGAGAAAAATAAAAGAAAAACATTTTAGTAGCATTAATAAGTACGGAGTAGTAGTATATTTACACTTGTGTATCTCATAATTATATTTTGTTATCCTTTTGTCTACTTTTTACTTTACGAATGCTTGTGTTAAACCCTTAAACCTTTTTACCTACCTTAACCCTTACCACATTACAATCCTAAGTAAGTCCTTTTAATCTATTTATGCATGCAATCATTGTAGAGGAGAATTGATGTATTAGCAAGTCTATAGTAGTGTAGTTTCCTATAGGGAGCTTGAGCGAAACACTAACCATCAAACACTTGAGAGAAATGAGTGAAACCATGAGGAAGATTCATTTTGCATCTATACTTATCTTTGAGTGATGGTTCTATATGTAGAGTTTGCTTATGTACATTAATGAAAAGTAGTCATGATATGTGTCGTAACTTAACTTTTAAGTTAGCTAAAATTTGAGGGATTGCATGCTTTGATCTTTGTGAAAATGACGTGATGGAATTGATTGGTTGTGTTTATTTTGCTTGAGGAAAAGCAAAGATTTAAGTGTGGAAAAGTTGATAGTTGTGCATTAGTTTGTATTTTTCTAAGTATTTGCATGTGTTTTGTGCATAATAGTTTATTTTTGTTGTGTTTTAGGATTTATTTTATATGTTTTTATTTAGTTTGATCTTCATTGTATTCTTTTATGTTTGATAATGATTTAGGGTAAGAATTGATTATTTTGATGTAGGAATAGAGGTGGCAACCTTTGTCATTGAGCTAGACGCCAAGAGAGGAGAAGAGAATAGGAGGAATTATAATGCAAGAACCCACAATCATGGGTTTCATGTTAATTCCCAAGATCATAGGATGTCTAACCTGAAAATATACGCAGGATTCACTTTTTTTAGGTTTTTGTTACTATATAAGGTTATAAACCCTTATAGACGAGAGAGCTTCAGGGAGATTTGCCTCAATGAGTAAAAATATAGGTTTAGAGTCTTAGGAGAGGTAGAGATTCAAGGTTTTTTCATTCACAATCGGGGAAAGAGCTTACCAACGCCAGATTTTTCCAAATTTTGGAAAATGAAGAGGAGGAGTTTGATTCATTTAGTTTTCTTTCATTTATCTCTTCTAGTATTTGTATGATGGATTATTTTTAGGGATGCTAATGCCATCATGAGTGGCTAGTTTATTTGTAGAGATTACTTTTGAACTTCTTGTTGAACTCCTATTTTGTTAATTTGAATGATAGACGTTTTTTACGAATGTTGATATTATACCTTGCAATATATTGAGAGATTGAGTTGGGTTATGATATTTGTGCATTAGTATATGTTTTTCTAAGTATTTGACATGTGTTTCTTGCATAATAGTTTATTATTATTATATTTTAGGATTCATTTTGTATATTTTCATTTAGTTTGATCTTCATTGTTGTTCTTTTATGTTTGATGATAATTTAGGGTAAGAATTGATTATTTTGATGTAGGAATGGAGGTTGGCAACTTGGAGATTGAGCTAGAGACCAAAAGAAGAGAAAAGGAAGCATTCTGGTGCAAGAACCCACGATCGTGGGAATCATGCCAATTCCCACGATCGTATAATGTTTTATGCGAGAACATATTCGGGGTTCAATTAATTTTTAGGTTTTTTGGACTATATAAGATATTAAACTCCTATGGAAGGATGATAACGTGAACCCTTTATGTAGAAGAGCATCTTTGAGTGAAAAATCCAGATTTGGAGTCTTTCGGATGGTGGACCATTAATAAGTGTAGAGTATTAATGTATTTACACTTATGTATCTCGGAATTATATTTTGTTATCCCTTCTACCCGCTTTTTATTTTATGAATGCTTGTGTTAAACCTTTTTCCCTCTTTACCCACCTTAACCCTTACCACCTAAGCAAGTCCTTTTGATTTATTTATCCATGCAATCACAGTAGAGGAGAATTGGTGTATTAGCAAACATAAGGTAGTGTAGTTTCCTACAGGAAGTTTGAACCAAACACTAACTATCAAACACTTGAGAGAAATGAGTGAAACTGTGAGGAAGATTTATTTTGTATCTATACTTATCTTTGAGTAATGGTGTCATATGTTGAGTTTGCTTATTTACACTAATGAAAAAGTAGTCATGATATGTTTAGTAACTTGACTTTTGAGTTGGCTAAAATTTGAGGGATTGTATGCTTTGATCTTTGTGAAAATGAAGTGATGGAATTGATTAGTTGTGCTTATTTTGCTTGAGGACAAGTAAAGATTTAAGTGTGGGGAAGTTGATAGCTATTCATTAGTATGTGTTTTTTTAAGTATTTGGCATGTGTTACTTGCATAATAGTTTATTATTGTTGTATTTTAGGATATTCATTTTGTAAATTTTCATTTAGTTTGATCTTCGTTATTGTTCATTTATATTTGATGCTAATTTAGGTAAGAATTGATTATTATGATGTAGGAATGGATGTTGGCAACTTGGAGATTGAGCTAAGGACTAAAAGAAGAGAAGAGGAAGAATTCTGGTGCAAGAACCAATTCCCATGATCGTGGGATGTTTTCTCTAAGAACATATGCAGGGTTCAATTGTTGGTGATGTTATAGACATTATGCGTAGCTGTTTTGTTTATAGGGTTTACTTTTGAACTATCTTGTTAAACTCCTATTTTATTGAATTAAATGATAGATCTCTTTGATTAATATTGATTATATGCATATACCTTGCTACAAATTGAGAGATTGAGTTAGGTAATTTGTGTAGGATTGTACAATGAGATTTGGCAACCTATAGACTTACATTCATCAAGTTAATTGATTAGTTAAAAGAGAGATCTTGGCTAATTTAATTGATTACCCATAGGATAACTTAATAACTAGTTAAATTGGTGGAGTGATTTGGTAGATTGAGAGGTTGCTTAATTTACCTCATTTAATTTGATTAGAGACAACTAATTACACCTTAAAAGAGGGTACTTAATGCATTTGAACATCTTAGGTGAGACACAATTCAATTAATAAAATAGGAGCGAGATAAGATAGGGAAAAAGTAATCTCTAGTTGTTAAAACCTTGAATTCCAATTTTTTGCATTTTTGTATTATCAATTGTTCATTTTTAGTCACTTAGTTTTAGTTTAATTTTTCACTTTATTTCCATAAAACAATTTCGGTTCTTAAAAAAGTTTGATCTAAATTAAATGGTGCCTAAACATCCATCCTCGTGGGATCAATATCTACTTTTTAACTACAAGTTATGACCCGTATACTTGTGATTTTTGAGCGTAAAACTAGTAGACAGTTTTGCACATCAATAAGTTATTTATGTAGGGTTGTACAATGAGAATTGACACTCTATAGACCTACATTCATCAAGTTAATTGATTAGTTGGAAGAGAGATCCCTGCTAATTAAATTGATCACCCATAGGATAACTTAATAACTAGTTGAATTGGAGGATTGATTTTGTAGATTAAGATATTGCTTAATCATCTCCATTTAATTTGGCTAGGGATAATTAATTACACCTTGAGAGAGGTAGTTAATATATTAGGACATCTTCAGTTAGGCACAATTCAATTAACAAAATAGGAGGGAGTTAAGATAGGGAAAAAGTGATCTTTAGTTGTTAAAATCTTGAATTCTAAGTTTCTGCATTTTTGGTGTTATCATTTATGCTTTTTTAGTTGTTTAATTTAATTTAATTATCCAGTTTATTTCCATAAAAAAATTTGCTGATACTATATCTTTTAATACATATGCAAAAGACAGATAGGCATGAGGAAATGGAAATAGAAGAGATGAATGAAACTATAAAGACCATCCCATTCGCTCTTACTATATAATACTTAATTAATAATATTAATAATTAATAATAACATGCACAGTAATCTGAATTATGTGGTGCCTAAGCCCATTCTTGGTGGGATCAATATCTCCTTATTACTACAAGTCACGACTGGTATACTTGCAGTTTTGAGCGTAAAACGAGTAGTTTGTTTCCCATTCGGCAAATTTCCTCCTCATACTTTTATTTAAACATGTTTCTCTTTCTCTTTTCTCTTTTTTCTTTCTTTCTCCCTTTTTTAACAAAAATAGAGAAGCTACATCAATAATGGAATTTATAAAATAACATTTTGAAAAATGTAAACAACCCATATATATGCACAACACACTTCCACACTTATACTTTTGTGCATCCACAATCATCAAGAATTAAAAAATGCTCCACTAGCTTTAAGGCTTGGGTACGGCATTTGGTTAGGTTTAAACATGTAATGTGGTTAGAGTAAAAATACGGATTAATAAAGCTTAAAGAGGCTTAACAAAGGGAAAATTCATATCAATAGGTATGCTATTTGGTTAATGTAGCTTATGAAACAAAGAATGCCTATATCATTTCCATATTAATGCATATGATAAAAATGTGGTATTGAATAGAAAACTAAAGCAAATTCAAGATGTGCAAGTCATAAAGGTAACACGTAAACAAAAGACAATAATACTGATATGGATGTATCAGTCGATTAAAGCTCAAAATCTTATTGGTTTGTGTATACTACTAGTCAATACTCTTATAAAGTTAATGTGTATTGACCAATCATAATAGTAAAAGCACATGCTCAAGTTGCCATGGATTTTTCTAGTCAACTCACTCTCTAATTATGACTATATAATCCTAGAAGCAATAGAAAAAGAGAGAATATTTGTTTGTTTATTTGATCCTCTCTCTTTTTGTTTTAAAACTTAAAAACATGCAGGAAACAAACAATCTTAAAAATACACGTGCATATAAGAAACAAACAACTTAAAAGCACATAATATAATCCTAACAAATGCTAAAATGTAAAGGAAAAGAAATAATCTTCTCTTAGGTTGCCTCCTAAGCAGTGTCTATGTTTATTGTCTCTTACTTGACGCTTTTCTTTCCTCATCATATGACAAAATCATGATCTTCAGATGTCACATTTTGTACTTCATATACTTGAGGTTCTTCAGGATAGGGCCTCAGTTGATGACCACTCACATTTGGCAACTTCCCTATGTTCAGAATCCTAATCTCTACTGATTCCCTACACTCTTGGAATATCTTATAACACCCACATCCCCGCTAAAAGGATATGCAAATGCCACATAAAACATACCTAAAACATATCAAAATATTCCAATACTTGAAAGAAAATAAGGCAACATACGTCATATTACATAAGTTGTGTTATATACAGAACATAATATACATATTGTGTTGGACCCGTTTCTGGAGCCCAACATCGGACTTGGGATCGTGAAGCTTGAGCATGGAGGACGGCTTATAATTTGGAGATTTGAAAGAAAAATCATTTGGAAGCAAAGGCGGGCTTCGCCGCGGCGTCACGTATCTTCATCGCTGCGAACTTATGCGGGTCAATTTCGCCGCGACGAAAAGTATAATCTTCGTGGCGGCAAAGTCACCACGTGAATTACGCCTCGAAGAAAACCCCTTGCAGCAAAATTTAAAACCCAAGCTACCCATTTTACTAGAATGCAAACTTCAAATCTTTCAACTACATACATTTATACAACCTAAAAACGAAAATGGATAAGAACCTAACCATAAACAATCTCTCAAAATCTTAATGTCATTTCCAAAATCGAATACTTTGTAAAAACATAAGAAGAATCATATACAAACCAACATATATTTCATTAATATCAAAAGTAAGAGTTTTACAATGCTTTAGTGGACATTTTGATCCCCCTGACATCATAATCCAAAATACAAAGTTTATAAAAACTAGAATCGCTCAAAATGCGACTAAAGCATTGTTTCACATAATC
>JAOQMS010000006.1:8417344-8428712 GCA_027563885.1 Erythroxylum longipes | reverse complement strand
TAGGGTTTGACAGTTAAACCATACCTTAGGATAATCCGGAGTTGTAATGATGGAAGGTAATAATACATTATCCTTAATCAGGTTCCGTCTTTGTAAGGTTATGGCTTCACACTATCCGGTCATTGAGGAGTGTTGTTAGACGCCAAACTTGATTAGTAATTAATTGGATTAATTACTACCGGCTTAGTGACGAACCTATGTGGTTACACACTTACGAGTGTAATATTTCCTATTTATAATTATTTAATTTATTATGAGATAATTTATTAAATAATCTATATGCATATTATTATATTTTATGCTAGCACAAAAGATATAATTAATATTGGAAATGCTCTTGTATAAAATAGGTGAATAAAATAAAATAGTTTTATTTATTTTCATTTTATAAATAATAATAATTTTTAAAAAAACGAAACAACGTGCATGAAAAACTGAGAGAAAATGTGTGAGACTTGTTCTTTTCGTTTTTGTGTAAAGAGATATAAAAATAAATAAATACAGGAGAGTAATGATAGAGCTATACGTTGTTAATCAGTTTTATATAATAGTCATATAAAACAAATAAACAAGAGAAAAGGTTGAGAGAAAATTGTTTTCTCTACTCACAAGAAAGGGTTCTTCAAATTTGTCCATAGCCATATCAAGTGTTGAAAGTTGGAGATATTTCTCAGTGTGGAGCATATAGAGACTTCGTAGTTTCGAAGTTTGTATCAATTAATCTTCAAATACCAGGTATTTATTTTTGCTTGTTCTTATTATTAGTATGAATATAAACACAATAGATCTATATAGGATTGTAATTTTTATTTCCGCTGCGTATGCGATCCCTTCATAGATTGCTCATGACCCGCCTTATTATCCTGGGCTAATTAACACCTAATATATTCTTTCTTAGAAAAAATATATAGCTTTAAAGGTATTCCCTTTCATAATGACATTAACACTAGAAATTTATTTAAGTTTTTATTGATCTTATCAAATGTCATATGATGTCTTTCTTCTAAATAAAACTTTTCAAAATTCTTCAACTTTAAGAGGTCTGAGAATTCTTTTGTTTTTCTGGACAAATTATTAATGAACCTCTTTATGTATCCACCTAGTTGAAAAATCCTTAAAGTTCTGTCTTTTTTTAGGTGGTTTTGCTTTAATAAAGGATTTTTCTTTATTTTTTGTCTATTTCAATTCCTCTATTGTTAACTAAGAAACTTAGGAAATTTTTAGCTTTTACTCCAAATGTGCATTTTTGTCAATTTAGTTTCAATCTATGGGCTCTTTTCCTGTGAAATGTTTCCCTTAAATCATAGATATGGTATGTGCTCTTTTTTTATTTAACAACGATATCATCTATATAAACTTCTTTTATGTAACTTATTAAATCATAAAAGATAGCATTTACAACCCTCTGATAAATGGCCCCTACATTCTTTAAACTAAAAGGCATTATAACCAACTCAAATGTCCTTATCGATCCTGGACATCTGAAAGTTATTTTGTAAATATAGGTTTTGGCTATAAGAATCTTATTACAACCAGAAAAATAATCCATAAAAAAAACAAAGAATGTTCAATCGGCATCATGTATACATCTTTAGGAGTAGCATCATGTATACATCTTTAAGAGTGGCTACATTTAAATTTATGAAGTCCATATAGACTTGTATCTTACCATTCTTCTTAACTACATGTATGACATTAGTTAGCCACTCATTATATATAGTTTGTCTAATGAAACTAACCTTACATAAAATTTTGACCTCGTCTTTAATATTTAACTTGACTTTTTTAAACCATTGCCTAAGGTGTTGATGGTAAGGACAAAATTAAATTTTTATAGGAAGTCTATATTCCACCATTTTTCTACTTAACTTTAGCATCTAGTATAATCCCAGGCAAACCAATCTTTGAATTCCTTTAGGAGCTAAACTAACTCTAGCTTTATTCGTGGATCTAGATTCTTGTTAACAAACACTTCATGAAATTCTCCCAAATCCAATATAATTCTTCAAGTGTTTTTAATTTTGGCCCCTTAAATCATCAATTAGTGAATTTCAACTCATAGACATATCCTTCATCCTCCACTTGTAATTCTTCTTCTATAAAGACTAACACGATATTTTCACACTTCTTCACTTCTTTGGAATCCTTTAGGATTTACTTCATTTAAAATCAAATTTATTTGATTGCAGTTACCGTAACTTCCCTTTGTGAAAATTTACCCATTAAGTTCCTCTATATTGGAAACTTCATTAGCCTATTAGCTGGCATGATGGTAGTTAGTCTTACCAACATTTCTAAGTCTTTCCCCACATTTTCTTTGTCTTTATTTTTAGAACACTCACTACGAGATAGCTTTTGAATTTAAACTGACTTTGCATGATCTCCATAGAACTTTTTCCTCCACTCCTTCAACTTTAATACTAAAGGGTTATGAATCTACCTAAACAATTTCTACCTCGTTTCCTTTTTATAAAAGCAAAAGTTGATGAATAGATGAAGGAATATAGAAGTTATAGTGGATTTAGTCTCGTCCTAATTTGATAACTATTATGAATTTCAAAGATAAAAAAGGCAGTCAACGAGAACTTTCCTCATATTGTGATGTTAGCAAAGAGAATTCCCTATGCTCTATTAGTCTCAATAACAAAGGTGGTAATCCATTATTGACATGATATTTACCAAAAAATTGCAACATTTTGGTCTACATAATATTGACTGGCAATCTATTATTGACCAAGACTCTTGAAGTTGGTCTTCCATTGATGTGGGCGTTGATGTATAAAGGTCTTCTATATTGCATCATGGTATCAATTGGATTTTCTAGCAACACCTTCTATAAATTCCTAGTCCCATAACCAATGTTGATACTTTACATCCTCTTCTCCTTAAAAAGGATTCCACCTTCTTCTCAAAAGAATTTATAAATGAACTAGGGAGTTTTATGGATGAAACAATGCATAGGACCTAAACTGGAATTTCTCCAAACGTAATGAATTCATTATAATCCTTATTTTGATTTTCAGATAGAGATAACTTCTAATGAAATATAGGATTATGTTTTTCTTTTGTCTCACTTTACCTCTCAATAGAAACCTCTACATGTCCTTTCTTATTATTTAGGTTCAAAGTACTCTTTTCAGATGGGACATGCCTTATGAAGGATGGCTTCTTTGAGGTTAGTTAGTTATAAAGGATGCTTCTTCTAAACTTTGCACTGGATTCTTGTCGTTAAAGACTTTTCTTTTAAGTTTAGGTTATAAGCACCAAATTCTTAGTTATGTCTTACTCACTACCATTTCTGAGATGGTGGCACCTGGGGTAGTACTAAAAATTTTGGCTATTTACGCTTAAAAATTGGAAGTCGAGGATTTTATCTTTTTTTTGAACATTTTGGTGAATTATGTTTTGTGATTTTATCCTGTAATTTCTACTTTCTGTTGAATTTTGGGAACCTACTAATTTTTAGTCTTAACATTAGCATTTAAACAATAGTTGGGAATAAAAACACATATACCTAAATTCTTAGTTAATACTAAACAATCTTTCACAATCTTCAGCTTCCTCTTAACGCCTAACAACATACGTAGGTCAAATTTTGCTGCATTAATGGTTACAAATAGAAGGAATGGATTGGATCTTCATCTATCAACATGGTTTGGTCAGCTTTTGTGAACAATATAATTCCCTTGTTAATTTGATCTTGGATAACATTCTTAAACCCCCAATGTAAATTCATTAGGTGACTCCATATATTATGGTATTTGTAGTAGTCTCTCTTAGTTTCTTCCTTCTTAGTAATTCTATGTTCTATAGATAAGTTAACAAAATTTTCTTATAACAAAAAGTCAAAATTTTTCTGTGTTAACATTTTATTAAATTTAAGTAATTGCAGTCTTTATTTTCCTTTTGACTTTAAGAGATTTAAGCTTTAAAAAGGCATAAGCATAAACATAGGTTCTAAGGATGTTAATTTTGGCCACATTCGATTTGTAAGAATTTATCTCTATAATATAGGGACACACTGAATTCTTTTTTTGATGTCCTTCTTCCTTAAGAAGTTCTTTGAATTCAATCAACTTTATTGCCAATTCATAGGAATAATAAAATTCCATACCTTGGAATTTTTTTCCATAATTCAATATTAAAACCCTTTTGAGCTAACTTTATATATTCGATCTCTAGTGTAATCTGACATCAACTTCTCATCTTCTTAAATCAGTTGATGAATATGTCAGCATTCTCACCACTTTTTTTAGTAACTATAGCCAATTTAGTTATACTAACTTTTAAATTCAGTATAAGAAAAATTAAGTACAAAATAGTCACTTCATTTTTTCCTATAAAAAGATATAATTCCTAGTCAACAAAGCATACCAAGAGAATTTTGTGCCTGTTATTAAAATTTGGAAACATCATAAGCTTGAAACTATTGAATTTTTCATAATTGGCTAATTTTCCACATCGAATGGTGAATCTAGTAATGTTGCTCAATGATTGATTAGTATATTTATCAAAAAAATAAATTAAAATTTAGGAATTTTATAGCCACTGGATTAATTTAGGAATTTTATAGCCACTGGATTAAGTATTCTCATAGTTAATATGCTTCAAATAAAACTTATAAAATTTCAAAGGACCAAGCTACTTTAAACCAAGCCTATACAATTCTTGAATTGCTTCTAGACAACTTCCATATCAACTTGTATTCTCATTTGCAGGGAAGCAATAATAAGATTATAGTTTATAGCCATAATGTTACCCCCTAAACTATATAGTAGTCCATTAGCCTTAGCTTTCAAACTGAATTCTTGGCTACTAAGAACTTCGATTTTGACCATTTGTCAGCCATTTCTAAGATTAATTTACACAGGTGTAATAGGAATATCTTCTCTTTTATGAGGAGGAAGGTATCTCTCATCCATAGACGAAGTAGCTAGGAGGCGACTACACTTGTTAACTTCCATCATATTTAGTTCAGGATGCTCCTCAAGCCCTTTAGAGTTCTGGTTTAGTAAAAAAGAAGAACTCTCCCAAAGATCTGTCAGTTGGAGAGTTCACTGGAGGCGATGCTACCTTCTTAATGTTCTCAATCATTTAGGATATATAACCCTCACTCCTTACAACAGTAGGGACTTCTTCATCCAATATTATAGGCATAGCAATTTCTTTTATATTCGTTGTATATGAAAACAGTCCTACTAGGCATGCCAAATTATTGGTCGCTTTAAGGCCAACCTAAAATTTAAAAACGCTAAGGAAGAGTTCTCCTAAAATTTGTACTTGACTTTTTATCAATGATATAGGTAGGCTTTGAAAACTTAGAAAATAAAATTCTAAATTACTAAGATGCTAAAGAGTGTTGAAATAAGGTTTAAAATAAAGAGAATAATTTATTTTTAGTAACAAAAAATTATAAGCAACTAAGAAAATTTGAGATAATAAAAATAGTAAACAATATAAAGAAAAATAATAATAATAATAAGTTGTTGTTGGAGTTTGATTGTCTATATATATTTTTTCATCTAATTGTGTGTCCCTGAGTTATGATTTTAGTGAATTTATATAATCATCTCAACTCTAACTTCCCCAAATAGTTTTTTCCACTTCCCATATTCTAGCTAACTACTTTTCACTCTTTCTCTCAACTTCAGTAACCTCAAGCATTTTTTTCTCATAAATTAATAACTTACATATTTCTTCATCATATGTGTTACTTGCCTTTAGTAGATTCATTGTCTATACCTAAAATTGTGGACTTTTACAATCTCATATGCCCATAATTTCTCTAGATAAATGTCTTATAGGACTTCTAGCCTTTAAGCCCCTTTCACTTGTAGGCCAACTGGGCTAAATCCTTCTTAACCTATCAACAATATGTACTTTTTTTCATAAGGACGACACTAACTCCTAACCATGAAACATAGTTCTCACAGATAGTAGCCACTCCTTTGACATTGTTAACTACTAATCCATTTGTAGTAAGTGCCTTCAAGAGAAGCAAACTAATATATGAAATAATTACAATTGAAGGTCATTTTTTCTTGCAACAATAATAACAATAACATCCCAGTAGAAATATCGTTAAACATGGGGTTTAAGGAGGTCTAGAAATACGTAATCTTACCCATAACTAGTAGAGAGGTTATTTTTGATAGACTCATATGAAGAAAAGAAAAGAATAAAGAATAAAGAATAATATAAATACATATACATATACATATACTAAATAAATAAATAAATAAATAAAATAAAAAATAAAGTAAAATAAAAATGAAGAAAAAAATCAATAAATGATACATATTAAATAAATATAAAAAATAAAGCAAATAATACACTAAATATAAAACAAGGCAATGAAAAATAAAAGATAAAATAAGTAAATATATACATAAATAAGAATAAAGACAAATAAATAAATAAAACAAACAAGTCATTATAAGAAAATGTTCAGGCTAGGTAAGGAAATGTTTATGCTAAATAATTAAGAGGGAATGACAATATATTAAAAGTTTAGGCTAAATATAAGACATAAGATTCAAAGGAAAATTTTTAAAAGACCTATGAGAAAGAGAAGAACCTCTCTATATAAGATGACTTACTTATATCCCGGTATGCCAAACTTCTCTACTGAGGGTTATGTCCTCGATAAGTTTCAACAACACCATATCATTCTTGATCACCTCTCCTTAGTTTTTCTTAGGCCTTCCTTTTTTCATCTTACAAACCCTAAGTACAATCTTCTTGTATTTTCTTATTAGAGCGTCAGGATTTCTCCTCTTAATATGTCCAAAACACCTAAGCCTTGTCTCTCTTGATTTTTTGTTAATATTAGTCACCTTTAATTTATCTCTTACCATTTTATTCATGAACTTTTCTCTTTTAATAAGGCTGCACATTCAACGAAGCATCCTCATCTCTACTACCATTAACTTATGACTATACTCCTATTTGATGGGTCAAGACTCTGCCCTATCAAGCATGATCAGCCCAATCACTAATTGATAAGATTTACTATGTTTTTGTCACATAAAACTCCTACTACACGTATCCATTTAATCCATCCTAATATGATAGAATGAATAATGTATTCATCAATCTCTCCATTGCTTTAGATGATAGATCCTAGATACTTGAAATAATCTTTCTATAATATTACTTCTAAATTAATCTTTACCTCTATATCAAAATCCACCCTATGGCCTAAAAAGTTACACTCTAAGTACTCAATATTAGTCCTACTCAATTTAAAATCCTTCAATTCTAATGTATCCCTTCAAAGTTCTAGCCTGACATTGATAGCCTCTTTTGTCTAATCCACTATAACAATATCATCAGCAAATAACATACACAAAGGCATATTCCCTTAGATATTCTTAGAAAGCTCATCCATCACTACTGCAAATAAAAAGGAGCTAAATGAAGAGCCTTGGTGTAGCCTAATATCGATTAAAAAAAGCTCTGTATCTCCTCCTATAGTCTTTAATCTAGCCGTAATGCTTTTATACATATTAATAGGATGTTATTTTTCCTAGTTAGTCTTATGTCTCCCAGTAAAATTATTCTACCTTTTCAGTTTTACTTTCAACAAATTTAACCTTTCCATTAAATTAAATTTTAATTTATTAATCCTACAAGAAGTGCAGTATCCCATTTTCCCATACTAAGGGTTAGAACCCTAGAATACAGTACGTAAGAAATATATTATTGAGAAATTAATAAATGCATTTCACGCTCATACATAATATAAGCACATACATACGTGATTATTGATTTTTGCACACATCACAACGACTGTACATGCATTCAATTGATATTTTTCTAGGTATCAATGATTTTAATGTGATTATGATGTGAATAGCGAATATTTTGTCTCAAAAATTGATTTGGTGAGTATAATTATTGGTTTAGAATTTTTGGTGAAATTTCTAAAATTTTGAGTATTTTTGGTATAGGAAAAAAAGTCAAGTGGCAAGATAATTGATAAATTGTAATAGAAATAAGTGGAAATTGGTAGCAAAAATAATTGATATGTGCTATTATGATTTAATGACAAGTGTCATAGAAAATTAGTAGACAATTGGATCAGAAATTGGAGGCAAATAGGCTAGTTATTTAAAAAGGGGCCAAATGGAAGCATAGGGAGGTGATAAGTGTCACTACTACTCACCACTCATCCCTCAAGATTCTTTCTCATTTGGAAGACACATTTTTATTATCTTTCATTTTAATTCATGCCTTCATCTTCTTCGTTGCTTTCATCTCTTCTTCTCCATCTCACAACACTCTCTTCTCCAAGCATCACATGTTGAACCTTGCTCTCATCCATTACTTGCTACTTCCATTTTTGTTATCTTCTCTAACTTGTTACCAGAAAAACCTAACTTACTCCACCCTCCATGATGATGATTTTGTAGCATAAGGAGTTAGGATTTCTTAGAGATTTTGAAGAAGCTTAGAGTAAATCAAGGAAGTAGCATGTTAATCTTCATGGGTTGTTGTAAATGAAACAAATATGGTGATTAATTTGAGATTGAATGATCATGATCATGGAGTTAAATATATGATGTAACATGGGTGAAAAATATGTTATATTTTTAGTTTAATAAAAGTATTCATAGGTTGTATAAATGAAAGCATTTATAATGATCATTAGGGATAGATTGGAAGTGTAAATGAAGTTGATTTTTATGTTAAATCGTGGATGAATAAATGGACATATTCATGGCTTTTTGTGATTTTGATGAGTAATAAATTATGAGTTATGTTAAAGATGTTTTTGAGATAGATAGTATATGAAAATGGTGTTAGAATGAGAGTTGAAAGTTTATGAATATAGAGAAGGGTTTATCAACTGTTTTGTGTTTATGAATGAGTGCAGAAATTTAGTGAATAAATGCATGTGACTGTGTTCTATTTTTTAGAGTATAAAAACCATGAATTATAGGTTGTTATATCAAGAAATATATTGAGTTTTGAATAAATAAAAGGCTAGTGTAGTGTCTTGAAATGAGAAGAACTAGAATGATAGTTTATAGATAAAATGAAGGTGATAATGGAATTGAATATGTGTTGAAACATTGATGAATGTATGGATACTTTTGATGTCCTGCTTTTTTATATAATATGAACAATGATTTATGATTGTCTTATGAATGACATTGAGATGAAATTGAGGTAAAGATGATGAGGTTATGTAGTTTAAATGATGAACTATGGAGATGACTTGTTGCATGTATTGTGATGGATATAGTATGGAAAGGTAAAGAATATAGGAAAGAGTTAGGATTACATGAATAAATGGGATCAAGTAAATGATAAAGGGCCAATGGAGTAGAGTTTGTTAGTAGAATGCAATCAAAATGGTAGCTAAATTTGTATGAAATGAAGTTGTATAATTGCATATGAATGCTGGAAAAAATTTGGAGTGTTAATGATGTTATTATATATGTTAAATTCATGGAAGAAATAAGGAAGACAATATAAGGCACGATCGTGGCATAGTCCCCACGATTGTGGCCCAGAAAAATTTTGGTTCTGTCACGATCATGGCAGAATCCCCATGTTCGTGGCCAGTTCCATGAGCTTTTATCACGATTATGAGCAGGTACAAAGAGAGGAATGTTGTCTTTTAAGTGATGTTTGAGACAATTAATGCTAAGGTAATTTCTTATGTGGTATATAAGCTTGAATGAGGCCTTAAATAAACCTAGTTTGACGATGGATGAGGTGCTTAAAGTAAGCAAGGTCTGTTCGGTATAAATAAATGATTAAATGATGATGTTAAATGATCATAAGATGTGAATTAAGAAAATATACCAGGAATAGTCAAATTGAGCATGCATTATACATAACACATATACATATATATATGATTGAGTATTAATGTGATTGTGCAAATTAGTAATGTGTAAATATATATGTGTTGCATGATATAGAAGTGCAAATAGAGCGATCACATCTAGGCATTGCATGAGTAACCTAGATGTTCTCACTAAGATTGTCTATCTTTTCTTAAATTTTAATTGATGTGAATGTGTTAATTCTATACATTGATAGTCCGTGGCGTTTGATTGTTAATGGACATTTTGTATTAATTTTAAATACATAATTTGCTAAACTCTTGTCCATTTAAGGTTTGAATTGTACTAATTAAGAGTTATTTGTTTTTAAATAGGCACATATTGGATTTGGAATGTTCAAAAGAACACACCAAGAAAAGCGCTAGAAAACGTTAACGTGTTGCATGCAAGAATAGTTGGGGACGTAAAGAATAAGAAAAGAAGAAGCAGCTGGGTACTTGGGAGAAATTAAAATACAAAGATACAAAAATAGCAGCCTAAAATGGCAGTGTAAGAGGCTATGGGAAAAGAAGCAAAATGCAAGCATACACTAAAGAAAAACACCCATGATGATATGGAGCCCATGCAAAGCATAAATGGGGAAGAGCAAGCTGGAAAATGGAGACAAAGCATGGAAAATAAAGAAGAGGCCATACTAAGAAAAATCATTACATCAGCTAATAGAGGTGTGGGCAGCGTAAAAAGAAGGAGCTGGGGCCTCTGAGTTATTGTTTAAGAAAATGAGGAATGTGCGTAATAGAAGAGAGAAGCGTGGGTGGTCAAAAACATAGAAGAGAGTGTATGATCTGAAAAAAAAGGGGAACGAAAACAAAAGGAAGTGTAGAGTGTAAGAAAGGAGTAGCGGGAGTGGTGAAAATAATAGAGGGGTGGCGTGATCTAGAGAGAGAAGAAACGAAAACAAAAAAATAGGAGAGGAGCGTGAGTGTATGGTCTGGGAAGGGAAGGAAAGAAAACGAAAAAGTGAAGGAGAGAAGGAGTAGCGTGAGTGGTCTGGGAGTAGAAGAGGAGTAGCGTGAGTGGTCTGGGAGTAGAAGAAGAGTAGCGTGAAGACGTGATCTAGGGAGAGAAAAAAGGAGAACAGTTGAAGAGTAGCGTGAGTGACGTGATCTGATGAGAAGTGTGTATGGTCTGGAAAATTAAAAAAAAACATGAGAGAGTATACTACGTGAGCTGTTGCTAGAGAAGTTGGAGAGTTAAAGGAGATTACGTAGTTAGCTGGTGAAAATGAAAAAAGAAGACATGTATGTTGGTGGCTTGAAGACGTGACAGCTGGGGAGAAAATTAGAAGACACATGTTGATGCTGCCTTGAAGATAAACGTGGAGGCTGGTGAAAAGGAGCTTGAAGACGTGAGAAGCTAGGGAGATCAACGTGGAGGCTGGAGAAGAAAGGCAGCAGTTCACGCAAGCTTGGAGCATTGGCTAAAGCAAAATTTTTTATCCTAGCAACCACAATTATCTTTGGGATTTACTTTATTCTTAGTCTTTATTTATTTTAATTGTGTGGATT
>JAOQMS010000006.1:8398504-8417244 GCA_027563885.1 Erythroxylum longipes | reverse complement strand
ATTTTATTTTAAAATCAATCAATTCTTGATCGTTCGAGTAAATTTTATTTTTTTTATTTTTATCGTTTAATTTAATTGTCTTACGCGTTGGAATTTTCCTTGGGTACGATATTTGGTTCTTACCGATCTATATTACTTGTCGACGGGGTGCGCTTGCCTCTCTCTGGTCTAGATAGAATTTAATTTATATTGTTCTGTTTAGACACCAACATTGATGCATGAGAATCACATTGGAAGTGCTCATTGTATGTGAATATGACAGAAATAAGTGTACCCAACATAATTGTTTAATGTCAGACTTAGTTCTGATGAAAATGTGAAAGTGAATGCGTAAATGAATAAATATGACTGATTGAATATATGAGATTTGATGCATCCATACATCATATGCATGATTAGATAAAGGCAGTTGTGATTAGAGTAGCTAGTGAAAAAGAGTTTAAAGCTCATAATGTGGTAAGAGCCTCAAGCTCACTAGGTAAAATGAGCTCGATATCCCTAACAAATATGGGACAGTTATTAATGAGCCCGATTTCTACAATGGATACGGGATAGTTAAAAAGGCACTCGGTCACAACAACGAAAAAATTAAATGTAAGTCACATATGTCACAACCTGGTACCACATAGGGCCCATGACAACCGCCACATACCCGGGCTAAGGACACTAATGGTGCCCTTAATCCTACTATGCAAGGCTAGCTGAATGTCTTTCCCTTTTTATTTTATTTTTTATTTTTATTTTTAAAAAAAAATTGGGCAGAACAAAGGTTGTATTTTAAAAATCCCAAAACCTACAAACAATTTAAAACACACTTCTTTATTCACACCAAAAATTTTACCACAACTTCAGGACTTTAAAGTCCACTCAAAGCAACCTCAACAACAATATCAAAGTTCATACATTAGGTCTTTTACAATGATAAAACAATTAAGAGTCAAATTTATAAAATTGTAAAGCATATTTACATAACTAACCCAAAGAAAATAGTTCATGAGCCACTATGCAACAAAAGTACAAAATAGAGACTACACACGTGTGGTAATGTCCCGAAAACGTGAAAAGACCGCACAATCCTTACAGAGCTTCAAGCTCACTAAATTAACCTGTATGGTTAGAAAACGGAGGGGTGAGTACATTCTGTACTCAGTGAGCAGGAAAAAACATATATTATGCATAGAACTCGATACACACCAAGACGGTATAAATAACCTACAAGGTGAACAAACATCACATAAAATCACATAGGCCTAGCCTATGACTCATCGTATACTGGTTAGGAACCATATAGGCCTAGCCTATTAATCACTCATCCTGTGAACATAGGTTCCAGTTCCAGTACACAAAAGCATAAAAATATAACATGTATAATTTAAATCTCGTCAGAAAACAAATAGTCAGGATAAGCCAAAACAATCATGTATGTCAACACTAGTCGGCCAAACTAGTGCGCACACCAACCGATCCTCAGTTTTGACTTGACTTCATCCGTGGTGAGTATGGACTACAGTCGATAAGAGCGTCATGAATCCTAGGTGATGAGCTCGTCGGTGTCCAGACCCTAGGTGTGGAATCACCCGTAAGTCCCGTAGAAAGGTGTCGACACGAGGACTCGACTTTTATGTACCAACGTCAAGGGTACGGGGGTCGCTAAATTAGTTGTGCCCAGCACATGATTGACCAATCGTTACCTCACCTATCACAAAAAAATCATACTCAAATTTTAAGTATAAAATCAAGTAAGGCATCATGCCTTTATTTATCTGTCCAACCGATAAAATGGAACTATGCCAAGGCTCTGAGCCAAAAGAGAATACATGCATGCAGTATCTACGACTCGATTATGCATATGAAAATTTCCAAAACATTATCTCATGAAATAAAAACCAATTTTTTGTGCTTCAAATGCATAGTTGTTCAAAACAATTTCATTTCATAAATACATAAACGTATTAGTATCCATTTGAGATTCACTTCTACTAAGCATTACCTAGGTTTAAAATTCACATATAAGTCATCATACATATCTTAGGGTGATCTAGTCCTATATGAGAAATATGGTTTCCCCAACTTACCTCAAAAGGAGATATACACTCTCTTAACTTCATCAATCTTTGGTACTAGCTCCTTGATTCACAGCTCCCGAGCCTTTATACATAAAAACACATACAATGAAAATTTACTACTTAAACACAAAATTCATTATTATACACTATCACATAAGTGTATAAAACACAATACCACTCCCTTTAATCTATAGAACTCGACCATTAAATTTCTCACGTGGTTACTTCCTTACTATTCACATTAGGTTTTCTTTTGCATTTTCTAAGGCATTTAATGCTTTTAATCCAATACTTACTCATTTCAAAACATAATTAAGAACATCTTTATCCAAGCACATTAGGCCATTTCTCGTCAATCCAAGAATCAATTCAAGTTCACTCAAAGTACACATGAAAGCGTTTTCCAATGCATACCATTATAAAGCCTTAAATCCTAAGCTAAGTTTACTTAGGCATTTTATCAAACACTTAATGTGCATGACTTTCAAGTCACATTTTCAAGACCTTATCATAATAATTCATGCTCCTATCATGTCATATAGTAACACTTCCAATCAATGACACATTCCACCACTCCATTCAAACCAATTCCTTTCCTTTAAGCTAAATTTATCAATTACACAACTCATTACATTAATCCACTTCTTTTCCATCATTTTGACCCAACCTTAACCAACATACATCTTCTTAATTCTTCATCATCAATTCACATTATACATGTATAATTAACACCATAGAATTCATTTAAATCATCAATTCCAAAAGTTATTCAAGAATTCACAAACTTTCACCAAAAAGGGCATTTTTGGTTTTGAATTAAAGAACCCTCTCTATGACACATTTCATTCACCTAAACCATGATTCATCCATATTCAAGCATGGAGAGCAACATATCTTAACACCAAACTCAAAATCCTAATGTAGAGAGAGATGAGGCAAAATTTACCTATACTTTCCTTTTATGGTCTCTTCAAATCCTTTGAGAATTTCTCAAATCTAATGATATATTTGAGTTCCTTCACCCCAAATTAGCTTAGAACACCTTGGTTTGGGTTGAAAAATAAAAAAGAAGGGTGAATTTTGGTGATGTATGAAATCTTCTTCTTCTCCTCCTCTCTTCTCCTTTCTTCTCCTTTCTTTTAATTAAAACAAGATTTTTTAAAGTCTAAATGAAGTGCACGGCCACACATAAGAAGAGTTTAGAATTTTGACTCTTCTTTGGCCAAAATATGGTGAAATTATCCTTTTACCCTTAGGTTATATGAAATTACCATAATACCCTCCAAACTTTTCCTAAATTTGCAATTAAGCCCAAAATTTAAGAATAACCAAAATTTTTATTTTCATTTTAGTCCTTGGAGTTTTGAAAATTATAATTAAACCCCTTAACTTTATAAAATTACAAATTGGTCCTCCAAGAATTGAAAAATTACAATTAAGTCCTTATATACATCAATTTTTCCAATTAAGCTTTTTAAGTGTCCAATAAGTCTATAAATCATGTCTAACCACTTCTAAGGCATTAGAACACATTTAATTCAACCACCATGGTCATACCTATCCAATGGACTCAATTTTACACACTTACAAGCTTATATGTCAGAAATCTCCAAGATTTCGCATACCGATGAACTCTAAATTTATTTAAGGGCATATAACATTATGTATCACTGGCATCCATAACAAAAGGATTCAAATACATCTTTGAACTCATATACAACCATGTATATGTCAATATAAAGTAGTGTCTTCCAATATAGAGCAACGCAAAAGGTCTTAGAAAGTCTGGCGTTACAAGTCCTCCCCTCCTCAAAAGAGTTTCATCCTCGAAACTCCTAAGTCGAGGACACAAATAAATGGGGGTACTGATGTCTCATAGTATCCTCAAGCTCCCATGTCATCTCCTCAACCTTGTCACTCTTCCAAAGAACTTTAACCATGGGTACCTCCTTGCTGCGTAATTTCTTTATCTGTCGATCAAAAATCTGAACTGGTTTCACCTCAAAAGTCAGGTCTTTTCTTAACTCTACTGAAGGTGTCTCCAAAACATGACATGGGTCCGATAAGTACTTTTTAAGCATTAAAACATGGAACACATTATGGATCCTATCCAAGTCCAGTGGCAATTCCAACTGATACGCCACCATCCCAACACACTCTAGGATGCGGAAAGGTCTGATATATCGAGGGTTCAGCTTCCCTCGACTCTGAAATCTGATAATACCTTTCCACGGTGATACCTGAAGAAAAACATTGTCACCCATAGCAAACGCTAATGGTCATAACCTCTTATCTGTATATTCCTTTCTATGGTTTTCCTCTACTAGAAGTCCATCATAAAGAGCTATAAAACATGCTCTTGATCACTGCAGTGCTTATCTTCTATTGGTTACTCCATTCTATCACTAATTTGGAGGTTAGGATATAATAGTTGAATCATCATTTGGATAAGATAAAGAATAAGTATTAATGGATGTATCCACTTGTTGTTGCTGGAGATAAGTGTCTTGTTAGTAGATTATAATGTTCCTTCATTAAATGAGTTTTGGTTGTGTAATTTCACTTATTTGTATTATATATGAGACTTATTTAATATATTCAAAGAGGGATTTAGTATTTGTAGCAGTCTTATGGTTGAGAGCTGGCTACTTTTCGAGGATTATCAAATATTTAATGGTTAATTATTGACCAATAAATTACATATCACAATTAAGCTATACTTACGAAAGAAAATGTTTCAATTGTATTCTTTTTTATTTAAAGTATATGCCAAATAAAAATTTACAAACTAGCTTAATTTTATTTATTCCTTATAATTCAATTCAATTTTACTATAAAACTGATACCAAGAAAGTGATGGTCATTCTTATTGACTAAGATGTACATTACTTGATAATGGATACACATAGTCTGTTATATAGTACCTAGAATGTATTAAGTACCTAAGATGTACTATGCTCGTCTTTTCATAATATATTCTCTTTTTGGTTATGTTGCTTATCATATGATCTACTTCATAAAAGAATTTTTATTTATCAAACTGGAAGCATATATTATCTTATAGAGTGCTCTTCAGATGATCTCTAGTATTCTACCCATAGATCATGCGCTCTTGAGGATCTCTAAGATTTATTTTATGAAAGGATTTGATAGGTTTAAGTACATATTCTTGTTATTTGACTTTTTTAAATGGAAGATATTTAGGAAATGATGCCTGCTAATAGTAGGATCTCCTTTTCTATGGATGTTCTCATATGTTAAGCATATTACTTAAACATTGGAAATTTAGGTTTTAGTATACACTGTATAGTAAAAGGAGTCATTATGATTTGTTTTTAGTGTTTGTTTTCTAACAAAGATGGGATTAAGCACTTCTTTTTCTTACTGTAAATGAGTATGGCTGGGTTGATCACATTATTAGGCAACCATATATCATGGATGGGTTTCTATTTTCACATTATTGTGCTTTTTAAAATGATTTATTGAAGAACTTAAAAATTGTTCTATAGGGATTAAGAGAAACCACCAAACCTAAGGCACATTTGACATCAGCTATAGCATTTGTGGAAGGCGGAATCTAGGAGGCTTACGACGATGCTTGTAGCGTATGCCTTAAAGCCTTTTGTAATAATGATGCTTCAATTGTGCATAAGATTGGTTTAATATTTTATTAGAATAATTACTTATTACCAAGTTTCCTATTTTATTTTTCCATAATTATCTTAATCTTTCTTTTACAGTTGACTAATTGCAAGCACGAATTCTACTTTTAATGCGTCCTTAATATTATCATCAACTTTAGTATCTTTGAATATTAGTTTAGAAATTAAATTTACAATTGGTATTCTAATGATTGGTTTGAATAGTTATTGGAAAAAAATTGTAAGTTGATAAATCATATGGGTGAATTGGGCAATTTGATTATAAATAATATTTGTTATAGAGCTCCACTAGCTATGTTGTCCTCTTAAGTATTTCAATAGTCATCCATAGTAAAGACGGATAGTAGTGGGAGAGAACAATAGGATCTATATTCTTATTTCTTTTCAATTTATAGGTGCTAGAGAAGTTCCCAATGTTCCATATGTTGGCAACCTATCAACTTGAAGGATCTAACATGGTAAAAAATATTTTCCTAACTAAATATCTTATATTATTAGTTCTGAATGCAAATGGCTTATCTATTTATATATTTAACTACCAGGAATTGCTTGAAGTTATTGAACATGAGAGAACTTTTAGGTTTAATCCTCTAGGAACACCACGATATTTCATCATCCAACACTTAAGGCTTTCAAATTACAAGATGTTCATATTCGTTCTTAGTTTATATGAAGCTATTTTTATTTTCATATTCATATTCACTCTTTATGTTATTTAATAGATTAGTTTGAAGCATAACTTTGGTAAATTCCTCTTTTTTGTTGGAATCAATTACTAGTGGGTGTTAACGATGCTAAACTTGAAGAGTGTATAATCTAAAACCTAGATGTTGCTATTGCAACAATGGGATGAAGCCAAATTGCAAGAATGGGAGTCTAGAGGATTAGGTCATCAGTTTAGGGTCGTTAATAGTTCTTATTATTCTCAAGTCATCATAATGTGCCTCCTACTGGTCCAATCTCATCTTCTCTTATTTAGGCAGAAGATGGTGAAGCTGCCTCTCTAACCTTAATAATCAACCCATCTCCTCAAACCAATTATGTGTAAAAATCTTCACAACTCGATACACTTTGATATAGTGAAGCCACATTTGATATTACATTTACTTTAGTATTTGGATCTAGTGGTATTGGCAATGATATGACTGATACAACAACCAATACACAAGCTCATTGTGATGCAAGTTCTAATTCAAATTAAAGATAATTTCAACAATATTGTACTCAACATCTAAAATGAGAAGGTAACTTTATGATGATAACATTACAAAACTGATCTTAGTGATGTTTATTTGAGGGCTAATTGGATAAGTCAAATCTAGAGACAAATATGCACACTTTAATTTGTGTAAGAACAAAGGATCAGCTATTAATGTTATATTACTTTTATAGGTATAATTTGATGATACTTATACAATTTTAATTATATAATGAATGCTCAAAAGTTTTAATTAATAATGTTTCTCTATGATTTAATTTGATAATAATAACCAAATAATTCACAGCAAAAACCATGTTGATATGTTATAAACAAAATGTCACAATTTGCTCAATATTATGGATTATGTAGAAAGTTGTAAAAGATACTTGCAACATTTTTACACACTCACAGTTAAAAGACTTACAAAATTACAAAAATATAGTTAAAAGGTTTTACTTATGAAACTAGTAGAATGTAGCAAACCATATATCACTATGAATGCATAAAATGAAGCTAAAAAATACACTCTTTTTGTTGCCTATCATGTGGCACCAATTGTTTTCACCAATATTCACATATAATTGATATTTGGCAATATATATAAAATGTTTTAGGTACCAAAAAAAATTCATAGCTAAAATATTTGTCTACAATTATAGAAACATTGCCTAAAAATTTTTACTATGAAAATTAGCAATATTTTATCCAACAAAATGGAAATGTCACAATTAAGTATGCACGACATTTTCTAGCAAATTGGCTACACTTTTATTCGTTGCCTATAGTCTAGTTTGTTTTATTATAAATAATATATACTTAAAATATGAGATATAAATTTATATTTGTTATTCATTATATAATTCAATAATTTAAATTTTATTTTTATTATTAAATTATTTGAAATAATTTCATTTTAATAATATTTATTTATTAAAATAAATTATATTTTTAAAAATAAAAATCCTTTTATTTAAAATAAAACCTGTGATTATTTTATGTTTCAAATTAATTTTTTAAAATATATAAGTTTTGGCAAATATTTTGTTACTAAAAAATTTTGAAATTGAATATTCTTTTAAAAAATATTTTTTGAAAGAAGACAAAATATTTGTATTAACACAAGCTAAGGGTGACAAAATATACATCTCAATGGCATAAGTCTTTAATTATCACTCAACAGTAGAGAAAAAACTAGACGTAAATTCTAGGCGTCCACAATTCATGTTATGTAGGAAATAACATGAATTGTTGGTAGTCCATTGTAGTTTCCTTAATCGTCCTGGGAACAAAATACATACAACATGTTTTGAATTTTTCTCTAAATAACTTGTAAGATCCTACATTGGAAGAATAAGTGGTTTCAAGTTTTACATTTCGTTCCACATATATTGCAATTAGTGTCGAGATTTATAGAACTTCCATACTGTTTAGCTTTTGTTTTAATCCTGTCTTTCATCGTGAGCCAATAAATAAAAGTTGCTTTAGGGGATAAGGAATTCTGCTAGATTAGTTTTAGCCAAACGACTCCAGGTTGCATCACTTTAAACAGCTTATAGCATGATCTGTTGGTAAATTCCTTAGAGTTGGTATCTGTCCAGATAATTTTGTCCTCCTCTCTAACTGAAGTAAAGGCAGGAAGTATGTTAATCAAGCTACCAGCCCCTCTAAAATTGCAATCTTAGCTTCCATTAAGAATTGTTAAGCTAATTCTTGCTTGAATAGGAATTCTGATTAGCAAATGTCTAAGGTCATTCTTGTTAGTTAACAGATTCATCTCAATCCAATTATCAAACCAAAACCACGTTGAGTCCCCATTACTGATTATTTTCTTCATCAAGTGGTAAATGTGATGTCTTAATCTCAACATTTGCTTAAAACTTCATGATTTTTCTCTGCTTTGATCTAATTGCCAGAAGCTTTTCTCCTTTATGTAGTACTCATTTATCCACTTAGACTATAGGGTCTCCTTGTCTTTAAATATCTACCATATCCTTTTTGTGAGCATTACTTTCTGCATAGACATAATAGATGTAATCCCTAACCACCCCTCCAACTTAGAGAGGCACAATTCATCCCATTTCACCTTAGCCTCTCTTAAGTTTCCAATTTTCCCATCCCATATAAACTGCTTGGTATACTTTTCAATCTCCTTCACAACATTCTTAGGTAGCACCAAATGAGCACTTCAATGCGTGCTAACGTTCCTCGGTACTGTGGATATCAACTGCATTCTTCTAGTAACAGAAAACCACCTATTTTTCTAAGCATTGATCCTAGTTTTATACATTTGAACTAAAGGCAAGCAATCCTCATATTTTGGTTTTTTTTTGGTAATTGGGATACTCAAATATCTTAATAGAGGAACATGAATCTATAGTTTTGTCAATCTACTTAACTCCTCCGCATTTTGCATATCTGATGAAACATGTGTACAACTTTTTAGAAAACCAATATTTAAGTTGAAAATCTTGCCGAACTCCTTGAAAATCTTCATCATTAGATTTAAGGAATATGGATCAGCTCCACACACCAAAAGTAAATCATCCACAAAAGCTAGATGATTTAGCTTTAGCACTTCACATTTATGGTGAAATTTGAATATGATATTCTCAATGGCAAAGGCTACCAACATTCTAGAGAGGATCTTTAATGGAAAGTGATAATGGATAGAGGGAAAGATGATCCTCCTATCTAATATCTTTGAAATTTTTGAAAAACTTATGAGGCCTTCCACTAATAAGCTGGCTATAATTGGCTAAAGAAATGCACTCTTTTATCTATCCCATAAAAATATCTGGGAGGCCAAAAGCTTGAAGAAAATTAATGGTGAATATCCATTTAATAATATTGAAAGCTTTGAAATAATCAATCTTGATGCAGTAGCTCTTGATAGACCTCATGGAAATATAATCCCTCATTAACTCTTAAACAAGTAAAATGTTATCCCCAATCCTTAGTCCCTTAACAAAAGTGCCTTGGGACATATTGATTATAGACTCCAAGTATTTCTTTAATTTGTTTATAATAATCTTTGAAATGAGTTTGTAAATGGTGCTGCAATAAGATATAGGGCGAAAATCTTTCATGCTAGTGGGGTTTTGAACTTTTGGGACAAGGCATATGTACGTTCTGTTGATTTCCTTAAGAAGATTGGAAAAGCTAAAAAATTCCTACACCACTTCCACCACCAAATCAGCTCCAATGCTCCAATTCTTTTCAAAGAAAAAAGCGTTAAAACTATCTTACCCAAAGGCTTAAGACGGATTCAAACTGAACAAGGTATTTTTAATTTCCAGCACTAAACTTAGACCAACTAGTGCTTCCCTATCTTCTTAGTTGATTGTCTAGTTAATGACCCAAAAGAGATCACTTGTTCTTCTAATTTTAAGTGTACCCATCAACCTCTTAAAGAAGTTCATGGCAATATTCTCCATCTCGACTGGACTAGTACATAAAGTGTCGCTCTCATCAACTAGCGCAATAATTTTATTTCTATTTCTTCTTGCCAAAATAGAGTTATAAAATAAATTCATATTAGTATCACCATCCCTAAGTCAATTAACTCTAGATTTTTGTCGCAAGAGAGAGTTATGAGGGAGTTATTGCCAGTTCGCATTTGGTGTGAATAATTTGGTCTAACATGAAGCCTACATGAACACTAGCTCTCTTCGTGTTATACACTATAATGATTCTTCCATTGTGATGAAAAGAATGATTGGTAATCATTTTCCATTTACCACCCAAAAAAGCAAGAGCTACTTGCAATTGTGGAAGCCTTATTTTAGTTTCCAAAATACCCAATGCTACTAGTTTTCTCTCTATAACTATATCTTTGACAACTTATTATTTAAGAGGGTTATTAAGCCCTCTAATATTCAAAACTAAGAAATTCATTTTTTAGGTGGGAGTTTGAAGCCCCCTCAACTTATTTTTACCCTTCAATTTGGTTGTTTTCTCTTATTAATAACCATCTCAAATTTACAAAGATCAGGTTCTTTGATGAAATCTTCCTGATACCCTGATTTATTAGAGGGAACTTCATTGTTATGTGCTTCAATATCATAATGCACTTTAAAGAAAATTTACATATGCATAAATGATTTGTATGCATATTCATTACTCATATATGTATAGTATGATTATACAAACGTGATTTTGATACCTTTCTAATAATGATGGTAAGCCATGAATTGCATATATGAATGAAAATATATATTTTATGATTTGAAATGTATATCATATGATTCGCTAATATATGAAATGTGAAATTTGCAAATGGTTAAAGGAAATGTTATAATGCCTGCTCTATTGTCGTAGTCGTGGATAGATAGGCATACCTATAGGGTTATAGTGTAGTTGTTATAGTTTGACGCCATAAGTGTCAACAGCTTGATACCTTTGGATATCCACAGTTTGATACCTTTGGCTGTCCCCAGTTTAATACCTTCGGATATCCACAGTTCGATATCTTCGAGTATCTACAGTTTGATATCTTCGAATATCTACAGCATTTGCTCTCAACACCCACAGAAAATGTGCAAGCATAACACAGAAAGGAAACTTAACAGTCATAAATAAGAAATATAGCATGATAATATGAAAAATTGGTATTGATGAGCATTTTTAGTTGTTATCATGATGAATTGTAATGATATGCAATTATATTGATGATTTGTATTAATGAGCATTGAATATCAATATTTGGCTTATAAAAGTGCATTTTCAATACATGGATAATATGTTGAAGCATATTTGCATTATGTAATTTTCTTAAGTATGCCATTATTGTTTACATGAACATTGAATATCAATGTTTGGTTTATGAATGTGAATTTGTGGTATATGAGCTGTGATATTTCTGAATGTGTGTTCTTGGCGGATGGTTATTGTGAGTGTTCATCCAAACTAAGTGTTTTCCCCACTAAGCTTTCAAGCTTAGCATGGGTGTTAATTCGTGTACGTCTAAGTTATAAGAGTGAGGTACAGGGAACATCTGCAGGGGATAATGCCAACAGATAGAAGAAAAAGTACGTTTGGATTATGTTTTTAGTTACAGATGATTGCATATGTAATGAAGAAGAAAATTGTATGTTTTCTTTTAGATTACCATGTAAATGTAAAGATGTATTACTACTATTAATTAAGCATTTGGTAGTTTTCTAATTTGTATATTTATATATCAATGAATAGAATTGTATGCCTTGAATGCGTGTACAAGAATTTGGTTGCTATGTGTGTGGATGGTTATAGGTTTCGCATAGGGAGTGTTACACCTTATGCTGCTCACTTGTTTTGCTCAAGTTCAAATTCTTTATCTGATCCCCCAACTAGTTCTTCTCCACGTTATTAATGTGATTATTTGTTTCAATCCCCAGATGCCCTTCATTCAAGGTATGTTCAACGACCATAAGTTCATCATAATTACCAGCTGTGAAACTCTTTCCTGTAGGTCTCCACAGTTTATGACTCGCTCGAGGCTTCCACAGATAGCTAAGTTGAATAACCTCCTTGACTAGTTCCCACCCCTCCCCCATCTAGCTTCATCACCAATAGTTGCTCAAGCAACTCACAAATCTTCTCAACCTCTATACAAATCTTAGTGTAGCAAATACGTTCCATGCGAGCTGTTTATGTATCCATGGAAATGGATTTTCCCTATTAAACTAGCTAAGTAACTTAGCCTTTCTAAAGTCCAAAGTGGAACATTATGAAAAATGACCTAAATGGAAATTGAGTCAATGCTGCTCCTATCCAAGCACATTCCTGACCCCTAATTTTGTAAAAACATCAATTGACCACCTATATGCCATAGACCCAACTATAGTATCTCATTGAGATTGCATTCACTGGAAAATTTAAAAATAAAAGTGTCTTCCTCAGTAAGCACAGTTTTTTTAGCCCTTTTTTATCCTATTTTTCTAGCGCCCATTTTTGAACCTGCAGATATGAAGGCCTCTTGCTCTAAAAATATCACACCAATGTTGAATTCCATATAGATGCTCCTACGTCCATCATTTCTTTGGGAGGAATTAGGGTCCCATTAACTATGACATTCTTGAAGTGGGTTAACTTGTGCTTCACTAGTGAAACTGCTACCTTTGACTTCCAAGAAGACTTAGGGGAAACACAGTCCCCTTGTTAAATAATTTCAGTATGTGGCCCATATATTTTGGTTTAATCATTTAAATATATTAAATCCCATTAGTTATTTAAATAAAATACATTAGGTTTAATTAAAATAAATAATGTGAAGTATTTATGTTGATGGAACGTAAAAATAAGGATAATGCAAAGAAGTGTCATTTGAATTTTAAACTGATAACTACTTCCTCTCTCTCTCTACCTATTAAATTTTTTTCATGTATCTCTCCATCAAACAATATACAGAAATTAACAAAACAAAGGCCAAGAGAGAGAAAACAAAATATAAGAATATCTTAAAGATTATTGGAGATTATTTGTTCAGAAAGTATAAGAAATATGATAGATCATGGTAAACTTATGTTATTATGAAAAATTATTAGATTTTAAGATCTTGCAATTTACGTGTTTAAATTTACATGATAAATTTTTCAAGTAAGAAAGATTACATATGGTATCAGAGCACAAGGTGTTGAGAATCAATAATTTTCCATTTAAGATATACATGATATACATGATCAAGAAGATATTTTAAAGTGATTTTCTTACCAATTATGGCATGTTTTGGTTTTAAAAGGAAACAATCAAGTCTTCTCCCTTTCTTTTACATGGAAAATTATAAATGTTTTTGTTTCCACATAAATCACGTTATCAAGATGATGAAGGAAAGGAAAAACAATATAAAGTGCTT
The DNA here is from genome assembly GCA_027563885.1 of Erythroxylum longipes. NCBI lineage: Eukaryota > Viridiplantae > Streptophyta > Magnoliopsida > Malpighiales > Erythroxylaceae > Erythroxylum > Erythroxylum longipes. The sequence goes on along the minus strand of JAOQMS010000006.1, from coordinate 8,403,483 downwards.
CCCTGCCAAGTTGACACGTGAATTGAATTAATAAAGCCATTAATTGCATTCATTAAATATGTTTTGTTTTATCTTATATTTCTTCGTTAAGGATGGTTTGAAAACGTTCCACTAATGGACATGAAAGGTTCTCTCTCCCATTGATTGTGTTTCTCTTATGTGTTCTCTCCTATGCAATCAACGTGTGTCACTTGTTTCTTTTATTATGTCTCTTTAATGCTACATTAATACCGTTATGTCTACTTTTATTAGTTGCCGTGATGAATTAACATCTTTAGGTGAATTAATTGCTATGATTTCTTTTAAGCCTCTTATTTTCATTTAATGTTGTGGGTTTTAATTATAAAATTTGTTGCATGATTTTCACATCATATATTAATGATTGTTAATGTAATAAAGTACTTATGCGTATAAACAAGAATTAGTTTCAATATGACTTCTATTATCATTTATTTAATTTGATATTTTTGTAATGAATAATTTGTTAGTCATTAAAGTGGCAAAATTAGAAAGTTTTGTAAATATTAAATTAAAATAGATATATAGTCACCAATAATAATGTGATGCTTATGATTGCAATGACATAATGATATATTTAATGGGTATACTAAAATTCATTGATACTAAAATGTTTAAGAATCACCCTAAGGTTGATTAGTTAATTTTATATTAATAAGTATAATCGTGATTAACTAGTATACTTTATTAGATATGTTTAGTATATCTAAAGATAATTAATATATCTAATTAGAGTATGCATGATTATCAATTATGTAAATATTACTAAGCATCAATTTATGTGTTTAATATATTGTTGCTTTACCCAAAGGAAAACCAAAATATATGTTTATTGTTGATATATTTGTTATTTAATTTTAATTACGTGTTTAAATTATGATTCAAAGTGTTAACGTAGAGTATTTCTTATATAAATTTTGCAACATTCAATTTTGTCGCTATCTAATCGCAAGCTTCATCTATTATAAAGTTTAATGGGATTAACTTTAATGAATGGTGTGAATAAGTTTAGTTCAACCTAGGAATCCTAGGTCTTGACTTGGCACTCCAAACTGATAAGCCCGTTGCACTTACTGATAATAGCAGTACTGAAGAATGATCTTTTTATGGACGTTGGGAAAGATCAAATAGACTAAGTTTAATGTTTATACGAATGACTGTGGCTAGCAACATTAAGGCTAGAATTCCCAAAACTGACAATCTAAGGGGTATCTTAAGCTTGTTGAAGATATTTCTCAATCTGATTCTGCTGATAAGTCTCTTGCTGGAACCTTAATGGGTATGTTGACCACTATAAAGTTTGATGGTTCTCATACTATGTATGAGCATATTACTGAAATGATAAATACAACAGCAAGATTAAGATCCATTGGAATGGAAGTGAGTGAAAGTTTCCTTGTGCAATTTATTATTAATTCCTTACCTCCTGAATATGGTCCATTTCAAATGAGTTACAATACTATTAAAGACAAATGGAATGTGAATGAACTACAAAGTATGCTTATTCAAAAGAAAGCAAGGCTTAAGAAACAAGGAATTAACTTAATTAATCTCGTGGGTAATCAAGGAGCTAAAAAGGAGTTCAAAAAGGAGAAAAGAAAGGGAAATGATGTATTATATAAGGGTAATGCATCAACTTCAATCTCTAAAAAGGAACCAAGGAACTATAGATGTCATTTATGTAAGAAAACTGGACACTATCAAAAGGATTGTCTGAAGCGTAAGGCATGGTTCAAAAAGAAAGGTAAGCCTAGTGCTTTAGTATGTTTCAAATCTAATTTAGCATAAGTTCCTTATAATACTTGGTGGATTGATTTTGGATGTACCGCTCATGTTACTAATACGATGAACGGATTCCTTACAATCCAAACCATAAGCCCAAATGAAAGATTTGTCTTCATGGGAAATCGACTCAAAGCTACAATTGAAGCTATTGGAACTTACCGTTTGATTTTAGACATAGGACATCATTTAGATCTTTTTGAAACCCTCGATGTTTGTACAATTTCTCAAACCTTAGTTTCTTTGTCAAAACTTGATACTGTTGGATATTCCTTCAAATTTGGTAATGGATGTTTTAGTTTGTTCAAACATAAATGCTTTATTGGTTCTGGTATACTCTATGATGGTTTGTACAAATTAAAGCTTGATAACCTTTTTACTGAAACCCTATTGACCATGTATCATAATGTTGGTACTAAAAGAAGTTTTATAAATGAAACTTCAACTTACTTGTGGCGTAAATGTTTAGGTCATATATCGAAAGATAGAATGACCAGATTAGTAAAGAATGAAATCTTCCAGAGTTAGATTTTACTGATCTTAGAATTTGTGTGAATTGTATTAAGGGAAAACATACAAAACACACAATTAAGAAAAAAGCCAGAAGAAGTAAACAGCTCCTTAAAATTATACACACTAATATAAGTGGGCCTTTTAATGTTCCATTATTTAGTGTAGAAAAGTTTTTCATCACTTTCATTGACGATTTTTCACGTTATAGATATATTTATTTGCTTCATAAAAAATCTCAGCCAGTAAATGCTTTAGAATTATTTATTAATGAGGAAGAAAGGCAATTAGACAGAAAAGTGAAAATTGTCTGATCTGATAGAGGTGGTGAATATTACGGAAGCTATAGTGAAAGTGGACAATATCCTGGCCCATTTGCTAAATTTCTTGAAAAGCGTGGTATATGTACTTAATACACAATGCCAGGTACACCACAACAAAATGGTGTAGCAGAAAGACGCAATCGTACCTTAATGGATATGGTTAGGAGTATCATGAGTCATTGTTCTCTACCATTATCATTGTGGATGTATGCATTAAAAATTGTCATATATTTATTAAATATGGTTCCTAGTAAAGCAGTTCTGAAGACACTTTTTGAACTGTGGATAGGAAGGAAACCTAGTTTAAGACACCTATATATTTGGAGTTGTCTGGCAGAAGTACGGATATACAATCCACGTGAAAGGAAATTGGATTCAAGAACAACCAGTGGTTTTTTTTCATTGGTTACCCAGAAAATCTAAAAGTTATACATTTTATTGTCCTAATCACAGTACAAGAATTGTTGAAACTGGTAAAAAAGGTAAAAATTAGTGGGAGTTCAGAGTCACGGAAAGTGAATATTCAAGAAGTTAACGCGCAAGTTTTCTTCCCTATAACTTCTTCTTAAGTGTTTGTTCCTAAAGTTGTTGAAATTTTAACAACTTACAAGAACAACAAATGCATGATCAAGAACCACATATGCATTACTAAGCTCTAAATAATGAAGTCACCGTTAATGAACCTGTTGTAAATGAGCCACATGAAGTTGCATTAAGAACATTTCAAAGGCAAAAAAGATCGGCAATTTTGGATGATTATCTGGTTTATTTACAAAAATTTGAAGGTGATTTAGGTATTGATAAAGATCTAGTTTCATTTTCACAAGCCATTGAAAGTGAAAATTCTAATAAATGGTTAAATTCCATGAAAGAAAAGTTAAAATCTATGGATGACAATCAAGTTTTGGATCTTGTTAAATTACAAGAAGGTTGTAAAAGAGTCAGATGTAAATGGGTCTTTAAGACCAAACGTGACTCTAATGGTAATATTGAGAGATATAAAGCTAAACTTGTTGCCAAAGGTTATACTCAAAAGGATGGTGTTGATTATAATAGGACATTTTCTCCTGTTTCTAAAAAGGATTCATTTAGAATTATATGGCAATGGTAGCTCATTATGATTTATAGCTCCATCAGATGGATGTGAAAATTGCCTTTCTGAATGGGAATTTAGAGGAAGAAATCTATATAGATCAACCTGAGGATTTCCTAGTAGAAGGAAAACAAAATTTTGTGTGTAAACATAAGAAATCAATATATGGACTTAAGCACGCCTCCCGACTTTGGTATCTTAAATTTAATGATACCATTACTTCTTTTGGTTTTAAAGAAAACTTTGTTGATCGATGTATATATCTTAAGATCAGTGGAAGTAAATTCATATTTCTAGTCCTATATGTTGATGATATCTTACTTACTGCTAATGATCTCAGATTGTTACATGAGACTAAGATCTCTCTAAAACTTTTGAAATGAAATATATGGGGTGAGGCATCTTATGTGATAGGAATTGAAATATTCCGTAATCGATCACAAGGAATGTTAGGGCTGTCTCAGAAAGCATATATCAAAAATATTTTAGAGATTCAATATGGACAAATGCTCCGCAAGTGTTGTTCCAATTCAAGAGGGAGACAAATTTAATCTTAAGCAATGCCCAAAGAATGAATTCGAACGCAAAAATATGGAAATAATTCCTTATGCATCTATTGTTGAGAGTTTAATGTATGCTCAAACCTGTACTAGGCCAGACATCAGCTTTACTGTTGGAATGCTAGGCAGATACCAAAGTAATCCTAGATTGGAACATTAGAAAGCTACAAAGAAAGTTTTAAAATACTTACAAGGAATAAAAGATCATATGCTCATGTATAGAAGATCTGATCATCTTGAAGTGATTGGATATTCAGATTCATACTATACCGAATCTGTTGACATGAGAAAATCAGCATTTGGCTATCTGTTTCTTCTAGTTGGAGGAGTAATCTTATGGAAGAGTGCGAAGCAGTCTATCATTATTGCATTCATTATGGAAGCTGAATTTTTGGCATGCTTTGAAGCCATGGTTCATGGTTTATGGCCACAAAACTTTATTTCAAGACTTGGAATTGTCGACAGCTTTGCTAAGCTACTGAAAATTTATTGTGATAATTCTCCAGCAATCTTCTTTTAAAAAACGACAATTATTCAAAAGGTGCTAAACATATGGAAATCAAATACTTTGCCGTTAAAGAAGAAGTTCATAAACAAATAGTGTCTGAACTTCTTTTTTATAGAGGATGAATTACTGACTCTGCCTGTTGCTAGCTCTCTCTCTGTTGCAGATGAGTTTCACCTCTTATTAGA
>JAOQMS010000006.1:8387051-8398404 GCA_027563885.1 Erythroxylum longipes | reverse complement strand
TGAATAATAATATTTTAATTAATTAATATTTTAATTTATGTAAAATTATTTTTTAATTAGTTACATTTTAATTAATAGAAATATTTTAATTAAATATAATGTAATTTATTAAGTAATAATCATATTTTAATTAATTATATTGTAGTTCTTTCATCGTTATTAAAATATTACAAATACACTTAAATTAAATATTGACACAATTATAAAATAATCAATAAATTACATATTTCCAATCATATTATACTGTAGGGGTATTTTCGTCATAGCTACTATTTTTTTGTTCTATCCCCTGCAACCAAACACATTTCTGTCCTCGAGACGGAGACAATTGTTTCCGTTCTATCCATCAGAACCAAACAGCTCACTGTCTCCAATTTCTGTTCTGTTCCGTCTTCAAATTTCTGTCTCATTCCGTCTCTGCATATTGGAGACAGTAACCAAACAGACTGTAACTCCCATGCTCCTCACTACAAAGTCCTTTCTCCAGTCGAGGCAAGTTTTTTGGTTGAACTTCCCTCTCCCCCAGGTGTGCCTGGACTTTGCAGATCTAGAAACAATTCTTTGGAGTGCTCCATGGTTCCCATCAATTTTTCAACTCCAACATTCTTCAGTGCAAAGTTCCTCACACTTGAAAGTCTCACGGTGCCCTTACCCCTAGTACACTTTACTGCGGAGTTCCCAATACCCTTGGAGGCAGGTTTTAGTGGAGAACCTCCATCTCCTTTAAGTTTTCATAGATTTTACAGGCCTAGAAAAGCTTCCTTGGAGTACTCCACTCTCACACTCCGTTTAGCTCCAGACTTTGTAGCAATGTTCCCATCTAGCTCGCCCTCTTCCTTATCCATGTCACCTGATGCAAGAGCATCTGGATTTGCTTAGAGCGTTTCCAGCTCGTGCCAAAAGCTTTCCAAAACTAGAAAGCAGCGAGGTGTAAGGATGAAATTTAGGGAGAGAGAGGCCAGAGATAATTCTTAGAAATTAATAATGTTAAATAATATTTTCTAAATTAATAAATAAACTAATTAAGAAAAAAGACGAAGAACACTTTTCATAAATTATAAAAATAAGAAGAAACTAAAAAAATTAAATGGACATTCTTAATCAATAAGTTTTTTTATTAAATCTAAAAATAAAATAATACTGAAACTAAAAATCCCTTAAATTACATATATAAAGCTTATTCTTTATTCCATTCTTAATGTTATTTCACAATACAATTTGATAGATAATTTCTATCTTGTCATTGGATAATCGCCAATAACTCAATATGCATGTAAGGTAGCACACATGTTTAGTAACTACATATTCCCCTACCAAATTATAATCCAAAGCAGAGAAAATAAAGAAGAAAAATGAAGAATAGAAAAAGGACCATTTGAAAATTTTATAGTAACAGACACTACAACAAACAGGACATTTAGCGGCAAAATTTAACATAACTAAAGAATAAAAAATCGTTGCAAATACTCATGTGCGATGAAAACATATCGTCGCCCAAATCGCCGTTTAATTCTGGTAACAAAATAACATCACCGACGTTTTCATAAAGTTGTCGCTAAAAAGTGTTTTCAAGACAAATAATTCATCGCTAAAAAGTATAACCGACGATATTAAAAAACGACGTACATAGCTATGTGTGACGTTTATGTTTCGTAGATAAAACTTTTTAACGATAAAAGCCTATTCGTAGGTAATTGTTTTTAGTGACGATTTAATTTTAGTAGCGGAGTAGTTTTAGCTACTAAGTTCCTATTGTAGGGAAACATTTTATAGACGGTCCGTAAACGTAGGTAAAAACTTTTTGTGACGAATTGGATTTTGGTAGTTAATAGCTTTTTGTGACGATTTTGTTTTTGGTAGCAAAATACTATTAGCTACTATTATGTTGTAGCGAAATATTTTTAGCGACATTCTGTATATGTAGCTAATGAGCTTTTGTGACGAAATGTTTTGGTAGCTAATAGTATTTGGTGACAAAATTTAATTTTTAATTTAATAATTATTATAATTCTTAAAATTAATTATTTTTAAATTTTTAAATTACAATTTTTAAGACTTTTGTGACGAATTTGTTTTGGTAACTAATATTATTTAGTGACAAAATTTAATTTTGAATTTAATTATTATTATAATTGTTAAAAACAATTTTATTTTGAATTTATTACAATTTTTATGATAGTTTGAAATATTAATATTATTCATTTTATAATTAATGTGGTGACATAATTTTTAAATAATAATAAAATAAAATAAAATAAAATATAAAATGGAATGCATTTTATATAAAAAATATTTACACCTCATTTACAAATTAAGAGTCTTCATCTGAATCACTACCACTAACATATGCAGAATCTAGCATTTGTTTAACTAATTTTTTAAGTTTGTTAACTTCTTAATATTACGATCTAACTTAGTCTTCAGTTTCTTGTTCTTCTCTTGAAGCACCGTCAATAATGATGGTCATGACGAAGAAGCACCTACAAGCTTAGGGTCATATCCAAGACTCTTGATATAGCCCGATCGTATACCAAGGACATTGTTGCAAATGTTATCGACATTAGGTTGATTTCTCTCAGCCAATGATGTCTACAACAATTCTTGTATCTTGTCCTACAATTTAAAGTAAAAAATAGAGTTAACTAAAAAATAATTACTTACTATTACATAGAAAAATAAATTGTAATATGAATTTATTTATACTTACATAATTATTTTGTGCCTCTTCAGATGTTCAGCCTTGACCTTTCTTGTAGTGTGCGTGCTTGTACAATGTGATCCTATCACACTCTTGCCCTTGGAGTTCTGTCTCTATAATATGAATTTAAAAAATTATAACCGATTAGAATTTATTGTATTAAAAATAGAATAATAAATTGAAAACGTTATACTTACTAATTCTTGTCAGATAATGACAAATGATTTGAAACAGTTGTTATGAGGAGTCTTCATTAAAGCTCTGTTGGCTTTAGCTTTAGAACACTTTTCCTAAATTAAGAGAAGTAGTTATGAGATCTATAAACATAATTAATGGAAGGAAATATGAAGAGGAAAAAAACAAACTTGCACCTTCGCTGAATGTTTGATATTTAGCGACAATTAAAAGCAGTCGTCGTTGAATGTATAAGGTTTCGCAACTAGTTATGAGTTTCGTCACCAAATATTAACCTTTTGGTGACGTTTGGTAATATCGTAGCAAAGTACATAACATTTAGTGACAATTTATGAAGATTGTCGCAAAATGTTTGACAAGTTATAGTAATGTTTCTATAGATTGCGTCCCGATTGCTTTATTTCGCAACGAATACTGGAAATCGTCACTCATTGCTCTCAATTGTGCGATGATTTTTTCCGAACGTCGCTAAAAGTTTTTCCTTGCGTTACGCTTTTTGATTTCGTCACTAAATGTTAAGTTTTAGTTACGAACGCTTTTAAATGTCACAAAAGGGTGCCCTTTTGCAACAAATATTTTTTCGTTGCAAAAGAAATCGTCGTGAAAGGGTTTACTTTTTTATAGGGAGATGGGAGTGCACTTCATCAGGATTTACCGTGAGCTATCTTCCACTGGCATCTCCAAGAAAATCTCCAAGATGTATACGATTATACCATCTCCCATCAACAACAATTGGCGACACACAGAAAAAAACGAAATATGCTTCCTAGTCTTATTGTATCCTATCAATCTCAAAAGAAGAGTTACACAAGTCTTCATTAGTCCCTTTCACCACGGAGCCTCTGAGCTAGCTGAATATCGTCAACCTTTATCGTGACACGCTTGGCTTGAATGGCACAGAGATTCGTATCCTCCAACAGTCCAACAATATATGCTTCTGCTGCCTCTTGCAATGCCAGGATTGCATGGCTTTGGAATCGCAGACCAATCTGCAACAACAACCATTTTTATTCAGGAGGAGAGGAAGACTATATATATATATATATTTATTATTTATAGCATTCAATATAAACATATATAGTGTAGGAATAAGGAACGTAACTTTACGTGCAAGTTGCACCATGAAGCGAGGGAGAGTAGTAGAACTGAGTTTGCAGATACCTTGAAATCATTAGCAATTTGACGAACCAGCTTCTGGAACGGAATCTTTCTGATAAGCAGCTCCGTGGACTTCTGAAACTTCCTTATTTCCCTGAATCACATGTTAACATGAAATAGAAATCAAACCAACGTAAATTAAAAAAAAAAAACTAAATATGGTTGTAGAAGAAGATGAATATTTTTTATTTTGCAGTTAATACCGAAGAGCGACGGTTCCTGGGCGGAATCTGTGTGGCTTCTTCGGTGTATGGGGTGGAGTCTGAAGTAAGAAAATGTGGAAAATATTAGTCATAAAGAAAAACTATATATTTCAAGAAATCAACGTCCAAAAAGGCTGCATATGCATACCGCCCTCATTTTAGCAGCTTTGTGGGCAAGCTGCTTCCTCGGAGCCTTCCCGCCGGTGGATTTGCGTGCAGTTTGTTTGGTTCGAGCCATATCTCTATATATACATACATTATAACAATAATACATCATCACATGCCTACAGTATACTAGCCATATATATGAACCAGTCGAGCAGCACTGACATTAATTAATTAATTATGTACAAAAACTATAAAAGTAAATGGGAAAGGCAAGATCCTTGGAGGTCAACAAGATTTCATTACCTGGACCTTGCTAGAGAAAGCTCCACTCTTTAGTGTACAGTATAATAGAGTTGATCTTTAACTGAATTGCGTGGGTAGTTACAAGCATGTTGAGCCCGCCATTGTACGTATGCCTATGACGGTAACTGTCGCGATTTCTTTAATCATATTTTTCCGCTGGACTTGTGCTAGTTTGATTGTTTCTTCATGTTTTTATCGTTTGTTGAATTAACCACTGCTCCTGAATAAGTTTCTTATAGTATCAGTATGATGGAGTTAGTGTTAATACTGATTAATTTTTCTTGTTTCATTAACGCATTGGAAATAATTATTAGCTTAAAATTATTAAATTCATATTTTTACAATTATATTGAGTAATAATAAAAATAAAACAAATTTTATAAGATATGAACAAAAATAAGAAAATAGAAATTAATCATCTAGTTTATTAGTGTTATTGCATAAGCATTTCAATAGGCCAGGATGAGCCGGCCCGCCGACGGCCCGTATGGCCCGTGGTCAGCCCTTGGTCCGGTGGTCCACGGGCGGGCCAAGTCAAACTCGACCCGTTGGTATTTTTTAATTAAAAAACAAAATAAAACAGCATCGTTTTGGACAAAACGACGCCGTTTTGTCAGGCCGCAGGTCGGGCTGAGCCGGACTGATCCGTGGCCTAGGCGGGATGACCATAGTCCATGGCCCGCTAAACCTGGGCCAAAAACGGGCCGGGTCGGAATTGCCATCCCTATTATTGCATAATAAATAAAATTGTGATTAAATATTTAACATAGTGTAATAGTGAATGAATACTTATAACCTTAATCATTAATTTTGATGATAAATTAATAAATAAAATATAACAATAAATTTAATCAATTATAGATGAAATAAAAACTGAATATCTTATTCATTAATATCATTAAATAATTGATAAAATTAAATAAAAATTTGAATTGTTATATTAAACTAATAAATTATTTACTAGTAATAAATCATGATAAAACAGTATAAAATTAGCTATTAATAAAATCATCTAATATTAATTATTTTATTTTTAATGTAAATTTATGTTGTATAAATATGGTAAATCAATAAAAATAATTTTTTTACAAGTAGGCTGGTTAATAAAAAATAAATAAATTTATTTATTTATTATTTATTTATTAAATTAAATTTATTATCTTATTTATTAATTTGTTATATAAAAATTTAAAATTTTAATTTATGATCATATATTTTTAATTATTAATATAATATAATAAATTATTATTTATTAATTATTAATAAGATCAATTAATATTGCATATTAAAAATTTGTATTATATTTTATGTAAATAATAATATGTATATTGTCAAAATATTAAGAATGTCCACTTGTAAAAGACTATCATGTAGCTGCTATTAATATTTTGAGTGAAAGACGAAAACCTTTCATGTAGTTGGAAAAAAAATTAAAAACCCTCAATATTTAGAATTTTGGATAAAAGTCCTTGCTATTTAAACTTTTTCCAAAAAAAAGATGAATATTTATTTTTTACAACAATTTATCATTTAATTATAATTATTAATTAGGTAAACTAAAATAAAAATAAAATAATTAGAAATTAGATGCATTTTATATAAAAAGTAAAATGTAATTAAGTGTTAATTACAAAACTTAAGAAAAAATTTATGTACAGACTAAGACTCCTTCTCATCGTCACTACTACTTATATACTTCTACCCAAGCATTTTTTTGACCATGTTTTTAATCCTAGTCAAATATCTTTCAGTACAGTCTAGTTTTTTTTTCTCCTTATGTTGTAAATTTCGTTTAGTATGATCTAACTTTTATTCATTACATTGTAACTAAGCCTTAAGCAACCGGTTCTCCTTTTGAAGCATCGTTATATATGGTGGTTGTGACGATGATGAATCAATTGGCTTAGGGCTATACTCAAGACCTTTGATGTACTCTGATCATGTACCAAGGACATTGTTACAAATGTCATCAACGTTTGGCTCATTTTTGTTAGATAATGATCTTTGCAACAACTTCTGCATCTTGTCATAAAATTTAAAAAATAGAATCAAGATTTTATTCAAATAATATTAGTTAGTATTACATAAATAAAGAAACTTAAATTTTCTAAAATTTTTTTACTTACATAATTATTTTGTGCTTCTTCAAGCATAATTATTTTGTGCTTCTTCAGGCGTCCAGCCTTCACTTTCCTTGTAATGTATCAGTTTATAAAGTGTGATCCTATCATACTCTTCTCCATATAGTTGATTCTAACTCTGTTTTATGGAGAGAGAAAAATTGAAACACAATAAACAATATTGAATTTACTAATATAATAATAACTTCTAAACAAAGAACTTACAAATTCTTTTCTTATTACAACAAATGATTAGAGCTGGTGTTATGAAGAGTTTTCATTTTTCCTCTATTAACCTTGGCTTTCTCACACTTATCCTAAATAAAGAAAAGAAATAGTCATTAAATTGTAACACAATTAATGGAAGCAAATGTGAAGAGAAAGAAGACAAACTTTAACCTCGGTAAAGGCCCAATAATCACAGATTTCACTCCAATTTTCTAGAGTCACCCATTCGGGAATATGTCTCCTTATCTCCTCATCCGTAGGAAAAGACTTATAGTATTTATGGAGTGGATAATGATGATCATTCGCCCTTTGTGTCAACATTGAATTCACACAGCTTGAAATTTTAGGTTTCTCGATATCGACAATATTGAGCTTCATCTGTGAACAACACTTGTAAGATAAATTAATCTTTAATAAGTAAAACAAACTTGCATATAATTAAATAAATTGAAAAATTACTGAAACTTTTTCCAAAGCATTCTGTAGCAAGTTGTCTTCTTTCAACTGCTTGGCATACTAAAGGCAAGGCAATCCATTCCTAACAACGACTCCTAACTTATTGAAAAATTTTATCGATTGGATCTTGTCAACAGGATGACATTGCATAGGGTCAATATGCACAGACAACTTGTTGTTCATTGCAATATTCATGCATTGCAACTCAGAACTTTTAGTGAGACCTCAACGTCTTTTTCTTATGCTGGTATTAGAACCTAACAACAAAAGAATAATGATAAGAGAAAACACATTAAACATGTAAATATATATTTGAGCAAAAGTGTAATTATAGGTGGTTAAGATTAATAGACTTGAAGACCCGTCAATAGTATTTGAGGTAGATAAAGGTTATTGCGAACAGACTTCATTGGTTGATGAACTTGGTGATTGTTTGATAGGGTCAGATTGATGTAGTTGTTGTGGGATTAGATCAATTTCGCTAGCTGCCACCTTCTTTCTCTTGTTTCTACCAGGTGTCATTATATTGAATATTTATAAATGAAATATCAACATTACGTAGTCAAACATCAACATTCCACAATAATATATGTCAAACATTAACATTCTGTAAAACATAAGTTAAACATGAACATTCCATATAAACATAACTCAAACACCAACATTCCACACATACACATAACTCAAACACTAACAATCTACATAAACATAACCAATAGAACAACATTTGCATAAACATTAGTCAAACACAAACATCCCACATAACATAAAACTCAAACCATCATTCTGCATACCATAATACACACACCAATATTTCACATAAAATAACTGAAACACTAGCATTCCATATATATCTATACATGAAATTGTTAGAGTAGTGCCCTAAAGGCTATCACCTTTAGTGCGTTTTGTACAAAGTTATGTACAGACTTTATTTTCAATAATAAAGACAAGCATATTTCATTAATTTGGTGTTCATTATTTATTAATTGATATTGATCTATAAGAAAATTAATTAATTCCATGATATATGACATAGCATGAGCCACTTATGCCCCGTATAAAGGAGAAATTATAACATGTGTGATGCTGCCGATTGGTTGTGACTGTCGTACATGTTGATTGTGTTGAATTCGAAATCAGTATAGAGATATTTTTTCAAAATTTTCTTACCCAGATTTACTCATGAGATGTTGCTGAATATGTCTGTGGAAGGAAAAAATTTATCAATATGATTTGATATGTTTTTTCTAATTAATTCCCTAATGTTCTGGTTGTTCTGTTTATGCACATTAAATGAACAGGCATACTTGTAAATTCGAGAATAAATTCTAGAAAAATTGTTTTTGGGATTTGCTTTCACCACCCTCTTTCTAAGATGTTTATATAAGAAGATGGAAAAATGTTTTTGAGATGATTGAATATTTATTTGAGAATTTCTTGTGTTCTATTGGGAATGTCTGTGTTGAGCAACATAGATTATGGGTTGGCTTGGTAGCTGAGGTTGGTTGAGTTTTTCTTGGAAATAAATCCTGAAAAAATTCATGGAATGTGTTAGGAACATTTTATATCCTCTGTAATTTTCTTAGCATCAAGCAAAAGACAAAGCTAGACAGTTTTGAGAAAACTGTTGGACCTAGTATGTTTGAAGTGGTGATTGTGTGCTTTTTGGTTTCAATGCCTCGGATCATTTTTTATGTGATAAAAAATATGTTACTTTGATGTTGTATGCCTTCCAAACTGATTTACTTGAAATTTTCAAAATTTTTCGGATGTCAAATATGTCATATTAGTGTCTCATTGGTATATTAAGTTGTCTTAATTGTTTTGGCTTTCACAAGTTATGTGACAAGTGCCGCAGTAGTCTTAATGAAATGGAGATTACGTAGAGATACTTAGGGTGATGGTTTGATGTTCTCAAATTATTTGGAAATCTAAGAGATTAATATTGTATTAAACTATTTCGAGTATTTCATGTCTAGTATGACTAGATATGGCAAGCATGATACAATTAAAGCATTTTAATTGGTACATCAGAGTATAAGGTATTACACTTGGTATATTGGTATTTTGATTTGGAATTGAAAACATATGGATTGAGAAATTAGCCGATTCTAACATTAGAAAGCCATTTGGTTCAAAAGTTGAATCAAACATTGAATCTTTAAATGCAGAACACGTCACAACCTATACAAGAAAACCTTGTGAGATGGCTGCATTAAAGAATGCATGCTAGGGTTGGCTAGGTGGGATGATGGATGGTTATGGATATAGATTCAATGTGATTGATGAAATGTCCTAAATCATACCATATAGTCCTTTTGACTATAATCCTACGACTTAGATGAGACCAAAATATGAAATCCCTCACACATAATATGAAAACTAATGCCTTCCAACAATATGGGGAGAACCAAAATTCTTTTAGAGTTAAGGTTATTAGGTAAACCCAAGCTTGCTTTATATAGATATGTTCGAACCATGAAAATAAGATTTTTAGATTAATAGGTCAGTTTTCACTAAAAGCGTTGATTTGTTAAGTAAACTCAAGGTCAATGTAGACAGAGGCGCAATTGGGTAGTGTACATCAAAAGTACGCACATCAAAAGTTGATAACCCAATGGGTGTGCATACATCTCAAGTTGATAGCACTGGATGATAGTTGTAGTTATGATGCAATTGATACGATCGATATCAACCGATTGACCTAAAGTGGCTTGTTGGGTAAACCCAAGGTCATTCTTAGTAATGTCGGATATCCACCCACTAGGACACTTTGTCATAATTTTTCTTGGATTTGTAGTGAGGGCTATGGATTCTTTGAAACTAGTAGGAGTTATATGCATGTCAAGCAAGTCTTTATGATCATGCATGTATTTATATTTTAACATTATTTCTCTCTTCACATTTAGATTGATTGAAGATGTCTTCTAGTGTGAATTTACGCTCGCTTATGGATTCTAATAAATTGAGTGGACCTAATTTTCTTAATTAGCTGAGAAATCTGAAAGTTTTTCTCAGATCTAAGGAGATAGGCTATGTCCTAAACGTTCCACTTCCTGATCCCCCTGCTGCTGATGCTTCTAATAAAAATCAGAAAGCATATCGTAAGCATCTCAAAGATAGTGACATGGCTACCTGCATTATGCTAGCCTCTATGTCACCTGAGCTACAGAAGCAGCATGAGTCTATGATTACTAATACCATAATATTTCATCTTAGAGAGCTTTTTGATGAGCAAGCTTGGTCTGAAAGGTTTGAGACCTCGAGGCTACTCTTCACGACTAAGATGACTCCGGGGACATCTGCAGTGCAATATACACTGAAGATGAATGGTTATATTGAGAGGTTGGCCACCTTGGGTTTTGTTATGGACCATGAATTAAGTATTGAATTAATTCTGGTTGGATTGTTGGATAGTTATTCACAGTTTGTGTTGAACTATCTGATGAACCAAATCTCCACGACAATCCTTGAGTTGATCAATCTGCTCAAGACAACAAAGCAAGCTATCAAGAAGGATAGCAAGTCAATGCTAGTGGTAGACTCTTCTTCTTCTGGTTGAAGAAAAAAGAACCTAAAGAAGAAAAGGTCCAAGAAACTAAAAGGAAGTGCAGCAAAAAAGAACCCTAAAGAGACTGCGTCGAAAGGAATTTGCTTCCATTGTGCAAGAATGGCCACTAAAAGTGAAACTGTAAAGTCTATCTGGAGTCTTTAAAGAAGAAGTAGGCATCAGATGCCCCAACTCATTCAGGTATGTTTGTCATTAAGGTTAATACTGTTTCTGATCATAACATATGGGTATTAGTGTAACACCCCACTCCCGCTGGACCCGAACCCGATACCGATGGTGATATCCGAATCCGTGCCCCTCGAGGGTGGCA
>JAOQMS010000006.1:8351158-8386951 GCA_027563885.1 Erythroxylum longipes | reverse complement strand
TTACATGCCAAAAATGCCCTCAATTCATTCTTATGCATTTATTCCATAAACTATTATGCTTAATTTAACAAAAAAAATTTCGTGGGCCAACATAAAATCCTTTGTGTGTGTACTGTCCACATCTTTGATAGATAGCTGAAGTCCATTGCCAACGAAAAGCTACGTGAAGATCATCTACGGTGAAGTGGGCACTGATTATTAAATTGAAGAAACATTGTGATATGTTTTTGTGAAGAAAGAATTGGCTATGGTGCAGAGTTTCAGCTGGATTATTTCAAGACGATAAAAACCATAGGGAAGTCTCTTTTTTATCTCAAGTATATTATTGTTCAGTTCTTAGTTGATTAACTACTTGAGTTATTTTTATTGATTACTGTTTGAGTGAAAGTAGTTAGAAACATCTTCTGACGAAGTTAACACGAGTCGGTCGTGTTATCGGGTGTGAAAATCTTTCACCGGTAGTGAGTTCGAGAGATAATGTCAAGGGTTGAGTGGTGTCAGCTCAATAAAGCCTTAGGTAAATCTATTATACTTCAGTGAAAGTATTAATATGGGTAAGGGCCCCGCAGATGTAAGTAAAGAGTGCTGAACTGCATTACCAAATTTCTGGTGTCGTCTAATATTTTTGGTTGACTAATTATTTGTGTTCTTATTTGTGCCAGAGACAATCACGTAAAATTGGTTTGTTCGTGAATTAATTTACATATACGATTTTTCAATTGGTATCAGAGCACAAGGTCACCGATTCAAAGCTTAGTAGCAAGTTGGTGCAGATCTTAGTTTCGCGAATATGGCTACTAGAGAGGGTGCATCGATCACCAGACCACCACTGTTAGATGGTTCCAATAATCCTGCATAGAAATCACAGATGAGGGTCTTTATTCAGGCACAGGAAACAAGAACATGGGACTCGGTGTTACATGGCTGGATGCATCCGATAATTATTGACGATAAAGGAGAGGTAATTCTAAAAGATCCATCTGAATGGACAACAGTAAAAAAGAGATGGCACTTGGAAACTCACAAACAATGCTCTCAAATTTTAGTGCTATTGATGAAGGATGCTTCTCAATGATATCGACCTGTGAGTCGACTAAAGAAGCATGGGATATTTTGCAGACTATTCATGAAGGGTCCAAATCTATGATAGCGTCAAGACTACAGATGTTAGCTATGAGGTTTGAAGAACTGAAGATGGATGAAAATGAAACCATTAGGGACTTTCATGAAAGGTTGCAAGATATAGCAAATCATGCGCATCAAGTCGGAAAGAAATATTCTGATCAAAAACTTATCAAGAAGACACTAAGATCACTGCCTCCAAGATTTATTCCGAAAATTGCAGCAATAGAGGAAGCCCACGACATGAATGATCTGCCATTGGAGAAAGTAATCGAAATTCTTACTAATTTCGTAATGAATCTTTTAAGGGGTAAGCAAGAAAGAAGCAAAGGATTGGCAATACAGGTAAAACTCAAAAAGGTGAAAGAAAGGTGAAGAGAATCAAATGTCATGAGTGTTAAGGTTTCAGGTACGTTCAAGCAGAATGTGTTAATACTTTAAAGAAGAGAAAAGGAAAATCCTTTACTAGCACTTGGAGTAAGAATTAATCTGAGAGTGAAAATGGTAATGAAGAAGAAATCACTAATGATGCTGCGTTAGTTGATTTACATAGCAAAAGTCCAATTACTTGTTTAACAGTAACCAAGAAGGACGTAGCTGAAGATGAAAAAGTGAGAAAATTGGAAATTTTTGAGAAAAACACAAATGATTCAAGTCAAACCTCGATTTTAGATTATGACAGTGATGAAAGTGGTTCAAGTGATAAAAAGGAGAACATTTACTAGGCTTATGAATTAATGTACGAAAAATGGGTGAAAATATGTAAAAAGAATGAAAGGTTGAAGGAAGAGAATCTCTCTATGAAGAACACCATCCAATAGTTAGAAAAGAAATTGACATTGATGTCAGATGAGCTTGGTGAAGCTAGAATGGAATTGGTATGAACCAAAAAGGGATTGAGAATGTTGAATGGAGGCACAGAAAAACTAGAAAACTTAATGGAAATTGGCAACGTTAAAGGGGATCTTGAAGGCATTAGTTACAAAGGTGAGTGTTCTAAGGTGAATGAGGAGAAAAATGATATGTCCAGATCTGTCCGAGAAGAAGAAACATCGAGAAAGAATCGAAGATTTGTACCCCACGTGTCATTTTTGCGAAGTTATCAGGCATATAAGGCCAAAATGCTATAAGTTACTACAGATGTTGTTTCAAAGAAGCCAAAACTGAAGGACCCTATATCCCTCATATAAATTTCAGAATCAGCCTTCAAGACCGAAATTCCTTTGGGTTAGAAAAGGTCAAGGACAAGCACAAAGATGTAGTGAAGGAAAAACAAGAAAGTGTCCAGATTCACAGTTAATTACTGTTTATGAAGAAGCTGTTCAAACTGAGGATAAGTCAATTAGTTCAGATGAAGAAATCAATCAAAAAGTTAAAGACCGAGATAATGTGATGAGAAATAATCCCAGGTTTGAATTTCTTCGAGGAGTACAGGGACTGTGCGCTTTACATTTCTGAAGTATGGTTTGATTTTTTTATCGAAAACAAAAAAAACAAAAAAGGAAAAGAAAAGTTAAAAAAAGTTGTTTTCTTTAGTTCTTCTTTAGTTTTTTTGTTGCCATTGTCATCTCATCTTTTTAGTAGTTTATATTGTGACTTCTATTTAGCTCCACCGAAGACTCTTCAACTCTCTCATCAGTGTGGGTCTCTCTTTCGGGTATCTCTCTCTCTCTCACTACACTGGCAACATTCTTCTTTATTTGCTTAGGTTTATGAATTTGATCAGTCTTATGAAGATGGAATTAAAGTAAGCAATGATATGTTGGCATGTGTGTTGACTGATGGTAAATTGTCATCTTAGCATGCTTATGATTCTTCCGTTGCACCTATTGTTGATTATTATGATTATGTGTTTTGATACTGTTTTGTCTCAAGGGGGAGACATCAAATTGTTTATGGTGAATGTTCTATTCAGGAGGAGATTTCATGGTATATGCTTGACTATTTATGTTACTTTTTGGCATCTTTTGTCCCAAGGGGGAGATATTTGGATGATTGGATTATTGTTACTATGGATGTACTTTGGAACTTGATGTTGGATGGAGGGGGAGTTCATATGAAGTATGAATTTGATATCTATATGTCCAATTATATGATTTAGGAGAGCTTAATATTTGTGACAAACAATGCAAAAAAGGGGGAGATTATATATCTCTTTTATTTAGTTTTGGCATTTTAATTGGACATATAGGATATAACTTGTAGAAATTATCATATGGCTGAACACGTGAGTAAATTGCATGGCTTTGTGTTTGGAATATTACTGTTGTTGTAAATTAATGACGCTGTTGAAGTAGTGGTGTTATAGTGGGACTCTTTTTGACTCTCATTGGTTGATGGATTGTATCCATGATAGAAGTTTATCTTCAATGTGATGCTGTCTAAATTTCCTATTCACAATAGAATCTCCAAAAGTAGTGGGTTTTTGTGCATATCTAATGATCATCAAAGTATGATATCAAAGAAGTGAGTGGCAGAAACGAAGTTAAAGGGTGTGTGCATTAATTAGCTATTGCATTTTGGTCATTGGTATTTTTCTATTGCGTGGTCAAGGTGGACTCCTTTTGTTTTACTTGATTGTGTTGGTCTCATACACGTTGACGAGAAGCAGCTATCGTAAAATCCCTTGTATGTGTGCTGTCCACATCTTTGATAGATAGTTGAAGTCCATTGCCAACGAAGAGCTACGTGAAGATCATCTACGGTGAAGTAGGAACTGTTTATTAAATTGAAGAAACACTGCGATATGTTTTTGTGAAGAAAGAATTAGCTATAGTGCAGAGTTTCAGCTAGATTATTTCGAGACAACAAAAACCATAGAGAAGTCTCTTTTTCATCTCAAGTATATTATTGTTTAGTTCTTAGTTGATTAAATACTTGAGTTACTTTTATTGATTGCTGTTTGAGTGAAAGTAGTTAGAAAAATCCTCTGATGAGGTTAACACGAGTCGGTCATGTTGTCGGGTGTGAAAATCTTTCATGGGTAGTGAGTTCGAGAGATAGTGTCAAGGGTTAAGTGGTGTTGGCTCAATAAAGCCTTGGGTAAATCTATTGTACTTTAGTGAAAGTATTAATTTAGGTGAGGGCTCCGCAGACGTAGGTAAGGAGTGCCGAACTACGTTACCAAATTTCTGATGTCGTCTGATATTTTGGTTGACTAATTATTTGTGTTCTTATTTGCGCCAGAGACAATTACGTAAAATTGGTTTGTTCGCAAATTAATTTACACATACAGTTTTTCAACTATCATATAAAGTTGAGTCCAATTAATTAAAGTGGTTTAATATAGTTATGATATTTTAGACTTTATGCATCTATTTTAAGTGTGGGCTTTATATGTATAGAAACCAGATTTATAATTTCTAGTTTTATGATGGGCCAACTAGAAATTATATTAGGGTTTTACCTAATAAAAGTATTTATGGTCCCCAAATTAAAAGTACGCATAATTTTTTCTGACATCCCATCATCTAAGAGAAAGCAGAGAGTTAAGGAAAACTCTGAAAAAGGCTACGTTCTAATTTGGAAGACAAACCGCAAGACTCCAGTGTAGATTTCACAATGGATTGAAGCATGCTTCCACTTGTATTTAATTATTGATGATTTGATATGAACGAATCCTGTCTTTAAAGTGATTAAAACCATATAGCTTCAACAAAAAGTACGACATTTACAAAACTGGCTAGTCTCTCTCTGTTCATCTTCACACCACCAATGTTGAGTCTTGAACAAATCTCATTTCATCTTTTACTTGGTAGGAAAAGGGTTTTTGTTTCTTTCGCATTCTATGTCGTATGAGAAACTTGGATATCAGTAATTATGAAACCCAACATGAGAGCTTTTCTTGATTGAATATACATCTTACCAAACTGATGTATATTTTTGTATGTTTTATGCATATGAACATTGTTAGCAAATATATAAAACCAATTAAGTTGGCCTCACACAACAACTTAAGCTATTGTGGTGAAATGGTCAACTTAATTGGTTTTATGTATTCGCTAACACTCTTTTCTATTTTTTATAATGAAACACTTACAACCAAATACTTGAAAGTAAGTTACATTTGGTTTTCTTCCTTTCCACAACTCATAAGGGGTCTTTTTCAGAATAGGTCTTATAAGACACTTGTTGAGTTTATAACAAAAGGTTGACATGGCTTCTGCCTAGTAATCATAAGGTAGGCATCTTTCACATAGCATTATTTTAGCCATATCTGCGAGAGTTTTGTTATTTCTTTTAACAACTCCATTTTGCTAAGGAGTCCTTAGGCATAAGAAATTATAAGTTATACCATTTTCATTGTAGAAGTCTTCAAATTTTATGCTATCAAATTCTCCTCCATGATCGCTTCGAATTGATGTAATGTAGTATCCTTTTTCAGTTTGAACTTTCCTGCAAAACTTCTCAAAGACTTCAAAAGTATCATCTTTATTTAATAGAAAATAAACACATGTAAAGAAAAATCCATCTACTATAATAAAACTGTAATGTTTGCCACTAAAACTTTGAGTCCTAGGATGACCAAATAAATCCATGTGCGCAAGTTCAAGTGGCTTGTTAGTAGTCATAATATTTTTAGGAGGGAAGCTGCTTCTGATTTGTTTTCCTTTTAAACAAGCTTTACAAACTTGATTGCTCTCAAATTTCAAATTTGACTGTCCTCTTACTAACTCAGTTTTGGACAATTTTGATAAAATGCTCATGTTAGCACGTCCAAATCTTCTGTTCTAGATAAATGAATCCTTTTCTATTGACAAAAAATGCTTGTCAATTTGAGAAGATATATCTTCCAATTGAGCACAGTATATGTTCTAATTTCTAGGACCAACGAATAGAATATTATTATTAAAACTATCAATTATTTCACAATGTGAGGCATATAAAGTAACTTTGTAACCATTATCACATAATTGACTTACGTTAAGTAAGTTACGTTTCAATCCATTAAAAGAGAACATTTTCAATAGAAGTAGAGTTAGAATCACCGATTTTACCAATTCTGGTAACCTTTGTCATGTTTTTATTGGCAAAGACAACATTACCTCCATCTTTTCTTTCAATATAGTTGAAATGCGATATTTCACCTGTCATGTGACTCGAAACAGCCATTATCAACTATTTGTTAATTTTCATTTGTCTTTGTTTTGAAGCATATCTGCAGAGTTTATTATCTTATTTTAGGTACCCAAATCTTTATGGGTCCTTTCACATTAGTAGTTTGACCTTTCGATCTCCAAACATACATTTGATGGTTTTTTCATTTTTCGAAAGTAACAAGAGTGACTAATATGACAATGTCTACCACAATAATCGCACAAAACAGATGAATGATTGTTGTTATGATTTTTGCCATTTATCAGGTTCTTGTTGTTTTGGCTATAGCTACTGCTAGATTTAACAAAGAAGTTTTTGCATGACCTGATATTGCAATTTTCATTATATCCCATTCCGACCTTATAATAAACACATTTACCACTTTCATGTAATGCATCAAGATTGTTTCTTCCATTAACAAAATTAGAAAATATTTTTTAAGAGAAACAATTTTCTTAGCATATTTTTCTTTTTCTATTTTTAAAGCAGTAACTTTCTCTTCTAATTGCTTTATCTTAGCAGAGTCATTTTCAGGTAATGAGTTTCCTAACTAAATTATTTTTTTCCAAGCATTCTTTTTCAGAAACTATTTGTTTATTATCATTTTCAAGAGAAGTGACTTTAGACAACAAATCTTTTTTCTGATTCTAATAATTTAATTTTATTCATTAAAGATTCATCATTAATTTTTGACTTCTCAACCTTTTTGAAATACTACATTGTTAATTTTTTTTATTGATCATACAGTCATGATATGCATCTCTCAATTCATTAATTACAATATCAGAGTCAGAATAATATACCTTATCATCTCCTGATTCGGTCATAAAGCAAACGTTGTTGACTTCCTCAAGCTCTTCTTCTTTAAAGTTATCAAAATCCTCATCAGCAGCGTAGCATGCTTTTTAGGTTTTTTGTTTTCTATTTTGTCCTTTTGAAGAAGAGGATATTATGGTCTTATGTGTCAAGACTTCTTGCAGTGATAGCATATGATTTGATTATTTTGTGTATTGCTATTGTCGCTACTGCCTTTTGATAGGAACCTGTTATTTCCAGTTTTCTTATTTCCTTCTCTTTTCTTCATAAGCTTTTATTTGTAAAAGCGGGATAATTTCTGACCATGAAGTTGAATTCATCATCTCCATCTATTTGCAACTCAGTATCACTTTCATCATTATTTAATAGATTTTATTCGTCAACTACGTTTAGTGTCATTCCTCTTTTGTATGAGGATCTTTCATCCCACCTAAGTTCGGCTTCATGGATCATTAAATTTCCTCTTAACCAGCCTAGTGAGATACTATCGAGATCCTTTGCAGTCTCTAGAGCTATAACCTTAGATCTCCATTGCTTTAGTAGTGATCTTAGATTCTTTGTCACAAGCTTGTCATTTGGATATATCTTACCTAATTTGTTTAAGGTAGTGATTATGTTATTAAAATGTCCTAAAAAGTTGTCAATTATTTCTCCCTATTTCATGCAAATAGTTTCATAGTGATGCACTAAAAGAATTATTCTATGTTTCTTTACATCGATTGTTCCTTCAAAGGTAACTTGTAGTTTGTCCCACATTTCCTTTGTTGTAGAACAGTAAGATATCGTTTTATACTCTTCTAGAGATAGTGCATAGATCATATAATGTCTTGCTTTGACATTCATCTGTGTGTTTCTTCTATCAGCATTAGTCCACACTTCTATGTCATCAGTAGCAAGAGATGTGGCTCTAACTTTGATAGCTTTCCAGATTTCAATATTTACAGATTAAAGATAAATAGTCATTCTCTCTTTCTAGTAGGAGTAGTTGTTTCTATTAAAATAAGGAGTCTTTGAGATGAATTTTCCTTCAAGGCTTCTCAAATTGTTTGCCATGGTCTATCACGTGCTGTAAAACACAATATATGTGTAACCTTGCTCTGGTACCAAATGATAAAACAAACACATGCAAGAGTGGGGTGAATTATGTGTGACAAAAAAATTTCGCAAGTTCTTTTAATTCTTATATTAAATAGATCCTAGTTAATGAATAAAAATAGTAGGAGTCTGTCAGACGATAAATCCTTTTAAACGACAGGAGCCTGTTAGTCGATAGGAACCTTTTGTAGGATATGACCCTGCTTAAATGACAAGAGCCTATTGAATGATAAATCCTATTAAAACAATTCAAAAATAGAAGGTGCTTGTTAAAACTGAAGGGAACCACTTGCAAATCGAAAACAGAAGGAGCCCCTTATAAAAGTGAAGGAGCCTTTTGCTAAAAAGAACACACACACAATATAATGCTAAAATTTAAAAGTTGAAGAGAGAGGGAAGAAAGATGCAGTAAATTTATACTGGTTCGACTTACAACTTAAGCCTACATCTAGTCCCCAAGTATCCAACTTGAGTATTTCACTATAAGAATCTGAGTTTTAAAATTGACGAGCCTCTCCAAGCTCATAACTACATATTTTTCAAGGTTCTCCACTCTTCTACACTCGAAGTGTATAATAAGCTTTTAAAAGCTCACAGAAAAATAATATGTAAAATAAAAAGTAAGTTATCAAATAAAAATTTCTCTCTTGATGGAGTGATTTCACTTTCTAAGGTGCAATAAGAATGATATGACTCTCAAGAATATAGATGTTGCTCAAATATTTGGAAAGACTGTGTATGTTCGTTGTTTCATAAGTGTTGTTGCTCTTCCTAAATAGTCAATTTCTTCAACTAGCTGTTGCTTCATCTTAATTCTAAGTTGACTTTAGATTTTCAATATCATCTCTACTGGAACAAAAATTTTCAGAGCTAATTGTTCAAAAAGGTAAGATCCTCCCTGATGTTAATAAGGAAAGTTTACTAAGAAGAAAGGAAGTAATTCTCTTATGATTTTATTTCCTTTAAAAAATTATCATTATATATACAAGGAAATAAATCCAATTTGAATTTTGAAATATTATATAGTTATTATCAAAATCGTTAAATATAAACCTTGAGCTAACAATGAAAACAAAACAATAATGGTAAGAGAAAACACATTAAGCATGTAAATATATATTTGAGCAAAAGTGTAATTATAGGTGGTAAAGATAAACAGACTTGAAGATCCCTCAGCACTAATTGAGGTAGATAGAGGTTGTTCCTGACTGGCTTTATTGGTGGATGAACTCGATGGTTATTGTTCAATAGGGTCGGATTGATCTAGTTAGTGTGGGGAAGAACATCTTTGGTAGTTGCCACCTTCTTTTCCTTGTTTCTACCAGGTGCCATTATATTGAATATCTATAAATGAAATATCAACATTACGCATAAACATAAGTTAAACATCAACATTCCATATTAATATAAGTCAAACATGAATTTTGCATAAATATAAGTCAAACATCAACATTCTTCACAAAAATAAGTTAAACATGAACATTTCACATAAACATAACTTAAACACTAACATTCCACATATATACATAACTCAAACACCAGCAATCCACATAAACATAACTAAAAGAAAAACATTTGCATAAACATTAGTCAAACACAAACATCCTGCATAACATAAAACACACACTAACATTATGCATACCATAAAACACACATCAACATTCCTCATAACATAACTGAAACACCAATATTTCGTATATATCTATAAATGAAATATCAAAATTTTGCATAATATAACTAAAACACCAACTTTTACGTATATCTATAAATCAAATGTCAACATTCTATATAAACACAAGTAAAACATCAACAATATGCATTACATAAGTGAAATATTAGCAATACGTATTAACATAACTCAAACATCAATATAACATTTCAAACAATATAAATAATTTATTTACCTTCATTCATCTTGATCATAAATTTGAAAATCATGACCATTAATTACATTATCATAGACTCTTCATCACTAATGTAATTGGACAAAGTATCTTCATTGTCATTTAATTCATCCTGAGTATAATCTTCATCTCTTTCCATGATAAGGTTGGCTTGTACTTCATCCACTTGTACTATATTGGGATCATCATCTCTCCTATGAAATGATGACATATCTGCATCTTCTATTCGAATGGCTTTATTATTCAACTTCGATTTAATCTCTTGAGATACTTCATCTCTATCCTCACTCATTTCACCACTAGCCTTTTCACAAAAATCGAAGAGATTTCAGTGTTGAAACTTTTGAACAACCTTCCAATCGCTACCCAATACAATATGTTGAGGTAGAAAACTTGCTTCACTTGACTTGCAAGGACAAAATGGTCATTATCATACTATGTCTTACTAACATTGATGCTAGTAATATTACCGTTCACTTTCATGTCAGTAAGATTAAACCATTTGCACTTAAATAGAATAACCTTCTTATCCTCGACATAGTGCAACTCTATTATTTTAAAGATGACAACATAGAAGTCAATAACAGAGTCATAATGACATCCCTCATCAACAACCCCACAATTTGGGCTTCTAAGTCGATTGTCTCAATCTTGTATGTGAAATCTAATTCCATTAATAATGCAACATGTATATTTTTTCCCATACATGTGAGGCCCATATGTCAAAGAATATAATTTTATTTTTGCCTCTTACATGTTACGATCATATAACTGTTTCATCTGTATGACAAAATGAAATTAGAAGTTCTTCGAACATACAAATTGTCATAAGTTCATAATATTTCATCAATATAAAACATACTCGATTCCTAAACCATGATAGGAACTTAAACTTATATCTTTCTTCAACATTAACAATCCCTTTGCTTCGAATCAACTCTTTGTGCTCTTTATTGTAAAGAGTAAATAGAGATCAGGAAATATAGATTGAATCACAATTGAATCAAAAGTAATATATATACTCTATATAAATTTCGATTTCCTGGCAATTGTTTAAATATACCATTGGGTGATTTCAAATTTGTCTTTAGTTAATTCCACATACTTTTCGACACCAAGTGGTCTTACTTTTTGGGAGAAAATTGACAAGCTACTATTTTGATCAAAATCAAAGTTACATTCTGGTTTACTAAATCTTGTCTCCACATTATTTAAATACATCGAACAAAATTTCAAGCATTGATTCGTTATATAAGCCTCTATAACAAACCCTTTAGTCAAGCTCTATTACATATATAATGCTTCAGACCCTTCAGGTCAAGCTCGATTACGTACATAATGCTTAAGAGAATAGAAAAATCTATAAAAATATAAAATATTAGCAATTGTTACTAACAAATAATAACTTTAAAAATATTAAAAGTTAATATAAATTACCTTTCAATCAAAACATCCATCAAAATTGAACCGGTCCATAAAGTTTTGCTTCATATAGTAAGTGAATTGCCAAATGAGACATAACATTAAAAAATGATAGGGGAATACTAATTTAAGCTTACATAAAATCAAAGCTATGTCTTTTTCCATTTTGTGAAGCATTTCAACTTTAAGTGTCTTGCAACATAATTGCTTAAAAAACTCACCAAATTGACCCAAAGTTGTGGGCACATCCTTCGGCAAACACTCACATATTCCAATAGGAAGTAATTGCTGCAAAAGTACAAGAAAATCATGGTTTTCCAACCCCAATACTTTTCCCTCTCTAACATTCACACAACGACCTATATTTGATGCATACCTATAAAGAAACTTGACTGATTTAAGAAATTGACAAAAAGATTGCTTCTTCCTTTTTGACATGTTACCCATCATCTTTTCTTTTCAAATGCAAGTCTTTTCTTATATTCATGTCTTATAAGTCAAGTCTAGCCTTAATTGTATCTTTCGATTTCCCATCAATTCCCATCACAATTTCTAAAACATTCTCACAAATATTTTTCCCAATATGCATCGCATCAAGATTATGCCTTAATAGCAATTCCTTCCAATATGAAAATTGAAAAATATGGTTTCTTAATTCCAATTGAGCTTAACATCATGTCTTTTTCTTTCTATTACTTGGATGTTTACCATGTGTAATGTCACTCAAATGTGATAGCTAGTATACAATATCATCACCAAACAATTTCAAGAGAGCCTCACCTAATTCTACGTTTCATTAAAGAATTTGCTTCTTCGCCATTTATGCCTATGTTCCAAATAACGATGATGTCCTGTATAATAGATGTTACTTTTTAACCTCATTGAATATGTTTAATTCTTACACGCAGGACAAGCCATATACCCTGTGCTCCAACTAGATAAATTCCCATTAGTTAGGAAATCATTTATAGTCGACAAAATAGCGATCTGCATTATAAATGTTTTACCTTGAAAAACATCAAAAGTTTCTAATCCAACCTCTCATAGATCATTTAAGTCATCAATTAATGGTTGCATTTATGCATCGATATCCTTACTAGGAGTAGTAGGTCCTGGAATAAGCAAAGACAATAATATAAAAGACTCCTTCATACACTTCCTTAGAGGTAAATTATATGGCATTAGAATTACTGACCATATGTTGTAAGAGTACTCATATTACTAAAAGGATTAAATCCATCTGAGGCTAATCCAAGTCGAACATTATGACAATCTTGTGCAAATCATGGAAACTTTCCATCAAAGTCTTTCCATGCCATCGAGTCCCGTAGATGACGCATAATGTTATCACCAATGCATTTATCTTTATGTCACCTCATATCTATAGTTGTTTTTGTTGACATAAAAAATCTTTGCAGTCTTTTTTAATAGGGAAGTATCTCAAAATTTTATTCGGTATCTTTTTTCCTCTCCCATCATCCACTTGCCGCCTTGATGTTCCACAAATGGGACACTTTTGAAGATCTTTATTGTCTTTCCAAAACAGAGCACAATCATACTTACAAGTATGTATTGATATATATCCTAATCCAAGATCGCTTAACAATTTCTTTATATCATAGTAAGATTTGAGTAATTTATGCCTAATAGGTAATGCTTCATTTAGCAAGTCAATTAACATATTAAAAAATTTGTTACTCCATTTATTATACACCTTCAAATGCAACAACTTGACAACGATAGATAGATGTGAGAAATTTATGGACCCAGGATATAATTCTTCTTAAGCAACTTTCAATAACTTCCCAAAATTATCTTTTGTAATACTACCAATTATGTTAGGCATACCCGTTTCATTCATAGTCTCCATATAATTCCTATAATTATCTAACATAGAACCAATCCAATTATCACCATCATTATTAACATAACAATCTTCTACATCATTATTGTTACTATCATCATAACTTGTACAACACTTCTACTGCAACTTGCTTTTTACGTTGGCCATGATAAAGCCACAGAGTAAAGAATTTATCTTTTCCTCAAATTAGCAAGTGATTGCATACCATATCTTGAATTTGAGGGTTGACATTTAAACAATCGATGCATGAAGAACGAATATGACATTCATCACCCAATTGATCTTTTACAAATTGTATGAAACTCTTAACTCCTTTTACATATTCGATGGATCATTTTCGATGAGACATCCAGCATTTATCCATTTAGTTATAACGTAAATGTAAATAACTAAATAACTAAATGTAATCATCATTTTCTATAACATAATGATAAATTAATTCAAATAAGCACTAAGGCACATCCCATTGTTTACACTTGTGAATTGAGGTACGTGACATTGTTTACACCTGTGAATCGAGAAAGGGACTTCTCGCTGTGACTCTAGGCTCATGAAATTTTTTACCGATAAGCCTCATGGGAGCTGTATCATGGGTTTCCAGCCTATATACCATCTTACAACTTTATTATGCATCAAATTCATTTTGAATTTTAAGTGACTATACAAGTTATTATTTCTTTAACTATTTGATTCAAGTCTGTAAACAAAGTTCCAAATACAAAGAAACATAAGGTCTAGCCTATATAGCATCCTACATTTCTAAGAATATTGCAAACGACAATATAAAACCAACACCTCCTTTGCATTCACACTTTACCTAAAAACAACCTCATGTACAATAAAAGCAAAACATATGGTAAACATTAATTAGACGACTTACCTGGACGGACAAACAACCGTAGAGTACAAAAAAGAACGAGGAGGTTGGTCTATTATCGACGCTCTGAGAACAAATAACAACTTGCGAACAAGACAATTTTGTATTTCATATAATACATTTGTTCAAAAACTACACTTTTTGGACACATCACCTGTAACTTACTATTAATAATATTGTGATAGTGATGGGCTCACAATAGTTTGTGACAGAGGAAAACTTCAACTGAGAGTGAGAAGTCAAAAGATCCAATATGAGAGTGACATTAGAGATTCAAATTGAATTTTAGTCAAACATCTTATACGAAGTAGTTAAAGAAGGTTCCTAACACCAAGATTGCATTTTCAAAGTGAAAATACATATATACTGAATAAATTTACCTAAGATAGTAAACAATTATAGTACATTTTCATCTATACATTTGTGTAAGTTCTCAATGTATATTTAAATTTAATCTAGGGTTCTCACCAGGCCCAATAATGTCCTACTTTAAAGAGAAACAATCATCTTTAACTCACCCTTGTCTTGCTAACTTTTCTCCTCCTCAATTATCTTCGCTCCAACATCACCAATGAAATGCTTTTTCCAATGACATATCATTAACTACAAAACCTTGAAATTTTAATCTCTTTAGCCGGTTGGATTGATGTGTATGCTTAGTTAGTACATTTGCACATGTAATACCTTGAAGAATAGTTCTTAGTCAACTTTCCATTTCAACTATCTCATTTTGATAATTGGTTGATAAAAGTTAAATGATGTTGATTAATTTCATATTTTATCAATTAAAAAATTCTATAATGGCTTCAAAATCAATCTAAAACTTATTTCATAGAATTAAAATTTTAGACATACTTAACTTAAATAAAGCATAATAAGGAAACACATTTTCTATCCTATGACTACATCATACAATTTTTGATATATCAAATGGTATATTAATTTGGCGGAGTTGATGTTTATTTATAAAATAGTTATCAATAGATCAAATTATTTAGAACTTACAAATAAAGTTCAAGAACCTAAACTATGTATTATTCAATTAAATCATTAATGTTAGTCATCAAACAATATGTGAAACAAACACTTGAATTCAAAACCCAAGAAATAAAATTAATATAATCTTCATCAAGAAAGAAGGAAAAGACATCCTAATGTAAACTTTAAACCATGCTTATTAATTAAACACTTTTATAAATAAAAGACTTCAATTATCCATCACTCAAACACAAAGCCTATAGTTATTTGAATAGACCTACATAAGTAGAACACTCCCATCATTTAACATCAACATAATAGGTAATTCATCAAACACCTTACATGCATAAGAAGTTCATCCCAACATCACAACCAAAATATTGTCTTTTCCCTTCCATCACTAACATTTATACATTCAAATTGTTTTCCAATCACAAAATACCCAAATAAATGAATAAAATAAAATATATTCATCAGAAACACATCCAACATCACACGACCGAGCAAACAGAAAATAAAAAAATAAACACCTGACGACGTACATGAAGGAGAGATGTCAGAACCAACCCATAGAAGAAGAAACCACAATAGAAATAAGAAGGTCATCTAAAGAGGTTGGAAGGTTGCTGGTATAGATAGAGAACGAACAGCGAGCGAGAGAGGGAAAAGAGTGGAAAAAAAAGAGTGGAAGGTGCGGGTGAGAAGGTTAGGTATTCGTTAAACAAATACCAAAAAAGACATCATTTGTCAATGGACAAATGATGTCATTTAATTTTTTAAAAGAAGTTCAATACATTTAGCAACGATTTTTTAAAATGTCGCAAAATGTTGGGATAGATTCAAACTATTAGTGACTCCTACATATTTTCATCGATAAAATGTCATCTTTTGCAACAATTCTCAAAAACGTTGCCAAATGTCAATATAGATTCAAACTATTAGTGACTCCTACACATTTTCATTGGTAAAATGCCATCTTTTATGATGATTCTTAAAAATGTCGCCAAATGTCGATACATATTCAAACTATTAGCGACTCTTACACATTTTTATCAGTAAATAACATCTTTTGCAACAATTTCCTAAATTGGGTGCTAAATCTTTATATTTTGTACAATTTTTATTTTCCCATAATATATAAATATAAAAAATGTAAACAAATTATTTTTGTGTTGTTCATTTGTCATATAAATTGTTAAAATAACATTATTGTTACCTAAATTTATTTTTACACTTACAATCATTGTCAATAATATTTAATTATATTATTAAAAATGAAAATCAATATTTAATATTGGTTTCTATTGATTACATCATTGTAATTTATTTTTTAATCACAATACATAAAATTAGATATGGTAATCAATACAATGTTATGTTCATGCCATTACCATTTTTCCATGGTATGAACATTAACGCGACGTCGCTTTTCTTAACATGAAAGTTGCATAATAAAAAACAATGTCATTTTCTTTAACAAGAAATGACATCGTTTTCTACTAGGTTATTAACACGAAAATGAACCTGTCTTCATTTTTGTGTTAGCCATCAACATTCCTCTTCGTTCAACATCCAATAAGCATTGTCCCCTCTGTTGTGGTCATCTCTTATGTTCTGGTTGTCACTGTCGAAGAAGCGTTGTTACCTATGTTGGTATTGTTCTTTTCTATTTACATACCCTCCTTCTTGTGCTTTGTTTATCTGTTATGTGTAAGAGTTTATTGTGATTGTTGTGTTCTGCTTATGGTGTATAGGTTTTTGTTTGTGTTGGCATCTTTGGAAGATAGTTTCTTCTAATTTTATGTTGGATTTGTATGTCTCGATGTATGTTATCCACTTCTATGTTTGTTTGAAATACGCCTCCTAACTATTTGATGAAATGCTTTAATGAAGGCTACTGTTGCAACATATGTAAATGAAGTTGTGATTACACATAACACTTAAAAGTCAAATGGTCAAAACTAGAAATATGGTCAATCATCTTTTTTTTTTTAGACATTACAATTAAAACTAAATACTAACGACCTACCCTTATTTTTAAAGACCAAATCTTTTAGCATACACATATTTCAAAAAACATATATAATGCACTTGCTCAAAACTAACAAGATAATTATTAAGATAATTTAAAGCTAAATTACAACCCTATATAATAGAGTTGCTCAAAACTAGAAAGCTAATTTAAAGCTAAATCTGCTAAACATAGTACACACACACTTAACATTCTTAACCTTATTATCATAAGAAGTAGTCTCACTTGATAGATCACAAAATTAATACATTGCTAGAGTGTTCGAATATTCAAATAAGAATTCTTATAGTTATTTTTCATAATTAACTTGTTACCATTAACTTAACGCGAACTGCCGACATGGAGACTAGTTTTCGATGGTGGAAATGAGTTCTACTGGGAGGAATGTAGCAAAATTTTCCAATATCAAGAACAAATTAATGCAGAACAAATCCCCTCATCAAACACTAGTCACACCTTTCCTTCTATGACCGATCTTGTTCTTCAAGGTTTTTAGTATAATCCTAACTATTACCTCTCTTTCTTGGTTATCAGTATCTCATTTTCTTGTTATGAAGCAATTATATGGACATCTAATCGTATATATTATATGTTATGTTAACTTACTCGAATATTCAAGAGAACATAGATGGAAATGGAGGCAACGGTGATTCAATTGATTCGAGACAGTGGTCGATTGCAAAAACTATGTTTTCTCATCATAAAAATCATGGAGTTTATTAGTCAGGTATGAATGCTTTCAAATTTGACTTCCTAATACCATGTGATTTACATCTGATTGTTCTATTCTCTTTGGTCATTAGCTAAAATGCTTAGTACATGCGATTCATCTAATACTGTCGTGCATACTCGATCTAGGAAATTGTTCACTCTATCTTCTGAAAATTTATCTAAAGCAAAGAAGTTATTGGAGGAGGGTGTCAATTTGCCAGACCATGAGGGTCAATGATCCTTAAATGTTTCAACTGATGGTTTGGAGCGTGCAAAGAGGGTTCTTGGGAATCCAGACATTCAAAACCCCTTCATGTTTTCTACCGACTCTATTGTCAATGGGGATCCAAAGAAATAATTATTTCTTTTCCTTTTCAAATAAATATTAGGCATTGAACTTTATTTATTATTTTTTCTTTAAGAATTGTTAAACTTTTAAATTAACACTTGCACTACTTATCGTATATATCTCATTATACTACATTACTTACCATATTTCAATATTTATATGTACTATTATTTTATTGTTAATTAATATTAATGATTAAGAATAATAATAGTTAACTTAAATTTATAATATTTTGATCCTATATAACTTTAAAATTTTAAGTATGATTATCTTTTGAGGTCCAAAATATATTTACTTCAAAAAGTTTAAATAAGCTACTATATATTTTTCAACAATATGTGTAAAACTTTCAAATCATTTTACAATTTTTTAGATTTCTGGATAGTAGTTAACTTATTTATTTTTTTATTAATATTAAAATTTTATTTAGTTTTGCTTTTCATATCAAAAAGATAAATTTTCAAGTTTTAATGAATTAACTATATATATTATTTAAACAAAGTTGTAGAGAAAGCAAATTAAAATACATGAAAAATCAAATATAAATATAATTATAATTAACCTTAGGATTATTAAGCACACTAACCCTCAAAAATTATCAAATAAAAAATTAATTATAGAATCTTACTTTTTGTGATGAAATTAAGTTTCAGTCACAAAAGTTTGAGGTTTTTTTTTGACATTTTCAGCTACCGTCATAAAACGCACGACGTTTAGCGACGAAATTATGAATGATTTCATATTCGGTGGTCTATTAAGTATTAAATTAAGTATTATTAGTATAGCCATCAATTACGTATTGCTTCTTTAAATTTTCTTTTTCAGAAAGTTAGAAGGCATTTATGCTAAAAATAAAAATACTTCTTATTAAAAGCACTCCAGTAATGTCCAGCTGGATTTGAATTCCTATGGCTATGTCAAGCAGTGTTAATTGGACAAGAAACTGCGGGCTGAGGAAATGGAAGGTTATACTTTGTTTTAAATTAAAGGTAAAAGCTGCGAAGAATAAAAAAGAAGAGAAGGTAATAATATAATTAACAACAGTAGTGTATCTTCCATGCATATAACATTCAAAGCAAGAACACGCATTGCAACACTGAATGACTGGAGGCGAGGCGTAGCTAGGATGAAGTTGGACAGTGACTGGTGGTTGATGGTGCTATAGAATCAATTCTTTTCATCCATGCTAGTCCTCACCGCATGGAGGACGAACACAGCTTCGTGATCCCCATAAACTCGATCCTCCTACTCTAATTTTTCTGACCACCTTTATGCTTTCCAACTCCTTACCTTCATCTTCATTGAACATGTCTGCCTATGTTTGTTAGCGAATATATAAAATCAATTAAGCTGTTGTGTGAGGCCAACTTAATTGATTTTATATATTCGCTAACAAAGAGAAACTTGGAAAGTTCGATGTAAGATTTGACAAAGTTATCTTTTTGGGCTACTATACCGCTAGTAAAGGATTCAGAGTATATGATAAAGAACAAAGAAGATAGAAGAATCGATACATTTAATATTTGATTAAGCACTACCTTTGACCACAACAACTGATTCAAATGATGAAGAGCATCTATTGGTGCCTAAAAATACATCAAATAATCAAACTACACCTATAATACCTTTAGAATTACAAAATCAAGAAGGTAGCTCTGAAGCTAGAACAGAGCAGGCTCCTTCATATCAGCAGGAGCCTATGCAACGAAAAACATCGAGAGAATGGAGAGGTCTTGATATACATCAACATATTCTGGGAGATACCTCTAAAATTATAAGAACAAAATCATCCTTTAATAATAACTTTATTACTCTCATTCCACAAATAGAACCAAATACCGTTGAAGAGGCCTTTACTGATGAAAACTATATTTCAGTAACGAAAGATGAATTGAATCAATTTGATAAAAACAAAGTATGAAATCTAGTACCTCATCCTTAAAACAAGTCAATCATTAGGACTCGGTGGGTATTTCGAAACAAACTTAACGAAAATGGTAAAGTGGTAAGAAACAAAGCTAGACTTGTAGCTCAAGGTTACAATCAATAGGAAGGTATTGATTTTGATGAAACTTATGCACCTATTGCTAGATTAGAATTTTACTTGCCTTTGCATGCTATAGAAACTTCAAGTTGTTTCAAATGGATGTTAAAAGTGCGTTCTTAAATGGTTACATTAACGAAGAAGTATTTGTTAAGAAACTCCTAGGTTTTGAAAATAAAAATCATCTGCATTACGTGATGAAGTTAACCAAAGCTCTGTATGGTTTAAAGCAGGCTCCTTGAGCATGGTATGAGAGATTAAGTAACTTTCTGCTTGAGAATAACTTTGAAAGAGGAAAGGTCGATAAAACCATACTTATTAAGAGAAAAGAGAATGATGTACTCATAGTTTAAATATATATCAATGACATAATATTTGGTGCTACTAATCCATCCTTCTCTGAAGAATTCTCAGCATTAATACAGGGGGAGTTTGAAATGAGCATAATGGGAGAATTATCATTCTTTCTCGGATTACAAATAAGACAAACAGAAAAAGGAATCTTTATTAGTCAAGACAAATACAAAAAGGAACTCATCAAGAAATATCATTTTGAGAATGCCAAACTGATGGGTACTCCCATATACAATGGAACTAAACTTGATAAATACAAAGAAATAAAAGCTACAGATGAGACAAAGCATAGAGGAATAATTGGATCACCACTATATCTTACAAGCTTAAGGCCAAACATTATGCTAAGTGTGTATCTTTGCGCACACTTAATCTAAAAGGAAACCACCTTTAAGCAGTCAAAAGAATCTTTCGATATCTCCATGGAACTATAGATTTTGGACTATGGTATCAAAAAATTGATTCATTTGACATAATAGGGTATTGTGATGCAGATTATATAGGTGATAAATTTGATCGAAAAAGCACAAGTGGTTACTGTCAATTTCTTAGAGGATGCCTAGTATCATAGCCCTGTAAAAAACAAAATTGCGCAGCGCTTTCAACGATTGAAGCAAAATACATAAAAACAGCCAATTTTTATTCTCAAATCTTATGGATGAAGCATCAACTATAGGATTTTTCTCTAAATTTTTCATATATGATAATACTAGTGTAATAAATCTTTTTAAAAATCTTGTGCATCACTCTAGGACTAAGTATATAAAAATCAAACATCATTGTCTTAAAGATCATATTTTAGAAGGAAACATTGATCTTTTATATGTCAATACTGAGAATCAAGTAACTGACATTTTTACCAAGTCACTCTCTGAATATAGATTTTGCGTGTTAAGAAAAGAGCTTGGTATATGCAAACTCTCTAATATTATTTCTATATGAATATTCTCTGTTATTTGTCTTTGTATTTCATTTAATAGGCTCCTCCTATTTTAGTTCCTTAGAAACTCTCTCTTAGTTTAGTAGGCTCTTTAGAGTTTAGAAAGCCCCTCTTAGTTTAGAAGCCTCCTATTAGGTTAGTAGGTTTCTTTTAGATTAGAAGGCTCCTATTCTTTTTAGAAGGCTTCTCTTAGGTTGACATTCTAAGTGACATGTGTCCTAAAAATAGGGAGTCATTCATCGCATCGTTTTAGCCTTTTCAAAAATGCATACACAGTCTGACAACTTTACGTATGCGTCAATTAGAAGATACACAACTAATTATGCTTCCTCTTCTAGCATGTACGTCTACTCATCTTCTCACGAGATCAACAATCAAGAATCACTTAGTATACCCTAAGCAAACTTTTCTCATCTCTGTTATTCTCATCTGAGCTGCTCATTCTCTCTGCATCCTAACTCTCTGCATTCTCTCTGCACCCTAACTCTCTGCATTCTTATTGCCTTTTGTTTTCTCTCTTAAACTTCACCAAGCTCATTTATAATGAAAAGAACAAAATCAAAAGGATAAAAGAAAACCCTAACTTCTTTTGATAACTATGATGAAGCTTGCATCACTGAACCTTTCTCCTCTAAACCTCAAGAGAAGAAAATGACTGAAGTGCACTGGATTATAAATGAAAATGATTCAGATGAAGAAGCAACACGATTGATTAGACAACCACAAACTAGAGGAAGTCTTGCAAAACAAACTGAGAAAAGTTATAAACAAAAAGAAACCACAGATGCTGAAAAGAAAGAGGAAGAATAAGCCAAAAAAAGAAAAAGGGAAGAAATAAAGAAAGGCAAAGCGCCTGTAACTAAAGATACTATTGATAGAAAAGAGATGCCTCAAGAAGAGATATTTCCCAAAGAAAAAAGGGCAAAGAAAATAAAGATAGTTGCACACAAGTAAGGAAAGACATCAATACCATCAAAACTCTTTGAATCAATGGAAGCTGAAGTCCACTATAAGACACAGTACAAGAAAGGTGGTTGCTAGGTAGATCTCACCTTTTATGATGTTTGATGACATAGGTATACCCATCTCTCCTTATTTTCTTGCCATTGGTTGGGAAAATTTTTTAAAATTAGATGAGACAATATGCAATGAGCTAGTCAAGATATTCTACACACACATGAAAAAGGAAGAAATTAATGGAAAGCTAGTCATTGTCTCATGGGTGCATGAATGTGAAATTTTAATTTCTAAAGAAATCTTAGGAGATATACTAGAATAAGCTCCTATAGGGAGAAGTAATTTTCCCTTTCATAAGTGTGATGTTGATGGTCTAGAATTAGTCGAAGTTGTCAAATCTATCTGCCTTCATACTGAGAACACCCAAGATGGAAGACCCTGGAGCAAGTAATTAGACTCAATACTATGATTCCTTGCATCGCTTTTAGCTACTTCAATTTTTCCCAGGAGTAGCTCGATTGAAAATTGTAGCCTGCTAGACACATATGTAGTGTATAATTTTCTAAAAGGGAACAGAACGAATCTTCCAGCTATGATCTTGAGGTTCATGGTGGATAAGGTGAATTATAAAAATACCACCTGTTGCTTACCTTATGGGATGTTGTTCACCAAGATTTTCAATCATTATGGAGTTCCTTTTGCAAATCTGAATTGGTATGCACTAAGTTTCACCCTTCGATTCCTTATCAATTTAGATACAAATTGCAAAATAATGTCCAAACAAACAAACAAACTTCTGTTCCTCCTCAGGATGAAAATAGTGCAAACTCCATCAACAACTGTAGAACATTCAAACCAATTAAGAACAGATGTGAGAAAAAATAGATAGCATGCAAAATCAACTTCTTGACATGCAAATTTTGCTTAGAAAAATCTTTGAATCCCTTCATTAACTCTGTTCCTATTCTTCTTTTTCTGGCTTATTCAAACTTGTTTTAGTTCCTTCCTCCCTATGCTTTTTTTTATTTTTGAGAATGACAAAAAGGGAGAGTTTATGTTGATATATTTTTCATATTTTTCGATATATGATGATATATTTCTCAATGTTGCTCAATGTATATTTCTCAATGTTGCCTCGATTACATATGTGATTGATTCTGCTGTTGAACTTGTGAAATCTATGATATATAAATGATAGGTTTCTTTCTTAAGAGACAGGCTCCTTCTAATTATGTTTGAACATATAAAAAGTCACATGTATCTTTCTAAAACATCTATTATCTCTTTGAATTTTGAAAATTATATCTATTATTACTTGTCATCATCAAAAAGGGGGATATTGTTAGCTCAAGGTTTATATTTTATGATTTTGATGATAACTATATAATATTTCAAAGTTCAAATTGGATTAATTTCCATGCATAGATAAGAGCATTTTGTAAAAGGAAAAAAATCATAGGAAAATTGCTTCCTTTCTTACATGAACCTTATTAGTAAACTTTCCTTATTAACATCCGGGAGGATCTTACCTTTTCAAACAATTATCTCTAAAAATTTTTGTTCTAGTAGAGATGATATTGAAAATCCAAAGTCAACTTAGAATTAAGATGAAGCAATGGCTAGTTAAAGAGATTAATTATTTAAAGAAGAGCAATAGCACTTGTAAAGCAACAAACGTACATAGACTTTCTAAACATTTTAGCAACATCTATATTCCTGAGAGTCATATCATTCTTATTACGCCTTAGAATGTGAAATCAATCAATCAACAGAGAAATTGTTATTTGAGAACTTACTTTTGATTATACATATTTTTTGTGAGCTTTTAGAAGCTTAGTATACACTTCAAGTGTGAAAGGTTAGAGAATCTTGAAAAATATGTACTTGTGAGCTTAGAGAAGCTCGTCGAATTTAATACTTGAATTCTTATAGTGAAATACTCAAGTTGGATACTTAGGGACTGGACGTAAGCTTGGGCTATGTTCTTTTTAACAAGAGACTCCTTCATTTTTATAAAAGGCTCCTTCTGTTTTTAACTTGCAAGTGGTTCCCTTCAGTTTTAAAAGGCGACTTCTATTTTTAAATTGTTTTAAAAGGATTTATCATTCAATAGGCTCCTTTCGTTTAAGTATGGTCTTATCCCATGAAAGGCTCCTATCGCCTAATAGGCTCCTGTCGTTTAAAAGGCTTTATCGTTTGACAGGCTCCTACTTTTTTTATTCGTTAAGTAGGATCTGTTTAATATATAAATTGAAAGAACTTGTGAAAAATTGTAGTCACACATAATTCACACCCGCCTCCCCTTCTTGCATGTGTTTGCTTTATCAGTTAGGATTCAATACCAGTATAAGAAAAAGAGGTAAAGGTATCACTAAAGGTTCCAAGTTGTAACGCATGACTATTGCAATGAACAATAAGTTGTTTGTGCATATTGATCCTACGCAACGTTGTCCTATTGACAAGATCTAATTAGCAAAATTGTCCAATGAGTTAGGAATCATTGACAGGAATGAATTGCCTTGCCTTAAGCATGTCAAGCGGTTAAAGGAAAACAACTTGCTACATAATGCTTTGGACAAAATTTTAGTAATTTTTTATTAATTTAATTATATGCACTTTTGTTGTACTAATTTAAAGATTAATTTAACTTATACGTGTTGTTCATGGATGAAGCTCAATATCGTCGAAATCGAGAACCCTAAAGTGTCAAGTTGTGTGAGTTAAATGTTAACAAAAGGTGAAGGATCATCGTTAT
The DNA here is from genome assembly GCA_027563885.1 of Erythroxylum longipes. Lineage (NCBI taxonomy): Eukaryota > Viridiplantae > Streptophyta > Magnoliopsida > Malpighiales > Erythroxylaceae > Erythroxylum > Erythroxylum longipes. The sequence continues at coordinate 8,361,634 of JAOQMS010000006.1, read as the reverse complement.
CGACTCCATAAATACTAGAAATCATTTCTAGCGGATGAGGAAGCAAGCAGACATGTTTCCGAATGGGTGACTCCTAAAAATTAGAGTGAAATGTGTAATGATTGGGCCTTTGTCAAGGTTAGGGTTTGTATTCTTTCTCTTCACATTTGCTTCCATTAATATTGTTACACAATTTAATGACTATTTCTTTTCTTTATTTAGGATAAGTATGAGAAAGCCAAGTTTGATAGAGGAAAAATAAAAACTCCTCACAACACCAGCCCCAAATCATTTGTTGTAATCAAAAAAGATTTTGTATGTTCTTCATTTAAAAGTTATTATTATATTAGTAAATTCAATACTATCTATTCTGTTTCAATTTTTTCTCTCCATAAAATAGAGTCAGAATCAACTATATAGAGAAGAGTGCGATCTTAGAAACTAACACACTACAAGAGGCACAAAATAATTATTTAAGTAAAAAATTTATAAAATTTAAGTTTCTTCATTTATGTAATACTAAATAATAGTCTTTGAAGAAAATCTCGAATTTTTTTTTTAGATTTAAGGATAAGATGTACGAGTTGTTGCAAAGATCATTTTTTGACATAAACGAGCCAAAAGTAGATGACATTTGCAACAACGTCCTTAGTATAAGATCAAGGTAAATCAAAGGCCTTGAGTATGGCCCTAAGCCAATTGATTCATTGTCTTCACAACCACCATATGTAACGACTTTTCAAGAGGAGAACTGGTCGCTTAAGACTTGGTTACAATGTAATGAAAAAAAGTTAGATCGTACAGAAGAAAATTTAGAGCGTACTAAAAATAATTTACAACGTAATGAAAAAATTAGACCATACTGAAAGACAGTTGACCATAATTAAAAACATGGTCAAACAAATGCTTGGGTCAAAGTATGTAAGTAGTAGTGACGATGAGGAGGAGTCTTAGTTTGTACATAATTTTTTTTAAAACTTTTGTAATTAACATTTAATTACATTTACTTTTTTCTATAAATTGAATCTAATTTTTAATTATTTTTATTCTTATTTTAGTTTACTTAATTAATAACTAAAATTAAATGATTAATTGTTGTAAAAAAATAAATATTCATCATCAAAATGTTTTGGCAACAATTATAAAATCGTCACCAAAACTTTTTAGTTACAGCTACAAAATCGTCACCAAAACTTTTTTGCTACATTTTTTGAGTGGTCACCAACAACTTTTACCTAAGTTACAAAAAACGTAGCTAAATATATTTTTCTACGAAAATTTAATCGTTGCTAAAACATTTAAGCCACAAAAAATAATCATCACCATACAGCTTTCGCCATGAACAATAAACATTGCAATACATCATTCGTGACTATTTTTATAGTCGTCACCTATCACTGTTTGCGACAGAATACTAATCACTGCAAAAAATGCTTTTCAATGATTTTACAAAAATGTCATAGATAATGTTTTGCTACCATGAATCCGCAACCATTTATGCAACAATTTGTTTCTGTTAATAAATGTTTTTGGCGACAATGTTTTGTCTTTCTGCGATGAAATTTTTCGTCGCTTATTTCTGCTATAGTGATCACACAATCTGCATTTGGTGTCTGCGTTGGTTGACTTACCAAATCATCTAGCCTTAGTTTTGAGTTTATCCTTCATTGGAAGCCAACTTATCAAAGCTACTTTAGGAGATAGCAGATTCTTCCAAATTAGTTCAAACCAATGGATCATGGGGTAAGTTTATCTAAACCAATGTTTTAAAAACTAGATTGGACATCAAACCAATTAAAGGAAAGATTTAAGGTTTAAAGATTCAACCGATATTAAACCTATATATAATAAATAAGAAGTAAAATTATAAGAGTAATTTATTTTCATTTATAAAGTGGTTTGAATGGTAAAGTGTGGCTAAATATGGATTTTATTATTTAAGTATAATATGTTAAATTTCATATTAGTGTCAAATATTAGTAAATTTAGCTACAAAAATTGGTACCAAAAGTTTTTGTATCGTATAAAATTCAAATACCAGGTTGTACAAAATTTTAGATTGCACCAATTGATTCATCAAAAATAATTGTAATATGCCAGTTATGTTTAGTAAATTAAATCCCATAGTCAACGAGTCAAGCTCAAAAATTTTAACTTGGATAACGGACTCAAAATCTAGTTAGAATGAACCGAATCTCCTCTTAATCATTTTAGTTTAATTTTTTCAAAAGGATTTTATTTGTATTTAATTTTCTAAACATCATTTTAATCTATAATTTTGAAAAACTCAAGAGCAAAACGGTTTTATTTTAAGATATAAAAATCAAACCAATATTATTTTAAAGTTCAACGCATTCCCAAATGATCTAATTTTAATTTTATTTCTTAAGGTTTTCCAACTATTTATTAAGGAATTAACTATCTATTCTACACATTGTCAAGCCTAATATCGCTATCAAAGTGAGTAACAATTCCATTATGGTATTCGCAATATTATTGAAGTTCTTTTTTATGATGTTGAAACATATTCACCAAACGGCAAGTCGTCCAGTAGCAGAAATGCACAGTTCATCAAAGAACGAAGAGCAACAGTAGAACATAAGAAGACCAAACAAACTAACTAACTAAAACAACTTTAGTTTTTTGAAATCTTAACTCAAATGGACGCATAATTGTTGGAATTGAATAGACAATTCAAGTGGGGCAAGAAAAATCAATTATCTAATTTTTGAACAAAATGTCGTAGAGTTAGTATAAAAGATTCAAGAGCTTCACATCATCGATTTCGACCTACTCCACACTATCTTCAGTAACTCTGAGAGAGACATCAACAAGAGATGCAATGATTTCAAGAAATAATGAAAGATTTAAACTTAAACAAGCATCATAGACCCCTTACATGGCGCGATTTCTACACCTATAGGTTACCCATAATATCTGCCCAAGGAGAGTCATAGTAGCCTCCCAAGGAGAGTCAATAGGGCTTGATCTCTACGTCTATAAGTTACCCATCTGTATCATATTTACTTACATGCATCTATGAAAAGGATGAGATTTGTAAAAGAAGACAATGAAGAGCAAAGAGTAAAGGCCAATAGTTTTTTAATTTTTGATTTCTGAAATCTAAAGCTTAGGTACATAGATTGACTGATTCGATCAGCTCATTGATAAACTGGTCAGTTCTCTGATAAATCGACTGATTTTTATATAGAGAGGTTTTAAATGAAATTGAATCAAACAATTAGCTGGTTCATACTATTTTCTATCGAACCGATTAGTACGGTTCAATTTTTAAAACATTGGTCTAAATAGCTTGTAGCAAGATCTGTTGGAAAAACTCCCTGGAGGTGATATGCAACTAGATTGTCTTATCCTCCTCCTCGCCTGATGGTTGAATACAAGATAATAGGTTGTCCAAACTTTGTAGGTCTAAGTGCCATTGTTTATTAGTAAGCTAACTCTTGCGTTTAAAGGAATTCTAGCAATCATATGACTTAGCTTACTCTTTTGGTTTAGTGGACCCAAATCGCTTCAATTGTCAAACCAAAACCAACATGATTCACTATTTCCAATTGACCTCTTCATAGAGTGGTAAGTATGGTCTCTCAAACTTAGAATTTGTTTAAAGCTTCATAGATTTTCTATGGATTGTTTTAACTGCCAAAAGCTCTTCTTTTTCATATAATACCCATTGGTCCACTTTGACCAAAGGGTCTTCTTATCCTTGAAAAGCCTCTATATCCTCTTAGAAAGTAACACTTTTTGCATGGACACTAGTGATGTAATTCCTAGGCCCCTTTCCTCTTTAGCAAGACACAATTCATCTCAATTCACTTTGGCACCCTTAGAACTTCCAATTTTTCCAATCCATAGGAATTGTTTAATGTAGCTTTCAATGTCCTTTATAATCTTCTTAGGGAGCACCAAATGAGCATTCCAATGCATGTGAACATTCCCCAAAACCGTGGAAATGATCTGTAATCTTCTAGCAAAGGAAAACCATATATTTTGAGGGAACCATTATAGAATATTCAGTTTAGTGATTAAATAGATATTATGATATCAAGATAGAGGAAGAGAGAAAGTAAATTCTTTCCAAAACAAAAAACAATTATCAGTAAAGTGTCCGCTCAATTTTTAGTCATATGACTTTAAAGGACAAATGATAAAAGACAACTTTTATACGGTCTTATCCCCCCTCCATTTGTAACAAAACAAAATGGATGTTTTTATTTTCTTTGCACAATAATCTACTATATTGTTTATATATAGGCATATAATACATGAAAAGATTGGCACTAAAAGGAGAGGTTACTATCCACTAAATAGTTAAAAGATAGACTAATGTACTAATAATAAGGAAACGTAAGTTTACTGACTCAATAAATAACTAAATGATAAAATATCATAATTACTTTTGATTATTTAAAGCATTATTTTTATTATCTTCAATGCCTCCATCTTTCTTCAAAATTTGTTGCTTGTATTAGCAATCTAAAAAATTTTCATGTAAATTAGCACCATAATGCTTTATCTCAATTATTCTTTTAGTTACTAATTTTGAGATAAAAGAACACCGAAATCAAGAGTTTCACTTCAGAAAATGATAAAATTATGCATGTCAACTTTTAATTTTCAAAAAAATAATACAATTATGCAAAAGGAGCTAACAAAATACTGAAATTATATAGGCCTACCAACTGCAAAGATAGGAACATTTCAATTTATTATTTGAAATTTGAAACTGCAATCATGTTATGTGATGCGATATTCTAAGTAAAGGGTCAACATAAAAGTAAGTCTAGTTGAAAATCTTACTTTATGTTCTAAATTTCTACTCACTAGAACTAAAATGATACTAGAATGACTAAAAAAAGAAAAAGCATAAGAGAAATTAGGCATCATTAATAAACAAAGTATGGAAATATAGAGTTTTCAAATCACTAGAATAGGCTCTTAAGAAGTCAATTAACTCAACAGAATCCAAGCTAGCCGCCCCTATCATAATATATAAAGATTAGGCAAAAGATTTCTTTTTCCCCCTAATAATTCCAACAAAAAATTTAAAAGTAAATGATAAGTCTTTAATATTATAGAAACCATACCAAAACGCCCTCAAATGAACGAAATACATGGACACCTTATTAAGTCATTATCGCCCTATAACATGGCATGTATTTCTGAGTAAATTATTTAAAATTAATAATTTTAATAATTAAATGCAAATTTTTAATTATAAACTTATTACGATTGACGATATTGGTACAATTCATCATTTAAGTTTAGCCTTTGATAAATCAATATTTTAATGTGATAATTATTAAACAAAAGAAAACCCTTTTTATTAAATAAAACAACTGTAATTCAAGAACTAAAATGCAGAATAAACAAAAGGTGATCCCAAATGTGTCTAGGAATTAATCTCCAGTGAAATAATAAATCCAAACCACCATCTGTAACAATTGACCGTTGTTTACAGAAATAGCAAAAGAGAAATAGTGGTGGTTTGTGTTGAATGTCTAGTCCTATTTTGAAAATTTTGGTGACCCTAAACTGATTTATAGTTCATGGTAATGATGAACAAGTGAAGATAAGATAGAAAAATCTCTTTTTAAGAGATACAAGATCGTGGAAAGTGCTACATGCCTATGTCTTAGCTTACACAATTTTGTAAATCAAGTCTGTAAGTCTTTGTAAACGTATGAAGATTAAAGACATACATAGTCGTATACATAACCGTGTGAAGATACATGACTATGTGTGGAAACTATGTAACTCTCTGTAACCATATACAATTGTAAGTGAGATAGTGTTAAAGATATATGGTCACTTACACAATAGTGTAAGTGACTCTTTGATCCTATTAATATGGATAAAGGTGTGAAGGATGATGGTACTTCAAAACCTAAAAAGATGTCAAATAGAGAATAGGAAAATATGAAGCATAAAACTTTGGGGATTATTAGACAATGGATTGATATCAACATCTTCAACCATGTTTCTCAAGAATTAGATCCTTTTGACCTATAGAAGGAGCTAGAAGATCTGTATGAAATGAAGAATGCTCATAACAAGACCTTTGTGATTAAGAGGCCTTTGAACTTGAACTTAAAAACTGAGAAATCAATGTTGAAGCATCTAATTGATTTCTTGAACATAATCAATAAACTTACCACAATGAATATCATTCTTGATGATGAGCTTCAAGATTTGTTACTATTGAGTTTGTTACCAGATAGCTGGGAGATGCTAATAGTGAAAATTGACAACTCAGCTGCTGAAGGTGTACTATCTTTGAATGTAATCAAAGAGAGCATGTTTAATGAAGAAATCAGAATAAGGGAGATTAAAATTGACGTGTGAGCTTTCATGACAAAAAGCAGGGGAAGAAATAAGAGTGGGGGTCTTAAAGGCCTATGGCAAGTCTAAGAACAATTTAAAGTCTAAAAGTGATAACGATGTGAACACATGTCACTATGCGATAAATCAGGGCACATTAAGAGATTCTGTTATAAGTGGAAGAAAAATCATGATCATCAAAATGATGGTAATGATAAAAATGCAACAACAACAATTTTAAGCACGGATGATAAGGTGTGCCCTAGTTTATGCAACTAGTGAAAGTTTCCATGTTAGCAATTTTGGTTCTAAATGGTTGATTGACATGGGAGCATCTTATCATTGTGTTCCAAAGGTGAAGTACTTCTCAAATTACAAGAGCAAAGATTTTAGGAATGTAAAGATGGGAAATCAAAGTTCTACCAAGATAGATGGTATGGGTGATATCCAAGTTTAGACAAACGTGAGATGCTTACTGAACTTTAAAGATATACAACACATCTCTGATTTAAGGCTAATCTTTTATTAGCTAAAGTGTTAGATTAATAAGGATTTCAGCACACTTTCGGGGATAGAAAGTGAAAACTGTCTAAAGGTGTCATGAAAGTTACCTAAGGAGATTTATGTTGCTCACTATACAAGACACATTTAAAGGTGTGAGATAGTGGAGAAGTATACATAGCTGAAGAGGAATCTTCACCAAATTTGTGACATCAATTATTAGAACACATAAGTGAGAAGGGATTAAAGTTGCAAGTTAGAAAATCCCTTATCTTAGTTAAGAACTCACAACTGCTTAATCCTTGCAATCATTGCATGGTCGGAAAGCAACATAGAGTCTCTTTTAAGAGAAGATCTATAAGGAAGTTGAAGCTATTAGAGTTGGTGCATTCATATGTCTTTGGCCTTACCGAGGAGGAGACATTAAGAGGTAACAGATATTTTTTTTACATTTATTAATGATATTTCGAGGAAGACTTGGGTTACATGTTAAATTGTAATAGTTAAGTATTTCAAACTTTCACAAGTTTCATGTTATGGTAGAAAGGGAAGTTGAGAGAAAGTTGAAGTATCTACGAACAGACAATAAAGAGAAGTATATTTCCAAGGTGTTTGAAGGATACTATATGTCACTTAGTATTAGACATGAGAAAAATCGAACTAGGGACTCTAAAACATAAAAGGTTACTAAGAAGATAAACAGAACCATTCTGTAGAAGGTTCCCTTCATGCTTAGAATATCTATGTTGTCAAATACATTTTGGAAAAAGTAGTCTAATCTATAGTCTACGTAATTAATAGAGCTCCATTAGTTTTTTTGGATTTTGAGATTCCTAAGAGATCGTGGACTAGAAAGGATTCCACATATCATCATTTGATAGTTTTAAGTTGCAAACTATTCATACACATACCCAAGGATTAAAGAAAGAAGCTTGACTCAAAGTCAGTAGCTTGCATCTTTGTTGGATATGATGGTGATCAATTTGGCTTTAGACTTTATGATCTAGAGAAGCAAAAGGTGGTCAGGACCAAGGATGTGGTTTTCCAAGAGTAAAAGAGAGGTGCTGATCTTTTGAGTGGAAATAAATCATCACATTGCAACTCTTCAAATGGCACAGTTAGCTCTTTGCGAATTCTTTCAACTATTGAGCAGTCTATAGTTAAAGAAGATGAAGTATGTGATCAAACATAAATTGGTGGTGATCGGATACAATATGATAATGATGAGCAATATGAACCATATCCAAACAATACTAAAAATGAATCCATTGAGGATAATGAGCAAGGGAAGCAATTGGACTCGAAAGCTAATGAAACACAACTTCTAATGTTAACAATGGAGAAAAGGCCTTCCACAGGGTATCCAAGTTCTGAACCATTAAGGAGGAGCTTGACATCTTGTAAAGACAAAGATCTCTAGCTCGTAGCTATGAATGAAGAGACGGATTTTTTAAAGAAGAATAATACATATAAAGCTTCCAAAAAGCCAAAAGACATTAAATAATAAATGGGTGTTCAAGATAAAAAGAGATGGTAACAAGCTGGTAAAGCACAAGGCTAATCTGGTAGTGAAAGGATTAAGTCAAAAGAAGGGTATAAACTTTAATGAGATTTTTCACTAGTAGTCAAGACGTCCTCAATCCAAATAGTTTTAGGTATAACTGCCTGTTTGGATCTTGAACTCGAATAGCTAGAGCAGATAGAAGGTTTCAAAGCTAAAGGCAAGGAAAATTTGGTAGGCAAGGAAAAGAAAAATCTATATGGCTTAAAATAAGCTCTAAGGCAGTCATATCGGAAGCTTGATTCCTTTATGATTGATCATGGTTAGGAACGAACTTATACTGATGCTTGTGTGTATTTCAAGAAGTTATCAGGTGAAAACTTCATCATTATTCTTCTTTGTGTTGATGATATGCTGATTGTGGGTTAAGACATTGGTAGAAACCAAAAGTTGAAGGAGGACTTGTCCAAGTCTTTTGATATGAAAGATTTGGGACGTACAGATAAATTTTAGGCATAGAGATAAATCAGGACAAGAAGAATAGGTGATTATGGTTGTCACATGAGAGATATATTGAATAAGTGCTAAAACGGTTCAACATTAAGCATGATAAGCCAGTTAGCACGCTATTGGTATCTCACTTCAAGTTGTGTAAGCATATATGTCTTTTAACAGAAAAGGAGAAATATGTTATGTCCTTTATTCCATACTTATTTATAGTAGGGTCTTTGATGTATACAATGGTATGTACAAATCAAATATTGCTCAAGCTGTTGTGATGATGAGCATATTCTTATCAAATCTAGGGAAGGTTCACTAAGAAGCAGTGAAATGGATTCTGAGATACTTGAAAAGCACATCGAAATGGAGTTTATGCTTTAGTAATGATAAGCTAACTCTAGAAGGTTTTACGGATGCATATATAGTTAGACATCTTAATAGAAGAAAATCTACTTTAGGTTTTATGTTCAAGTTTGCATGGGGAGCCATCTCATGGTAATCCAAGCTACAAAAATGGTGGCTTCATCTATGAATAAAGTAGAATACGTAGCTACAGTGGAAGCTTATAAGGAGATGCTCTGGCTGAAAAGGTTCCTTCAAAGTTAAATGTGAAGCAAGAAGACTAATAGTATTTTCTGATAGTCAAATTGCTATTAAGTTGAGCAAAAATACTGTATATCATTCTCGTACAAAACATATAAATGTTAGATATCATTAGTTGAGGTTCGTGATAAAAGAACAACAATTAATGTTGAAAAAGGTTCTTGTAAATTTAAACAGTGCTGATATATTGACTAAAGTGGTTCCCGGAAGCAAATATAAGCTTTATAGTAAGCTTATAGGAATGTATCTCAAGTAAATGATATAAAATAATGTGTCTTTCCCATATTTAGGCTAAAAGAGAATATTGTTGAGTGAATAGCCCTATTTTAAGAGATACATTTCAAATATCTCAGAAATTTTAACTTTTAACTTTGCTTTGTTAGTTTTAGTTCCTTTCTTCATTCTTTCTTAATTTGTAAATTTTATTTTGATTTTGATTTTTAATATATTAATAACTATTACATTAAAATAGTTTATTTGTTAATAATCAAATTTGCACGGTTAAATGCATCAGTATAATTAATCATAAAATTAATAATAAAGTAATTTTATAATAAATTGAAAATATATTTAATTAATTAAAATTGAAAATTTTGATTAATATTATAAATTACATAAAATTTTAATTTTTAAATATGATTTACTTTTAAAAATTACGTAATCGAGAGTGTTACGTGGCACTCCAGGTAATAACCTTCCTTCGAAATCTCTAATTTCAATTTTCTAGTTTTTCTCTTCTGTTTTTTACACTCCCTCTAATGAGAACAAGCAAATGTGGTCATGGTTGAGTCACTTTGCTTAATTCTTTTATTTACGCACGTTGTGTATACTCTCTCTTCTCAAGGCAACGTGCAACCAACTGATGCATGGAAAGTACTTTATCTAACACATCAATCAGCAACAACACGAAAAGTGTGTAGCGGTTTGCAAAAAGGAAGCTTAAACCTAAAAGGATTGAAGTACATACTGTCAAATTTGGTTGGCAAGTTAGGCACCGAATGCCTAACTTGCCTAATAAGCCAAAGAAGGTTGGCCAATTTGGCCAACCTTCC
>JAOQMS010000006.1:8291507-8309292 GCA_027563885.1 Erythroxylum longipes | reverse complement strand
AAATAAACATTACATATATTAAAAAACATAGGTTATGAAATAATATACCTTCAAGAAGAGCAAATAATGTTGGTAGACTTACTGTTGAAAAAGAGCAAAAAAGCTAGTTAATTCATTGATAAACTAGCAAAATCAGAACAACACTAAACAAAAGAGGAAGCAACACCAGAAACTGAAGAAGCACGAAGCAGATGAAGAAGCACCAAGCAGCAGAGGAGAGGACGAAGAAGCACGAAGAGCCTAAACAAAATGTTAAGCTCTTCGGTGCTTCTGCTTATAAGGCAAAGGAGAGCCAGCAATAATGCTGGCTCTCTGACCATCCCGCCATTCACAATGGTGGGGTGGCTTAAGAGCCAGCATTATTGCTGGCTTTCTGCACCAGTAGGGGTGCAGAAAAGGCTGCACCTGTGGTGCAGCAGGTTCTACCTCGCCATTCTTAATGGCGGGGTGGCCAACCCGCCATCCTCCATGATAGGGTGGACACGTCGCTCCAAGTGTTCCATCCTGCCAACGGCTGTGGCGGGTTGGTTTACACCCCGCCAAACCCAACGGCGAGGTGTCCTACAACCAGCCCTCCCACTCTACTTCCTCCCACTTCACGGATAGAAATATTTTTTAATAACAGACAGAGAATTTAGCCCGTTAATGAAGAAGGGATTTATTTGAGAGAGCATGAGTCTATGCACCGTTCCCACGTTACTGGTCCCAAAGAAGGATGGCAGTAGGAGGATATGCATTGATAGTCACGCAATTAATAAGATAACTGTCAGATACAGCTTTCCAATTTCAAGATTAGATGACATGCTAGATATGTTGGAGGGTTTGAAGTTGTTCTCCAAAATCGATTTGCGAAGTGGTTACCATCAGATTCAGGTCAAACTTGGTGACGAATGAAAGATAGCTTTCAAGACAAAGGATGAACTCTACGAGTGGTTGGTTATGCCTTTCGGACTGTCCAATGCACCTAGTACTTTTAAGACTCTTTATGTTTTGAGTTGTAAGAATAAAAAAATTATTAGTTTTGATTTCAATTATTTTATGGTAAATTCCATATTGTGTTTGCTTAGGACTTATGCTGGTAAACCCAAAGATTCTATTCCACGTCAATTAGCCCATCAAGTCGTTAGGGTTTAGTTCACTTTGCTCACGTCTGGTTCAACATTTCACAAGTTACTTACTACAGACATATGGCCGAAGGCTTCACGTTAACAACCAAACCTTCTTTTTCGCAAATACTAAAATCATAGAGGGAGAGGGACGAACAACATTATTGAAATAGAACACAGAATTTGTGAAAAATAGAAATAATAATGATTCCGTCACTTTATGAGCCTTGAATGACTATGAATCATATACATGCACCTTTCTCCCAAAAAAAGGAAAAACATGTATATTGTAAAGTTTTAAAGTGTATAGCCAATGAATGAATCGCTTATCCCCCACCCCAGTCCGTAAGGCTCTGCTTTCAGATTCGGTTGTCCTATTCTCTCTTCTGCACCTAATCATATTGAGCCTTTTCCTCGGTATTGCTGTATAGGTAGCTAAATATATACATACATACGCTCCGTTTCCCTTACTCCAGCCAAGTCACAGCCAGCTAGCAGCACCTTCATTGAACTATGATTCATAGATTTGCTGCGATTGATGCAGGCCCAGAGATTTTTTTGATGAAGAGCACTTACGGCCATCAAAGCCTACTTGATTACCAGAGAAGTGTTCACATTTATTGATGGTCTCTGACATAAACAATCGGGCAAAGGATTTACATAAAATGCTTCTTCTGACCGAAATCTATCCATGCCCTTTGTTCCTGTGATAGGACCCTTTCTCTTCCTTGGGGCACCTTGTCTGAGCAACCAAAGGCAACGGAGGAAATGAAAATTTTGAGCTTAGCTTAATGTTTACGGAATTGTACATGTTGACTGATTAAAGAAATGGATTCTTTTCTATATCATATTCTAAATTGTTTAAAATATCTGTATCATTTGATCAATTACGAATTACATATAAAAATACAAGGCTTGAGAATTTTCAGAATCACATACCGCTTTTTGTGGAGTTCCGTGATCAGATAACATAACTTTTTCCCTTCTCTCAATTTTCCACGGTCAACCTTATCGAACAAACGAACAAGTTCTTTCCTATTGACAATTGGAGATGGTCAAAAGACAACTACAATTCACAGCAGCTGATCGATATAAGTAACAGAAAGGGACAATTACCGGTCTGGAGAAATTGTTTTCCTATGTCCCAGAAACCTACGATGACCTTCAACTGCTCTTGCCATGTTTCCAGAGTACGACGGAATGAACACATCACTTTCAATTGACACAATATAGTCAAGAGCAGCCATTTGAGATGCATGATCAGCAAATGGTTCAAGCTCCTCAACAGAGGCCAACTTTTCCTGAAAAAATAATGATATGATGGATGTAAATCAACACTGGATGACCAGTGAGCCACATACAATTTTTTAATGCTTTCGCCTGATGTCTCATAATATCAACAATTGGAGACACAAATGTATCACCCCTATTGTTTCTTTATGTGGCCTTTTTGTGTGTTAAAAGTGCAAGAGAGAGAGATTTGAATTTATCCTATATCAGACTACAATGGATTTGAAATCAAATATTACCATTTACCACTCAATTTGAGGATTCTTATAGCTTTGGTGATGAAATGAGCAAGTAACTACTAACTATAATTTAACATGAACAAGGCATTTTTAAACTAAGGAAAACTGAATTCTTTCGAATGACAGCTCTTTGTAGTTGGTATTACAATCCATGGAAGACACATGCTTTTATTTTTGAAACTCCAATAGCAGTAAAAAAAAAAAGAAGGGAAATGCACAACTATCTATAAGACTTAAGTCATCACAAATACAAACCTTACTCATCAAAATGGGGTAGCGGGATCTTAGATCAGCCATGTGAGTATCACCTCCATATATCTCTCCAGAAGCAATGTATATGGGTGTGTTTGATGGATATCCGAGAGCAGTGAGAAACATTGCAACCTCTTTGGGTGTCAATGGGCAATAACCCTTAGATCTCTGCTCCCTGGCATCAATCTCCTTCACTTTCCAATGCACAGTTTCTTCTCTGCAAGTGGCAGATTAATCACCAATATAGAGTCTAGTACAGTTTATTGATTTCTAAGGAACTTACAGCACAAATATCAGTACCTTATTATCTTTAATTCATCCGCTTCAACAGGGGATAAACCATTTGTGCATCCGCTAAAAGCTAGCATATCCTTCTCATATCTTAAATGTAGAGCAATATACGGGCCATAGGACCTCATTCGATCTACCAACAACTATAAGGTGAATGTGAAAGAATTCTTAATGATAGTCATCAAGTATGTTGCAAGAGAAACATACACTGCATCAAATCATGAAGAGAAAAATGTATACTCATTTACTTTTCCCATTGCTTCAATTCTAGGTGCAAAGCGTAGGGCTTCATAACATGCACGGCATCGCAGTTTCTGAATGTCTGGAGGAAGATTGTTATTTGCTAGGCGAGAATCAGACTTGGCTGCTCGAATAACCTATTGATTAATTGCAATGAAAAAAACACTTTAGACCAAGAAAGCAAAACAGGCTGAACTGTTTCAACAGATATACCTGGTAGTCTTCCCACAGGCTTGCTATCTCATCCTTGTAGTAGTCCAAACCAGACCAGCTTCTAAAATGCTTAACTAGTTTGGCAGAAGCAACTATGTCCTTTGGAAGCTTTTTCATAATCTTCACATCATTAGCTAGAGCATTGATAAAGTGATCTTGGTCAAAAACATCTGAGAAATTGCTGCAGAATAAGTGGACAACAAAGTTATGAACTCATGAAGATGGAGAAGATAAAGTGTAATAAAATAATTTTTAGACAGTCAACAATACCTGGAATCTTGCCAAAATGACCGTTTATCCAACTCTGGGATTATAAGAGTAGCATTTATGATACGGGCAACAGCCACCATGTCACAGATCTGCATTTCAGAATGACAATATCTTGAGACTACAAAAACAAAAAGATGCGAAACTAATTTAAAATTAATAACTAGTCAAGATAATAGTACATATTAATAAATACCAATTATTATCTTGAATATGAAAACAACTTCATAAAACTGAGAACTGAAAACAATGTCATGAAACTGAGAACTGCGCTTAGGAGAGACGTTGAAGAGCAAGTATCGATGCATATGGAACATGAAAAGAACAAAGATTTAACCAAAATCTGGGCACAGGAAGAAATCATAAATTGTTTCAAGCTGATTATAAAGTATGTAACAATGCAAATGCTTGAAGAATTCCACAGAGCGGATATGAAAATGGAAATTCTAAATACTGCTTGAAAAGCGTAATAAGAAAAGGTGCATATAGAAAAAAAGCAAAGAAAGAATTAGGAGGCAAGCAGAAATGAATTGTATCTTTTTTCTAACAAGAAAACATAACAGAAAGCTTCAACATTCAGGTGGTTGATAGAACCATAACAACCAGGAAAAGCAAGAAAAGTATTTGTTAAAACAAGAAAGGGTAGATGCTGACCCCAGCTCGCATCTGGTTAAGCCCACCATTTGCATGAACTAGAAGGTAACCTCTCGACTTTGCAGGAGCTGCATGCCCACCAGAAAAAGAATTGTTAAATCACATACAAACTGATTTATCAGGAGCAACACAAGATCCTATTTCAAAGCAAAAAACTTACGAGTATATTCACGACTAGGAAGCGAACAGGGGACATAGCCGCGATTATGTGGATTCTTCCATAGCAAAGCGATGCCGGAATACCCAGTAGCACCACCAAACTGTCAAATCTAAAGGAGTGAAAACATGAAAGATGCATGACTGTTTTGTCTTAGTACATACATCCATACTACACCCACGAGCCTCTAGCCAATCAAACATGTCCACACGCACACTCAAACGAAAGATCTCCGCCAGTACATACACATAGTAATTAGCATTATCTGTGATTACTTCCTTTAAAATGAAAGACCAGTTCTATATAAAATGAACTGATGGGTTTTAGGAATAAATAAGACCTTGTGAGAGGGAAGAGGCCCTTTGGACCGGTGAGGCGGAGTGAGCTCGCTCCTCAAGCTTTGCCCTTCCTCAGCTCTTAAGCTCTGTTATTCCAATTCAATTTCATCATAATTAATTAGCTTTCTCATGAAAAATCGCAATTAGGAAAAAACAAATCCATTTTGTTAAACAAGAAAAATGGATTCCTTTTCTAATCGACCATTTTACCAACTCCGAATAGTCTCTGACACTGTATCAATCAAACATTCAAAAACTGGAATTTAAAAAAAAGAAGAGAAAGATTTAAAAAATGCTTAAAGAACAAAAAGAAAAATTAAAACAAAAATTTCAGGAGGTACAGTGAATCATCAAGCGACAGCAGAAAGAAGGTTCCAGAGGAAAGTGAACATCGATACACCAAACAGAGATAATCGAAACATACGGTGGCAGTAGGGAGCGTATAAGGATCAAGAAAGTTAGGGACTCTGGAGGAAGGGAACACGTGGAGGTGAACCGACATGAGCGCCACCATGGCTACTGAGCACACGGCGCACGTTATCATCTTCCTCAACACCACCACCGCTCTACGCCGCCGTTTCTGCATCTTCCACAAAACCGAAACAAAGAACACACTTTCCTCTCGCTCTGTCTTAATGTCTTCCAAGTAGATGGTGATTAGAAACCGAGTGAATAAGCGAACAAAGAATGGGACATATCCAAAGAGCAGAGAAAATCACACTTGGTTACTAAGCAATGTATCTGTCGTCTCTGTGTGGGGTTGTTCTTTGTGCCCTTTTAATGGAGAAAGAAGGAGGCTGAATCGGGTCGGTTTCTGTTCTCGGGTTTTGGTAGTTGTTTGCCATAACTGTAGCTACTTTTTTACTCAATTTTCTTTAATAATATTGGTTTCTGGCATTTCAATGTAATTAAAAAAGCGGGAGAGGGTAAATGCGTTCTATTTAGATACAAACAAGCAGAGGAATACAATCTACGATAGGTAAGAGGGACGGACAGACTTAAAACACTGGTAAGGTCATAGACGTTGTGGTCGGATCCTGAATATAGGAACTAAAATTAAAATTTGGTATTTGTGAATGTAATAACTGCTTACTATAATGTATTTATTTAGGACCACAGTTTGTTGTTTTTTACTCATTTAGCTCGTAAAATTGAGATTTGAAGCCTCAATCTTAGGAAGATTATATCTTGAGACCCTAAAACCTAGTGAAAACGTGATTTATCATGCATAGTTAAACACAACAGATTTAAGTGGACTTGTTGTTTACGTTTGACTTTGATCATTTTCTTTCAGTCCTAAGTTGATGAATTGATGGTTCCTGCATAATTAGTGTGGATCTCAAGGCGTGTGGGCATTGAATTTGCATGTGCTCAGGATTTATAAACACTTCGAACTTGAAAAAACATTTAAAACCTCCGTTCGATCTGAAAGGCGAAACATTGTCATGGACGAAGTGTCACAATCCTTAAATATTTGTTAGTAGGTTGATTTTTGATTACTTGTAAGATTAAGGTATGATGCGTGACGTAAAAATGGTATGGAAATATTACGGTGTATACTAAATTCAGGTGAGCATTTGGAAAGATAAAAGAAGAGTGTGTGTGAATAAAGTTGAAATTGGTGGAATGATAAGACGACAAGAGCTATGTGAAGACTGTCTGACTGTGTAGAGAGGGAGCTCGTGAACCTCTTCTCGTTTTTTTATGCAAATATTGCACTTTTTGCTTAGTAACACCACCGTATGGATGTGGACCAAAAAGGGAAGTATGCCTTCAACTTCGAGCGTTTGTAGAGGGATGGAGTCTCGTGTTGCTTGGAACACGGGGCTACATATATCGATAACTTTGTGCATCTCTTATTATTCCAAATTTTGGAGGAAACAAAAAGGACAGATTGCATTGCATTATCGTTTAGAATTCTTAGTCGATGCTTCTCAGTATGCAATTGTAGATTAGAGTCAAAAGAAACTAAATCCACGGACTCTGCGTTACTCACGCTAACTCCATTTTCACGATGATTGGCTTTCAACTAGCTTTTACGTTAGAAAATGATGGTTTAAAAAGCTTCACACTTGGTAAATAAAAAATTCCGTCTCTATATGTGCTTGATTCATCATTTTATAACATTCGAAGGGCATCCATCCATCTTTTGTAAATTCCCATGTTACTGTCTCATCTTTAATCTCCCAACTCTGAGATCCTTTTGCTTTCGACGTGTTTAATAGGCAAGGCATCAGCATCAGCATCAGCATCAGCATCCCATCCGATCCATCTAAAATGAAATTTTCCGTGGCATAATATTCTCAATTTTCTAAAAATCACGAGTATTGTTTTCGTTTATATGTCTTTGTGAGCATACTTGGGTTGATTATGTTTGAAAACGTGTCAGCAGATCCATATGAGATGAAGTGGGTCCAAATGTCTTTATGAACTGAACAGAGCAAGGAAAGAACCAAAAACTTTTATAAAAAAAAAGGACAACTTTCAACGTTGAGTCGTGAAGGATGATTGGTACTGTGTCCTTGCATCCGCATGTGAGGGTCTGTCTATAAAGATGGCTTATAGAACGACTGTGCTATTACGGACCCCCGTTCAATAAATGAAGCCACCAATTTGCGTTTGCTTCGCCTGCCGTCGTTTGTTTTGCAGCTTTTCTTTTACAATAATAGTTCCACTTTAAAAAAATTAATTCTACTCACAAAAAGTTTAAACTGATAATTTAGTTTAGTCTATCTCTCCTTGGTTGAAATTTTCCTGCAGACGCAAGTTAAGAACAAATATAAATACAACTAAAACACAAACACAAACTTTTCCAACTTGTTCGGTCCGTCAACTTACGTTTACACTTGACCTATTCCTTCTAAATCACCGCTATATTAGGTTGTGTACGTTAAGAACGTCAATTTTCTTATTGACTCACTCAAACATTAGTATTTAGTAGTTGGTATCTACATGTTGGACTTACCTGGTCAACTATATTTATATGCAATGCCGTTATTACAATTACATACGAAGATTTCTCTCTTTCAGATGATTATTTTCTTCTCCTTTGAAACCATTGTTCTCGACCCAAAACTTGTTAGTAGAAGTCAACCATATTCTCCCCAACGAGTTACAGTACAGGTTTTAAGCTTTTACAACACTTTGGACTTGGATGCAGTAACAATAATAGAAATACTTGGTCCGGGACACTTAAATCAATATAGAGGTGAAAGGAGACAAGACAAGAGCAGTTTTGTTGATAGCATCAGCCGTTTTCGCAGATAGCAACACACGGCTAGACCAGACCACCATCTCTCTCGCTTACTGACACTGGTAAGATCCTTTTCTACAAGACATCAACTAGTAATTTTTTGCCCACAAAAATAAGCCAAAAACTTTCATAGTTTTGGGTTGGGGTGTAGTATACACAAATACGAGTGACACAACATCAGCCCGGACATGAACGGACAACTGTCCGAAAATGACACCCTATTCTGTGGTCTTAATCGGCAGCGAAGGCCTCTTCATGTGGCATAAGGTGTCAGATGTAACCGAGAAAACTCGGTGGCTGGCAAATGATTACAAGATTTTTAATTATAAATTACAGACTATACTGTAATTACAGACATTTATAATAATTAAAAATTAAGACTTGATTTAATAATTAGGGGAGTTTTTCTATAACTATAATTATATCTCAAGTGTAGTTGTATTTATATATACAGAGAAGATCATTGTTTTACAACAATAAATACATTAAACTACAGTCGTATTATAATGTTTTAGTGCAACTGATATTGATTTCAGCGTCATCACCCACTCCACCAAAAATTTAAAACAAAAACTTAAAAATTTTCAGGTCCACACACGGCCGCATCTCATCCAGTGCGCACTCACTAGTTGTGAGTTGTGAGTTGTGAGTGTGAAGTCAACCAGAGCACTCATGATCACGCTCGCCTTGCTTTCAAATCGCTCTTTATATTGGAAGCTTGTAATGGAGCAAATATATGCAACCGAAATCTCCACTATATATGATATATCAGCATTGGATAAGGGACTCGAGAATAACAAAAGAATTTGTGTTTAACGTTTTTAAATTTTTAACAAATATCTTAAATTCATAAACGATGAGAGTGCTCAAACTAAACTCCTTTCCATAATTTAATCAACTAACTCCATAGATGAATATCAATTTTATTTATCGTTAAAAAAGATTTTATATACTTTGTTGTCCTAATAAAAAAGGCCTGCTGTAGCGTCTTTTTCTCTATTGAAAGTTGTGCTTTTTAAACTCCTAAATAAAGTACAAACTATGAAATATTAGTTCTTATGTTGGGTTCAAATAACATGTTCTCGTTATTTTGTGCTTATTCTATTCTATGAGCATTCATCTATTCATTTTTTGATAATTCCAGTTATTGGATTGATGGATGTTTATGGAATAGAGTAAGCACAGAATAATGAGAAAATGTGATCTATTCTTTGTATGCTTTTATACATATGCATTTACTTTCAAACAAAATGCATATTTTATATGATTAAAACATAATTAGATTTTTTGTTATTTAGTTGTAGAATTTTTTAAAGATATATATGTCAGTTGTTTCCATAAAAAACAATAAAATCAATTACTATCCAATTATTAACAATAAACTATTAATTATATCAATATTCAATTGCAAATAATTTTTCTGCTTCACCAAACACCTATTTAGTTGGATGGAGTTTCTTTTTAATCTTTTTGTGAAAAAAAAGTGAAAATCTATTTTTTGAAGAAAAAGAAGGAATCAAAGAAAGAATAAGTTAGTTAGATCCATTGTACATAACAATAAAATAATTAGTTCAATTACTTAAAGAAGTCATTATTTTAATATAACTTATAACAATTACTCTGTATATTTACAACTAAGTGAAATGAATGAAATAAGAGAGCCCTTCACAATTTTACTCAATCTATCATTCTTCCTTTGCATTATTAAAAGTTCAAATATGGTACCAAAGCCACTTGATTATGAGGTTTCAAAGATAGCTTAATCAACATTAAAGTTGTCTGTTATACTTTTTCAGAGTCTTCATGTCATGTTGAATCAGAGCTCAGCTTCGTCACAAACTTCATCACTAATGGAAGACTCGAACTCTCTTTTTTTCATTCATCCAGCAGATAATCACAACATGTTGCTTACATCTCCAAAACTCAGCGCACTGTATAATGCAACATAAAGTAGATCATTTATTATAGCTCTTTCAATCATAAATAAGATCGATTTCAATGATGGTATGATTTTAAAACCAGATATCAATGATCCACTTCAAAATGAATGGAGATGTAACAATTTAATCACTTCCTGGTGACAAAAATCTACCAGTCAGTGTCTAGCTTCAACAACATTTTACATAGATTCAATTGCTAAAATATGGGAACTAATAAAAAAACACTTACCTGATGATAATTGAATGAGCATATGACAATATGATCTATCCATGTTAGATCAAGGGAACAAATCTGTCGATGTATATTATACATAAATAACTATGATTCTTGAGGAACTTAGTTACTATATAGACCTTAACCTCACTGAAGTTACAATCCACAATGTTTTCCTTCATTATATGGAACAACAATTTAAGGATGTTGTTTTTTAAGTTATTGAATGGATTAAATGAGTCATACTCTCATCAAACTTCGCAGGTCTTATTGATGAAGCCTGTTTATACCTTAGAAGAGGCCTATAATATGGTGTTGAGAGATGAGTCTATCTTATCCTTGATTAAATCATCTACTCTAGCATCTCTCAGAGAATATAATAAGAAAGGGAAATAAGACATCATTGCAATCATTATGGAAAGAAATGACATACAAAAGAAAATTGTTATAAAATAATTGGTTTTCCCCCTGACTTTAAATTTAGCAAATCAAAAAGAAAACGGAAGACATTGGTTAACGCAGTTAGATCCAATAGAAGTGATTTTGTGAATAGCAAAACCAATGAATCTACTCAAATACAAGAAACATTTCTAATGAAACTAACTAAGAATTAGATGCAAAGATTGTTTGCGGTTCTAAGTGGACAAGGAATGGTACAAGCACAACAAACTATTTCAATAGCTCAATCATCAGCCTCTAACTCTCAAGTGTATACAATACACAGCCAAGTGGTATAACTAACGAACACTATTCCAATTTTGTAGGTATAACTCTCAGACTACCCTTTTCGGTCACTACAAGCATACTTAATGCATTTCAAGCTACCATAACATCATTGCATGATAAATAGGTGTTAGATATAGGTGCTTCTGATTATATGTGCAGCGCTATTTTACTCTTGTACAATGTTAAGCATATTAAAGATCTATATGTTTAGATGCCAAATGGACAAAAGACTCAAGTCACACATCTAGGTTTAGTATCACTCTCTTGGTCACTACACATACACAATGTTATGGACATATCCTTTTTCAAGTTCAACCTCTTATTTGTCAGTTAATTTACAAAAGCTCACAAGTTTTCCTTTGTGTTTTCATTTAAACATTGTGTAATCTAGGGCCAATGTCCTCTGATGATGATTGGTTATGCTAAAGAACATGTAAGCTTGTACTTTCTTCACAAAAAACCCAAATTCATCTTATCATACATCTGAAGTCTTTGATACTATACATAAATATGATTTAGTGTTTGTGTCCAATGTAAACACCGATTTAAAGTCATCATTGTTTGATGGTTGGCATTATAGGCTTATTTATGTTGCTCATGGTGGATTAAGTGTTATATATAATTCCAAACTTTATATAATTTATCATTTCAATAAAGTTTGTGAAATTTGTCCCTTGACAAAACAAAAGAGACTTCCTTTTTCCCTCTCATGTCAAAAAAACTAAACACCTTTTTAATACTACTTATTGATGTATAGGGACCATATTCTGATGCTACAATTAATCGTTATCACTATTTCCTTATATTGGTGGATGATTTCACTAAAGTCACCTAGGTTTATCTTATAAGGCATAAGTCAGATGTTCAGTTCATCCTACCTAGCTTTTATAATCTGATTGAGACTTTATTTGATAGGAAAATTAAGCAAGTAAGATCCGACAATGCCAAAAAACGTTACATGAAATCATTTTTGTGCTAAAAAGGGAATTATACATCATTTCTTATGGTTGAAATAAAACATCAACATTTGCATATTGTTACTAGAGCTCTTATGTTCAGTCTAAACTTCCTAAAAAATTATAGGGAGAAGCCATACTCACATCCTGTTATATAATCAATAGGATAGCTACAAAAATATTGTAAAATCTGACACCTTATAAAAAAACTCTTTGGCAAACCACCTTTCTATACGCACATGAAGGTTATCGATTCTCTTTTTTTTGCTTCAACACTTTATAATCACATACAAAAGTTTGAAACTATAGCAAAATGTGTTTTTATTGGATATCTATTGGCAATAAAGGGTACAAACTATATGATCTTGATAGTCATGAACTCTTTCTCTTAAGAGATGTTTTCATGAACATAAATTTCCTCTTGATATTCCAATTACTCATCTCATACTAACAACCTTAATGTTCATTACCATTCTTTCCCTGATATTAATTACTATGACATTCTGCAAAGTACATCACATTTGCATAACAGTGATATTAATGAGTTTGAAAATGGATTGAGATCTTTTATTGATAATATCACTCCATTCCCTGCATCATCCTCATATGATAATCTTACATCACTAACTCAATCACTTCATATTCAATCATCAATTTAACCCACTGTCCTTTCACAATATTTCAGATGATCAATAAGATAATCAGAACTTCTAAAATACCTCAATATATATCAACATAACCTTAATAAAAAATTCTTCATCTACCATTCAACACCCTATCTCCTATTTTCTCTCAGCATCTAACCTCTCCCAAAGACACAGTTGTTTTGTATATGCACTTTCAACTTTACAATAACCCACTCATTATCATGAGGTTATGTAAGTGGAACATTTTAGGAAGGCCATAACTAAAGCACTACAGGGTTTGGAAGAGAATGATATATGAAAAGTAGTATGCCTTCCACCTGGACAACATACAGTTGGCTGCAAATGGGTATATAAGACCAAGCTAAATTCAGATGGGATAATATAAAGATTCAAAGCAAGACTTGTAGCAAAATGGTTTAACTAAAAGGCTAGTTTTGATTATCATGAAACCTTTAATGTAGTGGTTAAACAAACTACAGTGAGATTATTCTTTACTTTGGCTGCAAAACATGATCGAAAACTCCAATAACTTGACATAAACAATGCTTTCGTAAATGGTGATTTACATGAAGATGTGTACGTAGATTTACCTCAAGGCTATGAAGTAAAAGGGGAGAAGTATGGAAAAACTGGTCATCTAGTATAAAAGCTTAAAAATCACTTCATGGGCTCTGGCATGCTCCTAGACAATGAAACTTCAAGTTCACTGCAGTCCTTATTGAGTTTTGGTTCTTTCAGTCCAGGTCAAATTATTCCTTATTCACTAAAGCTTCTTTGTCTGATGGTTTGGTATCACTACTAGTTTATGTAAATGATATTATGATTAGATGAAAAACACGTCACGGGATTGATAAAGTACTGAACTTCATGAGTATAAAATTTAGAGTTAAGAACTTAGTACAACCTAAGTTCTTCCTTAAAGTTGAAATTGTAAGGTTAGAAAAAGGATTAGTGTTGTGTCAAAGGATATATACATTGGATCTTTTGGAACAATGGAAATTGTTAGGTGTAAAACCGAGTCCAATTTTTTATCGAACCAAATCATGGACTAAGCTAAATGGAAGATAATTTTTTGGATGATGAAATAACCTACTGAAAACTTGTCAGGAAATTGATATTTCACACCTTTACAAAACAAGACCTCAACTATTCAATGCATATTTTAGCATAATCCATAACTTAGTCTTCTATAGTAAATTGGAAGGCAACTTTGAAAGTAGCCAGATATTTGAAGGGAACACCAGGTTAAGGAATTATACTAAACGCTAAAGAAGATGCACAGCTAGAATGTTACATAGACTGTGATTGGGGAAATGTCTAGATATTTAAAATTCTATATATGGTTTTTGTGTGTTATATAGAGGAGCTGTAATTATTTGAAAGGCCAAAAAGCAATCAATTATGGCTCGAAGCTTAACCAAAGCTAAGTGTAGAGTAATGACTCTTGCTTGTTGTGAAGTTCTTTGGATACAAAATTTACTTAGAGACTTCAGGTTAAAGTATGAAAGGAGAAATTATAATGTCTTGTGATAATCAGCCTGCTCCTCAAATCTGTAAAATCCTGCCCATTATAAGAGGATAAAACACTTTGAAATAAATTGTCATTTTATTAGGGAAAAAGTTGAATAAAGGACTGTGAGAGTAAAATATATGCCAACTAAACTGCAAATTACAGATATTTACACAATGGCACTTAAATCATCTCAGTTCAAGTTTCTAATTACCAAGATGAACATGATAAACATTCATGATCATCTTGAGGGGGAGTGTGAGAAGAAAAATGAAAATCTACTTCTGAAAGAAAAAGAAGGAATCAGAGCAGGAATAAGTTAGTTAGATGAGTTATACATAATAATAAAATAGTTGGTTCAATTAGTTAAAGAAGTCAATATTCTGTTGTAACTTATAACAGTTACTATGCATATATACAGCTAAGTGAAATAAATGAAGTAAGAGAGCCTTTCATAATTTTACTCAATCTCTCATTC
Source organism: Erythroxylum longipes (assembly GCA_027563885.1). Classification (NCBI taxonomy): domain Eukaryota; kingdom Viridiplantae; phylum Streptophyta; class Magnoliopsida; order Malpighiales; family Erythroxylaceae; genus Erythroxylum; species Erythroxylum longipes. Next base: position 8,294,521 of record JAOQMS010000006.1, on the reverse strand, counting down.
TTCTGCATTCTCAAAAGTTCAAAAAATTTTCATCCGCCGCCGTTTAGATTAAACATTCCTCATTTCCACAAAACATGCACACCTATGAGTTTAGGCATGATGGAATGTTTGGAATCATGACATACACCATTTTAAGAACTTTTGTTCAATGATATATACATTGTTGGATGAAGTTGCAAAGTTTTATTGTCTTTACTTGATTTAGTACCATAAAACCTCTATAAATTATATCTGGTAAATTAATAACTTCTATTGCATAATAATTTTTTATAGTCTTAAGTTTTATTAATAAGCTAAACTAATAATTTTAATTAATTAATAAGAGAATATTTTTCAAAAAGCATTATATAATTTCATACTTACATTCATATTCATAAAAATGTATTACTAGCTATGATATTTTTTTAATTGTAACTTTCACACATGTAATTACTTTATTCAATCTAAAATTTTAAGGTAGAATTCTTAGATTGTACTAAATATAATGAATATTTGGAATCATAGTTCATATTAATTGATTAAATTGGCAAAATACTATTAATGTTCATTTAATTATATATGTTTGTTAAAGTATGAATATTACTCCATAAGTTAATAAATTATCAATTAATTAATTATTTAGTACATATTTTAATTAATATATTTTACACAATTTTTAATTCAACTAATTATAGGTGTTTTAGTGCATATAGTAATCCATTCATTATAGTTAAACACACATACATATGTACGATCTTAGTTATTGATTGTGCTATTCACGCTAGGTATAAGGAGTTTCACCATTTATCATCACTTTGTAAATTATGAAACCTTTTCACAGATGCAAGGCTACAACTCTACAAGAACCATTTGATAGGGTCCAATCATAACTAAAAAAAAGTCAATAGAAAATAATTAACTAATCTCAAGAAACCTAATCACAAAACACTAATTCAAATAGGAATTTACAAGAATTAAAAAAGAACAAGCTATTGGTCATTGCTTGAAACTATACCATAATATAGCCATAAGTAATCCCACTAAGTTTCAGTATTGAGCACAAATTTATACCTCAAATCAACAATACTTTCAATTTAATCTTGAAACGGCCACTCAAAGACGACTTCTTGTTAAAACTACCAATTATAGAATAAGAAAGATTTTTCTGCTCACTCACTCTCTTTCCTTTCCTTTTCTTGATGTTCTTTTTAATCATACCGATGAAACCCATCTTTTTTCCTTTTATACTAAACAAAATAGTTTGTTTACAACTAGACAAATTCACTTATATAATCGTCTAAGTGACCATTTACTAACTAGATTTTAAGAAATCACAGGTATACACCGTCTCAGTTAGTGACATTATCTACTTACATGATCATATATACCAGGGAAACAAGTGTGTTTGTTTCCACATGGTATTATATGTCTTTGACTCTTGTCATTCATTTATACATGTTTGTAGTTACTTCTATAGTCTTCACTCATAGTTGTGTATAATGTTGACACAAGTGTGATTGATCTTATATGATTATGTAGGTCTTCAACCAACTCATACACGTCCATAATGTCTTACACACCCTTCACACATGATCATGTAATTCAAGTACAGGGGCGTGTTAGCTCTACATGGTCACGTCTCTTAGGAATAACTTTAAATCAACTATTATTCTTCTTGACCTTATACTTTAATCATTTCTACGATCGATGAGTGTATCCAAGATCAGTGAAACTCACATTTGGCTTTAAATATGGTTGGACACTCAATAATCTCCTCTTCTAGCCCATTTTAGGAGACTCAAATCATCTCAATGACTATTTGAGATTCATCTTGACAAGCTTACGGTAAAGCTTATGCTTGCTCCTTGGAACCACCTTTGTTAACATATTAGCATTGTTCATATCTATGTGAATCTTCTTCAACTACAATCATTATTACTTAATCACTAATCATAACCAATAATACTTTAAATTGATTTCCTCAATGTGGGAATGGTACACAATATTCTTACTCAAATTTATGGCACCTTGTTTGACACAAAATGCTACATAATTATCTTTCTTCACATTCAATTCTTGAAGGAACCGTTTCAATCAGAGCATCTCCTTACATGCTTTCACAACAACTATATCCTTCGCTTTAATTGTGGATAAAGCTACATACTTTTGTAGCTTTAACTATCAGAAAATGGCTCCCCTCAAAATTTGAAGAAGTAACCTAAAGTGAATTTCCTAATATCAAAATCTCCATATAGCCCTTTATAATTGACTCCCTACTGCAAAAACATAAGCTTAGAAGTGCCCTATAAGTATCTTAAGATCCATTTCACTTCTTCTGGTGAACCTTTCCCAAATTGGACAAGTACTTACTCACCATTCCAATAACTGATATTATATTGGGTCTTGATATCATTGCATACATCAAAGAACCAACGACAGATGACTATGGAACAAAATGCATACTGTCTTTCTCTTTTTCAACTGAAGGGACGACACATTTACTCAACTTAAAGTGAGATGCTAGTGGTATGCTAACTAGCTTGGTATGCTTTATATTAAACCTTTTTAATACATGTTCAATATAACTCTCCTGTGATTACCATAATTTTTTGTTTTTCATGTATCGAGTTATTTCATAATCAAAATTTACTTTACAGGGCTCAAATATTTCATGTCAAAATATTTGGACAAGTCCTCCTTTAAATTGAGAATTATTCCAATATCCCATAATTAGCATATCATCAACTTAAAAAAGGAGAAAAATAAAGTTTCTACTAGTAAACTTCTTAAAATACAAATAAGGATTGACAAAATCTTACTTGTCATAAAAGAATCAAACTTTCAATACCATTGTCTTGGTGCTTGTTTCAACCTATACAAGCTCTTCTTTAACTATTAGCAAGACAATTTCATTAAAGCTAATGCCTTTTTTTTGCTGAATCCCTTCACCATTAGCCTTGTCTTATGCTTCACCAACTTGTCACCATCCTTCTTTATCTTAAATACCTATTTATTCTTCAAGGCCTTCTTACCTT
>JAOQMS010000006.1:8275011-8290086 GCA_027563885.1 Erythroxylum longipes | reverse complement strand
TGAATGCACGTAGCACTCCCTTATCATAGGATATGTATCGGAATGACCTACGGGCGTCCCGGTGTGTACCCTACGGTAAGGGGTTGTTACATAATGAGCTCATGCACACCTAGACACAGACAACCTCATAGATAAAAATTTGATAATTAAGGTGTTGGCAAGTGTTTTTTTTTAAGTTTTGTTTGAATTGCTCATTAAAAGCCTTCAGTAGAGCACGAACATTGTCATAATGTTCTACAGAACCATGAATGTCAACAAAAATTTTAGGTTTTATGAACATCACACTTAGGTGATTAGATTACTCCCAACGTTTATAAAGAGCAAATTTAGCTCCAGTGTTGACCTCAGTTACCTTAAGTGGTTCATCCTTCTAGATAGCATAATCAATATCTATCCACCGCAAATGAAGAATAATTATCTCCTTCCAAATCTTATAGTTTTCACCCCTTAATTCAGTAATTTGACAACTTGTATAAGAAAAACTAACAATTTGAATAGTTGCATAATTTAAACATACATGCTACTTATCAATAAATTGAGGCTAAAAAACCATATGTATATGTTACCAATGTAAAATATATCTTAAAAGACATAAATCAAATTATATAAAAATTGCCTGTGAGCTAAATTTTTAATTCAAAGAGATTTATATTAAACTTTACGATAAAACTATCAAATTATATTCTAATTAATCATTCAAATATAATAAAAATTCTTGTGGAATAAATTTTATTTTACTAAAATTATTAACTGCAATCAAATGTCTCAACACTTTATGTATTAAGTACATAAATATATAATTTTAATACACAGTGAACTCTAATAATTAATCATTAAAACATTTTATCCAAAATTTTATTCACAATATAAAAATATGGATATAATACTTATGTGAATAAAAATTAATAACTTTATAGAAGTTTTTCCTCAACATTTTATTCACATAAAAGTAAACGCATAACTCAATAGGTTATCACCTTTAGTTCAGTTAAAAAAAGCTCATCGTGTGCCGCATATGGACACGAGTTCGAGTCTTTGCAACTGCATAACTTGATTTATATGATTTTTTTCCTGAATGTTTTATATAAATATAATTTCAATACTTATAAGGTTATCACCTTTAGTTCAATTGGCAAAGGCTCATCATGCTCCCCATAATGGGCGCAGGTATAAGGGTTTACAACTATATTATATTTCTTTTAATAAACAAATGACATCATTTGATAGAAGAGTCTTCTTGAACCTTTATCCAGTCATAACAATCCAATTTATGACTCGATAGATACTAAAAAAATTAGATCAGAAAAGCATTACAAATTTTGATTATATAAAAATTAGATCAGAAAAGCATTACAAATTTTGATTATATAAATATAATTTCAATACTTATAAGGTTATCACCTTTAGTTCAATTGGCAAAGGCTCATCATGCTCCCTATAATGGGCGCAGGTATAAGGGTTTACAACTACATCAGATTTCTTTTAATAAACAAATGATATCATTTGGTAGAAGGGTCTTCTTGAACCTTTATCGGGTCCTAACAACCCAATTTATGGGTCATAACAACCCAATTTATGACTCGATAGATACTAAAAAAATTAGATCAGAAAAGCATTACAAATTTTGATTTTTAAAAATTTTGAAACACTTCCAAAACACTTAATTGAAGATTTCTATCTTTAATAAAAAATTTCAAAAATGACTCTAAAATGTAAAATTTTGAATATGAAAAATTTTTAGAATTTAAATTTCTCCAAAAACTAAAGCAAGGCAGAGGTTATTATCGCTTTGATACTAAATGTAAGCCAATATAAAATATATGTAACAGTAATATATTTTATAATCATAAATAAACTAAATACGGAAGATATTGGTGTACCTCCTGCTATTGATGCTCTTTCTTGGAAAATTTTTGAAAGTTTTGCATTTTAAAAGTCTTCTAAGGTCTCGGTCACCATCAATCTCGGTCAACAATTGATGGTGTATTTCAGAAGGATAAAAGAAACTTAAGGACCCAAAACTCTACTAGCATAAAAAATATATCAATGTGCTCCTATTAAGTACATTGTATTATCTATTAATTTCTAAACGTTGGACCATTTAAGAATATGAAAAATTATTTCCTATGTATACCAAAAGAAATTGGCTTAAAGGAGTCTTACATCAAAACTCTCCAAAAAAAAAAATCAAAATAAAACAACATCATAAGAGCACTTGCCAAATCTATCTACTTACACAAGAGATGCAGTTAGCCTGAACTTACGTAGAATTTGATTGATTGGTTTGCATCACATTCCCCGTCTCCTTTTGTCCATATCACTTATGCAGTTGGCCTAAACTTTTGTAGAATTATTCTTAATTTTATATTTATATGACAGTTAAATGATCTTTTTCTTTTTTTAATTATTGTGGTTGTTGTTTATATAAAAATATATATAAATAATATTAATAAAAATAAAATAATTATTACATCAATTTTATATTATTATAATTTCTTGAAACATAGATATAGTAAAATAAAAATGATATAATAATATATTTAAAAATTATTTTATAATTTTATAAAAATTTAGAGACTATTTTATAATTTTAAAAAATCATTCAAAACGATATGGATATTAATTAATACCGATACCATACCATATTAAAATGAAATTTGAAATTCATAACTTTGCTTGCGCTACAATCATGACTAATAATTTTGTATATTTGAGACAGTCCTTATTCAACCTGTTATATAAAGAGATCTGGTACCAACCCTTCCCATTATGGAGACCCCCTTTTTCCTGATTAACATTTTACTTCTATTGAAAGTAAATCTAAATCGATCAGGATGATTGACGTAAGAATTCCTTGGAAGATAGTGCTTGCTGAATCTTTAAGGCTTAATTGGTTTTGACGGAAGAAGTATGTTCATTAGAAAAAGTTTAGATGGCCACAGCAAACTGACAAAGCGCTGACGTTATTATTCAAAAAGCGGTAGAAATGAACAGAAGAGACAATTACGCCGAATAAGTTACAGATGTACCGATCAATACGACTAGTCATATTTCTCTATTCTGATGTCTGTGTAGAAACCTTGAGAGTACTAAATACCACTATTCCTTGAATCCAACAACTTTGTTTAAAGCGCTTCTGTAAATTCAGGTTGATGTGTGGTTTCTCTGTAGCATCAAGATATATGAATTAAGCTTGGCACTGCGTGTTTGAATGTTGTGAGAAGAGGATTAGGATATCAAACCGAACGAATGAGAGAAAGAATTAAAGACCCTTTAAGAATTAAACTCAAAAATGTTTAATGCGATGTTACAATTTCCTGTGGGTTTCATCCAATCAACTCATTGTAACCTATAGATGCGAGGGTAAATTAGGTTTCTCCCTCCACAGCTTTGATTGGCAGTGGACGGACCAGTCTACGAGATCCATTGCATATTCCTTTTTTTGTCTTTTTTACTTTCAAAGTCGTGTTCTTACAGAACTTATTAGTGCATTGCGGCCATACCAACTCCTAAAATTTTAGATGTTACATCAGTTAATACAAAGCACTATTATCAGAAACTATTATTCTTAAGACATCACAAACAACGTAATAAGTTGTGGGGTTTCTGCGCAGTTCGTTTGTGTACCCAATGAACTTGTGATATAGAAGAGCTGTGACAAATAAGATCATAACAATCTCAATCAATTTTCAGTAATCAAGTTCATTGATTAAGCGATATAATAAAACAGTAGAGTCTTGTATACCTACAATTTATAATATCATACATGGTTTACATTAGAGTATATATAAGGGCAAAAACTGATGTGGCCCTTGATTCTTCACTCTCAGTTTCAAGCAATAACCTTAACGGAATGTTAAACATACATAGCAGGGCCAAGAAATCCCACATTATTTAAAAGGACAGTAGGTTCTAATTGACGAATCTTGACTTCGACACTGCACGTGTTTGAGCTCGTGGAATTTATGTGAAGTCCCTAATTTTCTTTTTCAAATTTACGGAAGACTTTTGTAGCCACCTTTAATATTCCGTCCTAACTTGAGTTTGCGTGATTCCGTGTGCTCTTCTCAAGCTACAGAAACGGTTAGCTGTAATCTAAGGGTTTCACTACTTATTCAGTTAACGAATAGTTAAGTTTAGGATCTTTTTGGGAAAAAAATTATAAATTTGAAGATGTTCAAACTGTTCCTCTCCATTAAACTGACTTTGGACGGTAAAACAACTGAAAAGTACCTAAAGTTAAAACTTCTATCTCCGTAATTAGTAATTACATCCTGCCCTAACAACTTTAAGATCATAATTTGCTGCTTTTGTGACTAATAAACAAAAAGATTATGTGGGAATTTCTCCCGTTAGAGAATACCCACATGTAAGTGTCTCATATTAAAAAAAGAGAAAAAAGAAGATTAACATATTAGGCTACTCTATTTATTGCCAATTAGTTTTACAATAAAATCTCACTTGAGCTTATGCATGATCTAACTTTTCTTTTCGTGTGAGCCCTTAGGTCTATTGTAAATTCTAACATAGTATCATAGTCAATGAAGATCTTGGCCTATTGTTTGTCCCAGAAGAGAGTCTATCATTTAAGCATCTGGAGAAAGATTTAAAGTCTATATGAAACAAGTAGCCTAGCAGTAGTTTGCTCCAAGAGGGGGGCCTATTTGACCTCAATCAAAAATCCAACCCTGATGAAAATTGTTTACATACCTCTCTAAATTTTTCAAGTAAAAAGGTGACCCGCATGTGAGTGAGAGTGCTGATAATACTCACATATAAATATCTCATATCAAAGAAAGAAAGAAAAAAGAAGACTAACATATAAGTTTAATGGACTACTCCACTTATTGTCAATTAATTTTAGAATGAAATTTTGCTTGAGCTTGTATGTAGTCTAATTTTTAGGTTGACTAGTAGGCCCGTTGCAAATTCTAACATCACCTCGTTTTCAAGTTAGTTGTGCCAGCTTAAGGGATTTGAACATTTTAGGCACAGGAAGTTGCCTGGAATCTGGGAGGTTGTATACACACAGGGACTCCTACAAAATAATCAAACTGGTTGAACTTTGAAGTTCTTATGCTAGGAAATTTCCTACAACGAGGAAGAGGAACTGGAATATCATTGGCCCAAAATAGTATCGTAGCCTGTGTTGCTAGCATGTTTCCTCGTTGTCAAAAATTTAAAGTTTGTCTTATCGGTGGACAGAGACAGAATTGGACGACTTGTCGTAGAATTCCAAAAACATATAAATTGGGCTCACATGATACAAAGAATAAGCAACATCAATTACTGCAAGGAAACGGCAACTCATGAAACAATCTGCAGCTATCGATGTTGGCTGTAAGATAAGATTAACATTCTATTCATAATCATATCCTTCTTGAGTCTGTTGTGAATTCACTGATATTCTTTGCTTTCTGTTTATACAACTATACATTCTGATCTGATGATTACAGAGAACTTTGAAGAAAAATTAAAGAACAAATGACGAGTTGAACACAACTGGTCTCATTAACCCTAGTTGGTGACGATGATAACCCTCTCTCTCGTGCTCCTAGAATGAATCAAACCTTCGTCTGTTCTCTTGTGTCTTGTACGTAGCAACCTGGAAAAGAACCCACCTTTCTTTTGATTATCATCATCACGTACTTTATCTCTTCTCATTCTCGAAGTAAAAGCCAGTGATCTGCTTTTAGTGAGCGCATTCTTGCCTCCGAACAAATACGAAAAGGATGAGCCTTTTCCATTTGGGAAATATCGATACTGGTGCATTGGAGTCGAATAAGAAGAATCGGAGCAAGACGAATAGTAAGAAGACAAAGAAGAAGAAGAAGATGAAGAGTAACCCTTTCTGGTACCCCTACTACGAGAGCTTGCAGTTAACAGGTGAGAGAGCTTTTCATTGAGACAAAGTGAACAAACCCCCGGTGCCTGCTGGTGCTTTGGGTGCTTCTTGCACCTACCATCCGGCTTTACACGACCCATGATAAGAAGTTCTTTTGATCTCTTAAACTTTTCCATTGTTGGAGCTCTTCTGTCTTTTTTGTGTTCAGAGAGGGTGTGCTGGTATATATAAAGAGGGAGCGAGCTCAGGGTGTTCTTCCATGATACTTCATGGGAGGTTTCGTTGGAGACTTCTTAAAACAGCTTTTTTGACGGTTTGACGTGGAATTTGTCAAGTTGGCTGTCAGGACCAAATGCACGGTTGCGATAAGGAGTGTCGTTTGTGGGGTCCACCTCCGTCGGTGGCTGTGATCTTTATGCGTAGATTACGTTAAGTGGTGTGGAATGCAAGTAAACAATTCTTAGGAGGGCGGCTTGGAAAATCTTAGTTCATGTTTGGTTATGCTTTAAAAAAATGAATAAGCACTTCTTTTACCGTCAAACTTTAAAAAAAAAAAAAAGTGTTTAGTTGTAAAATAAAAAAGTACTTTTTAAATAGGTATAATTTTTTTGACAATTAAAATATAACTTTTTTTAAAAACTTAAATTTGGAGTTTTTCAAAAAATATTTTTTTAGGTGAATTTTTTAGATCAATTAATAAGCTTATTTTTTAGTCCCTTTTATCTTTATGTTTTACATATAATTTCTAAAATACTTACAAATACATCTTTACGTTTATTTTGAGATTTATATAATATTATTTGACTTTTTTATATGTTTTAATATTTATTTTTTATATTAATTTTATTTATGTTATAATCTATACAAAAGATGTAGTTAGATATATTTTCATTTATATTTCATATGGTTTAAAATTATATAATAATTAATATATTGTATTTTGCATATTGTTTAATATATGCTAAAAAAGAAATAAATAAATAAATTGTAAATATTAAACATTTACTTTTAATACGAAGTCAATCCATAATCTTTGGCGTGTGCAAATTGACTGTTTCAATTTTAAATTATGGTATCAGACAACGAAATTGCGATAATTAATATCATTATCTCAGCACAAAATTAAGCCGAAGCGCCAATACAGTTTTGCCCGCGATTGTGTATATAAAAGTAAAATTTGATCACTGAGATACTTAAACGGGACAGTCAGCGTGACATAAAAATACTCATCAATTCTTTGAAGTATGAACTTTTAATATGAAACTGACCAGTTTATTATCTAAATAATATAATCATGCCGTGTCAAACATGAACAATGGGCAGAAAATGTGACACCTGGTTTTTGCTCTTTTCTACTCTTTCCTCGGGGTCTAGTCTTCTTTATAATTTGTTGGTGAACTTATGATGTAGTCTTTTTAGAGCGTCGTAGTGTTCACGCATGCCTTGTCTATCAGGGAGTTGTAGAGAGGAACAAGTCTTAATTTTATTGTGGAATACCGAAGTTTACAATTGGAAAGAGGAAAAGTCAAGTTTGAAACCATCATGCACGCAACCACTCGTGAGTTCAGTAATATATGTTCCAGTGAACAGTTAGAACCCAAAAAACGAAAAAGGATATAACTTTCTAAGTATGTCTCGTTGGTACAAATTAACTAAGTTGGAATGAGATTCGATGTTGTTAGAAACTGAGGAGCAGATGCAAAATCCAAGAATGTGAACACAGCAAAAGGCATTTTTTTAAAAATGTCACACTTCCTGGTGGAGATGCGGCTACGGTGGCCAGATCACTTGTAAGAGCTCCCATGGTTCCAGCTAAGTCACAAATTAAAAAGAAAAGAAAAGAAAAAAGGGGGTGTTAGACTCCATAAGTGTGTCCTAATTAAGTTTGGTGAGAAATAAAAATTAGACAGCAATTAAAGAGGACGCGCTTGACAGTTGATGGGAAGGCTAGGAATATTTTACAGCCCCGAAAACCCATACTCACGGCTCCAGTTAGGTTTCAGTAAGCGTATCGATGTTTAGAAGCTTCATTGCGTTATGTTTTATGAAGATGAAGATGCTGCCTGCTAGCTGCCCAAACAAGCCCTTAGTTGCAGCAATGCATCTTTTGTTCTTTTAGCACGTCTGGCCTTAAGACTTGGCCAAAAGTTGTCGCAAAGCATTTCTGTTGCTTTGTAGCAGAAGAAAAGCATTTCTAGCTTTAGCTATCAAAATTATTGAAGAAAAAGTCACCCCATAAGTTCACAATGAACAACGTCTATCCAGCAATTAAAGAAAATCAGCATTCACCTCTGTTGAAGATTCCTTGCAAACCGATACTAGTAAAGATTTCTAGGAGCAATAATAGCTTCTCTTATATTAACTTTGTTTTATTTTTAACTTTTCACCTTTTACTTTTCACTTTTTAAATTCAAACAAATTATTTTTGTTCAATTAACGTTTCTTAATTTTTATAATAAAATAGTTTTGATTTTTCCATTATAAGATTTTATTATTAATTCAATAAATATTAGTTAGATATTTAACGTTAACTACAAAAAAGAATTATGATTAACATAAATTTTATTATTTTATTTGAAAATAATTTTGTAATTATTTAATAAATTTATTTTAAATTTATAAAATCATAAAATAATTAAATTTGAATTTTAAAAAAATTATAAACTAAAAATATTTTAAAATTTTAATACTCAAATTTAAAAAAACATCAATTTTAATAAGTAAACTATATTTAGTAAATAAATACTACTTTACAAACAAAGTTTTATAAATTTCTTATTTATTCAGTTATTTATTTTGAATAAAATATGGTAAAGTAACAATTAATATTTATTGATAAATATTATATAATTAAAATTTAAAAAAAAACAAAATCTATTTATTCAAAATATATTTTAAATAATAAAAGTATAATTAAATTGATATTAATAATCAAATAAAATTTTATTTTCAGTTAAAATAATACATAAACTTACACAAAGAGAGTGAGAACTAAACATAACTTAAAAACAAGAAGTAGAATCAAGTCAGCCATAACCTGTAAGTTGCAATGAGCAGCATATTAAAGCACATTAAAGCAATAGATTAAGCGTCGGCAAATGCCAATTGCTGAGAAACGCAATCCTATAAGGTTCATTGTCACACATCGCATGTCAATTACCTCATCAATCCTATAAATGCTTCACAACTATACAATTAATATGTTGCCATCCTATTAGCCATAGTTGATTCACCAGAATTTCATGCATCATAAGTCCTTAGGTGACTTACTGGTACTGTACCGATCTTCAGTACCAGCCGATTCTTAAAAAATCAGGTTATTATAGGACAAAATTGTAAAATTGAAAATTTTAAGGACTAAAATTGGAAAAAAAAAACACTTATTAGGGTTAATGGTTCCCCTTTTTCAAACTCCCACGTGAAGCTTCAACCTTAGTTCTTTTTTTGAGAAATTAAATAATATTGATTAAAGATAGAAGAGGAATACAAAATTGAGAAAGACAAAAGACTCACCTATCAACCAAAACGACAATGTTACACCCAAGTAACCAGCCCCACATAAACAACAACGTTTCAATGTGAAAATTAGAACCCATTGTTGAGACTAAAATGGGAAAATGAAATCCCAAACCCCATAATTCCCCTTCAACTTTCCCGATTAGGGTTGGAGTATCAACGATCTCCACCCTCTTAAGGCGCCAAGAATGAGCATAAAGACAGATCAGGTGAATGTCTAAACAATTAAGTTTCTACCTAGCCTTGTACCATAAAAACTCCAGCCTATCCTTTGGTGATTAAAAGGTAAGACAGATCCTCTATAAACTCATGTTTCTCTTCTTCGTATTTCACACTTAAATCTTACTGATGCAAGATGATTGAAGCTTCCCTTCTTGTCTCTTTGTGTACCAGGACATTGGTTGAGTGTCCAGAACACCATTTCCAATCTCGACGGCATTTCTCTTTCGTCAGTTGAACGGTAAGTCCCCCTCCAGTGCCTTCCATATTATCAAGAAATATTAGCTTCGAAAAACTTCCTGCTACTTTTGGTATGCATGTTTCTCTATATTCTTCATACATTAGCAAGTTGGGATGAGGACTCATTGATAGAACCAGAGGAGATTACTGTTCTCTAAATTTGGCAAAAATGCACTCTCTTATCTGGTGTGAATTTCTACTGACGTTTTGGAACCTATGTATGTTCCTTTCTGCTCATATTTCCTCAATGCAAATCGCAAAGGACAGTAGTTAAATAATAGAATTAGGATGGGAAATGGACTGTAAATTGAAGTGTGCTTAGGGACTATAAACATTTATGTCTTATCCAAGACCAAATGTCTCTAAAGAAGGGACACCCAAAGAACAAATGGTCCTTATTCTCTTATCCTGAGTTACACAGGACACAAACCTCATCTAGATTTAGGAAAGAAAGTATATCCATAGTACTAAGCTTGTTTAAGGTAGTGAGCCATAGGATGAATGAGGAGCTAGGCAATAACTCTTTATTTTACTTTAGCATAATAATTTTTTGTCATTATTTCAATTATTAATTTTATTTGAATATTTAGTGTATTTGTTTTATGTCACTAGAGTTTATAAAAAGATTTGATTTAAACTTAAATTTTGATAGAGTTATAGACATAACTTAATTTAGTTTTTTATTTCATTTAATTTAACTCTTTATTTTACTTTAGCATAACAATTTTTTGTCATTCTTTCAATTATTAATTTTATTTGAATATTTAGTGTCTTTGGTTTATGTCATGAGAGTTTATAAAAAGATTTGATTTAAACTTAAATTTTAATAGAGTTTTAGAATTTTTTAAGGTATTTTTAATATTGTCTTTCTTTTATACTTTTTAAAAGTTGAAAGTTCTTCAAGTTGAGGTCATAAAATAGAAAATTTTGACATCAAAAGTTAGTTATCACATGATATTCTATTTCACTTAAATTAAGATATTTAGTGACACTTTTGTATCGATACTTATTATTTGTCAATGTATACTAACATATATACATTAAAAGACAGTTGTATGTTAGTTGTATATACCCTAATTCTTGGTTTTATGTTGTATTTCATAATGATGTCATGGATAACTATGTGATACATGTTTAGGCTGTAATAATTTGATTATTCATTTAATGACTTACGTTTACGATCAAGAGGTGCATGTGTTATTTGTTTAGTTTATTATACTTATTCAATTACATTTATTTTTACAGATAAATGGAGACAAGTTCAAGTGCTCCTGATAATTTTGTCACTTTAGTTATAAGAAGATTTGATGATCTAGCTTGGGCTTATACTAGATTAGTTCACAAAATGAAGAATCATAACATTTGTTTGTATTGCAACAAATATTTGAAAGGTGAGGGAATCACCATATTAAAGAAGCATTTAGCTGAAATCAAAGGTAATGTAGAACTTTGTAAGAAAGTGAGTCATAATGTGAAATGACAAATGAAGATTTTACTTGCAGAGTATCAGTATGAGAAAGATAGAAAGCAAAAATAGAACTATGAAGTTAAAAGTAGAAGTTCCTTTTGTGGTGGTCAAGATGATAGTAGGGATGTTGAATGTAGTTTTCCTACCGGACAAAAAGGTAATGTTGCACCTCATGTGAGAAAAACAAGAAGACAGGTGTCTAAATTTTTTACTTGCGAATAACTTTGGAGCTTAAACTTCAATCATTAGTGCCTTACAATCTAAAGAAACGACTCATAATGTAGACATAACAATGATTAAATGGTGGTATAATTTAGGTATACTTTTCAATGTTTCTTATTATTATCAACTTATGGTGGATGTTATTGCCTCTTATGATTCAAGATATAAAGCTCCTTCAAACTTCTGAGTAGCTCTGTTTATAAAATGAATAGTTATTTGGATGAAAGAACAATGACTTAGGTTATTTTTAGGTGTTCCATCAGGTGTTATGATTGGATAAATAGAAGACAAGAGCCTATTTTCAATTTTTTGGTTTATTCTAAAAATGGGATAATGTTTTTGAAGTTATTAATGCATCTAAACTTATTAGAAATGATAATACGCTGTTTCAAATATTTGATGAAGTTGTTAATAAAATTAGGCCAGAAAATATTGTTCAATTCATTACTAATAATGATTTTACTTACAAAGCAGCTGGAAGAACATTTCAAAGTAAGTATAATTCTTTTTATTAGACTTCTTGTGATGCACATTGCATTGACCTGATGTTGAAAAATATATAAGATGTTAGATATTTTTTTTATCATTGATGAGAATGTTTAGAAGGAAAAAAAAAGAGACTAAGTTCATCAAGAATCGTGCATAGATCATGAATTTAATAAGAAAGAATTTCACTAATGATTCCAAGTTATATCATCCTACCATTACAAGATTTGATACCAATTTTTCTTTTATCATTTTAGTGTTTTGTTTTGATGAAGAAAGAGTTAAGACAAATATTTATAAGTGAAAAGTGGGTTGCATCTTAATATACTAGCTTTAATGCTAGATCGGAAGTTTATAAAATTATACTTGAAGATCATGGAATTTGATCCCAATGTCAATTTGTCATCAAAGTTTGTGAGTCTTTGGTAAGAGCACTTCGTCTTGTTGATAGTGATGGAGGCAATAATAGGTTAATTTTATAATGTCATGGAGAGGATGAATGAAACAATCAAGGTCAATTTAAAAAAAAGTCTTCTTTATACGTACCTTATCTTGCAGTTATCAATGAGAGATGATAAAGGCAACTTTATGTTTTATTGTTTATAGCTAGGAAATTTTTGAATCCTAATCTCTATTTTAGACCAAGTTTTACAAAGAAAATTGAAGTTAATAGAGGAATACTATTAACTATTATTGTAATTATTGTCAATAAAATATTGTAAGATCCCATAAGCTCACAAATAGATGTTGATAAGGATGTTTATGGTGATTTTAGGATGTCCATTACCATTCTTCAAAGAGATAAGCTTTATCTAACTATATTTTTTTCACTTTTGTTACTTGTTGGAAGTTAATCATCGTATTGTTTTGTTTATAATATTAATTTTGTTATCTTACAGTTATTTGGTGGGGCCAATTCAAAAATAGTATTCTAGAATTGCAAAGGTTTGCAATTTAAATTCTGTGTTAATGTGTGAGTGCAAGAGGGTGTAAAAAGAATTGACGCACATTTGAATTTATCCATTTCAAGAAAATGAATAAATTAGAATACAAAAGATTGAACGAATTGGTCTTTATTTGATACAACTTAAAGCTTTGAGAAAGATAAGTTATTATCATTATTAAATTGAATATAATTTCTTGTAATTCTTAATAATTTAATTTTATTTGTTTACTATAACTCTTAATAAAACAAGTAATTCTATATATCCAATTTGTCTTGACCATATCGATCTTTTAGCAGATTGAATTTTTGAGAAACCGAGTTTGATAGATAAGAATGACTTGAAAGATAATCTTGGATGAAAAAGTATTGAAATGTCAATTGGAGCAATGAATTTAAATAGTGATAATGAAGCTCCTCTTAGTGATGATAATTTTATACGAAATGATAATTAAGGTCAATATAATTTGAGCGGATATTCAATTGAATGAAATTCTATGTTTTTCTTTTTTCTTTTCTTTTAATTTTACTTATATTTGATGTATATGTTAAATTCTATATATGTAACTTCTGGTTGGTTGTTTCCTTAGCTCGAACTCTTGTTGTAATACTTAGAGAGTCAAAGATTTTTATTATTCTTTTTATTAGATTTTTATATAGTTATTATTTATTATATGATATAATTGTAACATTTTAATATTTGAAAAGTAATATTAATAGAAATAAATAGATTGTTATTTCAAAATTATATTGTTATGATTTTTTAAGAAAGGTTGATGTAAAATTATAAATTATACAATACAATATATTAATGTACTATTTTATAATTTAAAAAATTTAGAGACCATATTGTAATTTTTAAAATACTAAAAATGTACCCGTATCCATATGGTATGGTACTAAAACTAAATCCGATATTGATACCCGTATAGTATTCATAACATTAGTCTCTTATATTATAATAAACGACTTTGTTACACTACAAGAAAATCATGAATTAGCGACAGACATTTCTCGACGGACGAAAAACCGTAGCTATTTACCGACAGAAAATGACAAACCGTCAGTAAATATATTGTACTGTTCATATATAACGAAGAAATATATTACCATTACCATCGGTAATACTGGAGGGAATGAATTTCGCGCAAAATATAGCGACGACACGACCATTGGCGTTAGAAAAAATTACAGGAATGCTTCCCGCATTTTAATTGTTTCGGATATATACCGACGGACACTCTTTGGTCAGTATTTTTCGATTGGTGAACCATATTCACCGACAGACAGCATTCCGTCGGTAAAGTTGATTATATTTTTACCGACGGGTTAGCCACAACCGTCCGCAATAATTGCGGGAATACCTTCCGCAATTAAGCAGCTTCGGACAGTTACTGACGGAATAAATACCGTCGATAAAAGTGGTTAGCTCATGTTATATACCGACGTAATTTGTTCCGTCGGTATACATTTAATTAACTTTACCGACGAAATTTTGTTTCCGTCGCAAAATATAGCAGTAAAAACAGGCGGTGAAATAATGAAAAAATTTAAATACCGACGGAATATAAAGTCCGTCAAAAAATGTCAGTTGTTTAATAAATAAAACGTCGTCATTTGGTTTAAGACGACACGGTGAAATTGAATGACCGACGGAACACCAACGGAATGTCAATTCCGTCGGTGATTCATCGTCTTTAACTCGACCTGACCTCCCCCCCCCCCCCCATTTCTTCTTCTTCTTCTCTCCTCGCCTGTGCCATTTGAATCCGACCCCCTTTCTTGCGTTTTTCGGCCGTTTTCTGGCTCATCGTGCGTCGTTTAAGGTAAGCTCTCTAATGGGTGTATTATTTCTCCAAAAAAAGCATATTTTTAGTGTTAACCGTGGGTGTTTGGTGATGAAATTTTGCTTGATTATTTTTTTTCCAGTTTTTTGTGTAATTGTTGGTTTATTTGTTATTTATATGTGTTATTGTTGGTAAATAACGGAAAAATGTAATTGATTTGTGGTTAGATTGAGATTATACATATTGCCTATAAGGTGTTCGATAAAATACCTTTTATGATGTTTGGAATATTTCTTTGTAATTGTTGTGTGAATTTGAGAATTTGAATGCTTAATTTCGATAAAATGCT
>JAOQMS010000006.1:8260998-8271046 GCA_027563885.1 Erythroxylum longipes | reverse complement strand
TTTGTAATGTTATTAGAACTTGTATAGAGTTTTGTAAACAATCGTTGAGAAGAACAGTGTAAACTTTATCAGTGAATGAAATAAATGAATATTTTAAGAGAAATGATAATGCGTTTCGAATATACGGGTTAAAGCCATGTATAAGTTAGTTTTGCGATTGCTCCAACGTACCATTATCATAGATTATGTTCCTAAAAGCTTAGGTACGTACCCTATGGTAGTGGGATGTTGCACTACATGTTATGGATAAAAGGTGATTCACTTAGTCAAATTAGAAAATTTTAACATAACTAAGAATTTTTAACTCAGTAGTTAATGTTATAAAAGGATTATCACTTGAATGTAAATTTTATAAGATTGAGTACTAAATTAAAATTTTTCAAAAAATCTAGCAATTTAGAATGCATTATCCTTTAATACTTTAAATGAGAAAATGAACCAAATGCACCAACTAAATAAGTGATAATAAGAAAAACCTTTGCATTGAATGTACCAATCTTTGTTTTGTCACAAATGAGATTGTTATTTTGCATATATCAAAAACTTATATATATTTTGATATATGCAATAAAAAAGATGTATTTAAGAGAAATAGAAAAACATAATTATTTGATTATCAAAATATTAAACATATTTAAATAGATTTTCTTTTCCTGTGAAATGTTAAATAAGAATAAAAAATTTTAAATCAATATTTTAAAATTAAAATAAAATACAGATCATCAATTTATATTTTTCTATCTGATTTTTTTATCATGAAATTTTTATTGTAAAGAAAGATTGGGTTCAGAGTTTCTATTAAATAGAATCATGTAAAATGTAGAAGCATGAATCTAAGGCCCCGTTTGGATGTTAGCTTATCAGCTAAAAAAATAGTTGATTGAATCAATTTAGCTGTTAAACCATATTGACCAGCTGTTTTTACCAACCTAATAAGCTAATTTTTAACAAGCTAAGGAGGGGCAGCGTTTTGCTTCAGCTGGTTGAATAAATAAAAGAGCAATGTCGAATACACCCTCCAATCTCAAACGGATCTACTCAAGCATGAACTTTTGAAAAAACGCTAATCTCTGGCGCAAGAAACAGGCAACAAGCAAGTCTTTAAGCCAAATAAATAAGCAAGGAGGGAGTCACAGACGGAGGTGATTGGTTTCAGGACTATTGGTGTTGTGTATCGATAGCTAATAGGCAAGAGCTGTGAAGATGGGCAATCTGGTGGAAAAGGAAGTAGAAGACTCTAATTTCAACAGAACCACCAAGAATGGGTCACTAGAAACCGATGTCCTCTGCTGAAGAGGACTCTACTCTCGCTCAATTGTCTCTGTACCCTGCTGCTACTAGCCCTCACCCCAAGCTCAGGCTCACCTTTTCTTCCTCAGCTAAGCAGAAGACTAATGGCGGAGAAAACCGAAATGAAGTGTCTCAAGATCAAGAGAAGGTCTCTTGATTCCAAAATGAAACACGTATTATCAATTCATACAAGGAAGTGTATATGCTGTAGGGAAAATAAACCTCAAAAATCACAATGCGGTAAACAACACCCCTACATCTATGATTGGAGCAGAGGAGGTTCAATCAAATCTAGAACCTGGACTCCCTAACTGTGTAAATGATAAGGCTTTAATATGGACCAACGTGGACTAGATATTCTATATTAGTAGAGATTTATCTAGATTTAGTAAAATTAAATATTTAAATTTTAAATTCTTATAAAAATATTTAAAAAATACTAAAATATAATAATTATGTTATTATAATTTTTTTAAAGTCATGTCATTATAAGTCATTTTACACATAAACAGCTAATACTAAACAGTTAATTTTACTAAACATTTTTAACAAATAGCTAATGCAATTTGCTGGTCAAATCCGCTAATATATTAAGCAATCGGCTAATAACTAATGCAGTAAGCTGATTGTTAAACAAGGCCTAAATAAGTTAGATAGTTCGAAAGGTTAGCGTGGGGTGGAGTCAGGAGTGGGCAGAATCCGTACGAGGTGGGGTCTCTGCATCAGAAAAACTGGAACAGTACAGTGGGGGAATCGGTTGACGGTTCATAGGGATTGCTGTATACTAACGTCATTGCAATTTACAAGGCTAGTAGCTAGATTCCCGTAGATCTATATTAACAGTCAAACATTGGAGGGCCCCATTTTTTTCTGCCACAAAGCGACTTGACGGAGATAAGAGTCGCAGCAGCTTTTGCCTCTGTCTCTTTCCCACTCAGTCAATCAAAGGAAAAAGACCGAAAACGACTTGTGTCCTCCCCACAACCACTGCACTTCTCCATTAACCCACCATATCTCTTTCTCATCACATCTTTTCTTTTCTACTCGCACTGTTTTTTATCCCTTGGCTTAATTCATCATGTGCACTAACTGGTTAGATACAATATTATCTACATGTCAAAAGGTAAGGAGATTATTATGTAATATGGTAGTAGACAGAGAACAGAAATGGGATATGGGGAATGTGTCGTTGAAGACAACCATTTTTGAAATAGGGAATTGGATGGATGACATTCTTCTTTCACGAGAACGCGGAGATGGTCCACTCTCTTAGGTACACCTATAATTTCTAGACCCTGGAAGGAAGAACATCTCTGGGCATAATCTTGCCACTGAATATAGTTAGCTACGGCTTTTTACCAACCACATGCTCTGATAACAGCTAATCATAAAGCCAACGACAAAAGTGAAACTCATCAATCGGAAAAGCAGCACCAGAAGACGCTCCCCGTTCGTTTCGTCAGCTTTGGGTTTTGGATATTTTGTGTCCATGCCTTGGTATTGTTTAGCCAGAGTACCTTTTATTTATCCTGTAAAGTTGGCATTTTGTATTACAGTAGGGCTTCCAGTTTCCTGAAGTTGACACTACTCCCAAGTATCCAAGCGGACAAAACCTTTTCTTCTTTGTTTTAATTTGATCGGAGAGGCTGAAGTCCTAGACGCGTAAGTTACGCAACTATTCAATATTCCTACAAGTTCTTAGGTCAGTTCAAGTATTGGAAGACAGCCAACAGCAAAGGACGAAAATGCTTGACTTATAACCCTTCACCAGGACTGTTAGATAAGCAATTCAAACTTACAGGGTTTCGCAGAGTGAACAAGAACTCACATTAATCCACCATATGTCCTATCCCTACTTTGATTCATTGATATAATCAGGCACGCTAATATCTTTCGAGTGGCTCAGTAGTCGGTTCACACATCGGACCATCGAATTAGTCACAATGCGAGTTATTCGTAATTCAGTACATTAAATGAAACCATACCAATTCTGATTTCTGACGGGTCAAGCCAACTGTTTTGTAATATGCACTGGCTAACCAACTCTTTATAGTCCAATACACAGGAACTTCACAAAACCATATCTTCTAACAGTACGGCAGTACTTATTATCGTCTTAACGTCCTGAATTATGGTCCAAAGTCCCTAGAAAAATGACGTCGATAAGATTTTCTTCTCAACGGACGGCGAATTAACAGCAAATTATATACAATGATATAATTTAACTATTTAGATACGATAGGAGAGTCAAAATGAAGCTCAAATTAAAAGTGATTCTGAAACAAACTTATTAATTTCTTTACCATAACTGGTAAATACTAATTATGCTGCTCAGGGAAGTACCAATGAAGAGTGGGAGCTTGATCAACTGAAAAGAAATTGCAGGAGCCCTCTGTACTAAACAAACTCTGCTCTTCCAATTTCACAACATGAGGTTGATGGTAAACATGATACCCATTATTCATCATCGTTCTGGGATCCGGTAATTGAAACCAATTCATTAGACCATGTGAAGAGGAGAAATTATTGTGGTCTGTAACGAGTTCGTTGGAGTTGTTATTGTCACAGAAGTCGTGACTCCTACTCTGCACTGAAGCATTGTTCTCAGAATCTTCCTTAACAGAGTGTCGGCTCTCTGCGTTATCATCACCGAACTTGGCTTTCAGTTCTTTGAGCTGAAATTGAAGCACCAAACAACACAATCAGGAACTCAAAAGTTTTAGGGAACAAAAAATCAAACCAAATGAATTCATTACTTAACTACTACGATTGAAAGAAATTAAAAAGGCAAATTTAATATGACAAACCTTTAGAAGTAGAGCCTCATTCTGTTGTTCAAGATTATTGTAATCAAGCTTCAGATCTTCGTAACCGGCCTTAAGGGCTACATACTCTTTCTCCAATTGCTTAGTCTTCCAACGGGCACGGCGGTTTTGAAACCAAATAGCCACTTGTCGTGGTTGGAGACCTAATTCTTCTGCTAACCTCAGCTTCCTCTCAGGTTCAAGCTTGTTTTCAACCTCAAAATTCTTCTCCAAGGACTTCACTTGCTCTAAGCTCAGTCTTCGTTTCTTCTCAATTGTATGGCTACCTTCCTCAGCGTAGTCTTCTTCTTCTATACTATCCAACATTGCTTGGAATTCCCTACTATAACCTCTGTTTGCCTTTTGCTTCTTCTCTTCTATATATGCAAGGTTAGTGGAAGTTTATTGTCAGGAATACTACCTAGAAAACAGTCCTTGCATGATAAAAGGAAAAAGAAAAAAAAAAACTTTGGTTTTTACATTGCCTTTGAATGTAAATTCCACATCACAATTAGCTTCACAAAACAGAGTGATAGACATAGCCATGCTTGATATAGCAGACTCATCATCTTCAAATACAAGTCTTGCTTACCGGAAATGGGGACAAAAGCAGCCAGGGAATCTGAGGAAGAACTAGAACTGAACCGTTTCATTACTCCAAGAAAACAGCTCAGCCGTTAAATTAGCAAGGGATTGTTTGTGACCTCAAAATTATGTCTTCTGTTTTTCTCCCTCGGTGTACAGAAACTACAAACTAATTGATGAGAAGGAAAAATGTCTTCCCCAGCGCTGAAGTTTCTCAGTAGTCAGAAATATTGGAACTTTCCTGGAGTCTAAACCAATAGCAGGCAAAGCTTTTAATCAAGCAGAAAAAAGAAACAGTAAAGAAAGATTAGCCTTACTCTAGCTAATTATTGTTTAATAATGCAACTAACTTACAGAAAAAAAGAGAGTGGTACAAATAACCAGGAGACACTGAACCTCCTTCACCACGCACAGTTATATAAAGTCATACATCTTTTACTATTGCGGGCTGTGAAGTTGACATGATGTTGACAAAAATTCATATTCTGTTTCATTTTTCATTTGAAATTTGGGGCTTTGCAACGAGTCACCTCTTCCATGATTGTTCTAATTGATATGGATATGCAATTATACGTCAATCATCTACCTTTAAGTTATAAGTCTTAACTAAAACCACATTCCACTGGTCTTGATTAATTGTTTGCGATGTTCAGGAATTTTCCACTATACTTATTTCGTTCGTAAGTCTTGCCATTTCCCAGTTATGTCAACATAGAACCACTTAACTCACCTCATCCTATATGACAGAGTGGAGCAGACAAGTTATCTAGCCTCTTGCCCGTTGGACGAGGGAAGTGCTTACTTTGTATATCGCTGAGTGAATTCAGCCAGCCTGTAGTTGAAAAACGTTACGAGAAACAGGGGAAGTTCCATGTATGCTACGAACTGAGAAATTGTAGAACTGTATGTGCTAGTTCGCATTTAATTAAATGTTGAACTGCATTTAGTTAGGGGATGTGCTCTTAGTTTATTGTCTTAAACGGGGTCCTTGGTTGTAAGAAGAAAGTATTTTCCATTACACTTGGGCCTTGGCTACACATTCAGTCCCACTCTCAATCAGTAAAAAGTAAGGGATATCGGCGATTATGTACAGTAAGAAGTGCGATGTCCATGTAAAAATTAAGAGACATTTGGAATCAACGTGATAAGGGAGGATCTGTGGGATTTGTCTTAGATGGTTGTTTAATAAAAGATTGACGTCATCGTAAAGACTTGAATGAAGCAGCCAAAAATCAATCTCAAGCCTTGGCCTTTCCAGAAATTGGATTGTGACGGGTGAAGCAACTAGGATTAGCACAATAGTCTTTAGCCATCATTTTCCATGGATGACCTTGTAAGCAACTAGATCAGCTTGCTTGGAGGTTGTTACACTGTCAATTAATCCCGACATGGAAATGCTCTTCCATGTATGCTATCCAACCAACAATTATGACCATATGACATTATCAGATTTCATTTAAAACCTCTCCCCATTTCTCTCTCTCTCTCTCTCTTACCCCCATATATATATATATATATATATATATATATATATATATCATACAAAAATTATAGAAATAAGTTAACATCTTCTTACTTCAATTTTTAAAGTTTTTATAATATTAAAAGGAATATTCTATTGAATTTCTTTCTAGTTATTGTAATATTGAAGATTGCTTGAATAACTGTTAAACTTATAATAGAGTCTTTGTAATTGTTATCACCTAACTTTAATGATAAATTATATTAAGATAACTATATAAAAATTAGTAAAAAGGTACATTTTTTAATAATTCTAATATTAAAAAATATTTTAAAAGGACTTTTTGAATAATTTAAATAAATAAAATTTTTTCTTTTAAAAAATTACCTTATAATTTTAACTTCTATATAAATTATGGGCTTAAGTGTGAAGCTGTAGCCATGTCTACAGAAAAAAAAAAAAGGAGTGACCCTCGATTCCTTTACATATAATATACCCTGCGATGGTGAATTCATAAATGCTTGTACGGCGTTTAATTTTGCTTTTACTTTTCTTTATTGAGGAGCAACACATAACGTAAACACGGGGGAATCCTTATGTTATACATGGTAAAACCAGTTCGTTGTTTGCTCGTCCACTAACAGTAATTGATAATCTGTCAGTTGATTTTTTAATAATTAAATTAATCTTATACGATAATAAAAATATTTAATGATAATTATAAAGACTACTAAATTTATGATCCAAATTATGAAGAATCTTCGTTGTTGTCTGTCTCACCAAATATCAAGGGTCTTCAAAGAAATCCAAATGATTTTCACGTAAGACTTGTGTTCCGTCCTAGATCTGGTTTACGTTAATTAATTTCTGGTTCCAGGAGATGAGACCAAAATATCCACAAGTAAGACGTTACATCAGAGCCAGTACAGTTTTCAATAAACATTTATGACAATAGTAACAAAGAAAGTAGTAGTAACAAGGAAACCATCTAATCAAGCAGCATCCACAAATACAATCACCAGTGTGAAAACCAAGAACCGAAGAGATTGTCAAGTTCCAACTGAATTGAATAATACCAATTTGCATAGGTTACTCGATGCACTGATCATCCATTTTTCGTGTATGTTATGCCTTCTTAATTTGGTGGTATTCTTGCTCCGAAAGAGTCTGCCAAGTTTCTTCACTTTAATATTTTTTCGGAGACTTGGGAGTAATCCTCCTCACAGAATAAGTTCAACAATTGTACCTTAAATAAAATTAACTACGTGATTATTATTATTATTATTTAATAATTTTTAATAATTTGTATTATAAATATTTTTAATTTTTTATAATATCAAATTTTAGGGATAGAGGATGAGTCTTGGAATAATTAATAAAGTTGCTCCTTTGGGACTAAACAGTTATAAATTCAAGTTACATAATTCTTTATAAAAATACAAAAAAAAGGCTGTAGTTATTATGACCTTCTTTAAATTTTTGCAAAGCAGAGAAACTTGTGCACTGAGTGCATTGATTAAAAAAAATTACTGGTAATTAAAATTTGTTCCGGCATAATATATACTGAATATCTTCCTACCTTCTTTACTTTCACAGCCCACCGCCATTAGCATCGTACTTAAACAGTTGCTTCACTGAACCTTGGCAAGCTATCCAAGTTTGATTCAAACAACTAGCAGTATGTAAAATACCATCAGAATGAGTACTTCTGTGCTATTCATGATTTCTTTTTCGACAATGCAAAGGTTAACATTCCAAATTCCAATTCAATTAAAGGCCGCTAACTAAAATAAAATAAAGAGTACCTCTCAAATAATTAATTTCCCCAAGAACATTAGTTACTATATGTCTCTACCCTAGTTCAAAACAGTAGCGATAACATATGTTGCTTAGTATAGGAGCGTCTCTGCGACATCCCCACCCACTTTGTTCTGCTAGATAAGAATATATGGTACAAAAGACAAAAGCTACTCGACTCTCGATGCAAAATTTGACGATTTAAAGTTGATGGCAAGAATACATCCATATTGGCAGCTCACTTTCTGGCACCGACCTCTGTACCTAAGCAAGCAACAGGCTGTGGAATATTTAACATCAATCAAGGATTTCCAACATGTAGGTGTTGTCCAAGTTTCCACCACAAAGGAGAGGAAGGCCACGTAATCATATAAGGCCTTATTTCTCACATTTCCTGATAGGTGAGCTCTAGGTCAGTTCGAGAATTATTAAATTTTGTTCAGTTCTGTTGTTAAACGATGAGAAATTCCATGAGTTCTTATTGCTCTCCACATCAAAATCGTCGAGAATTAAGAAACCGGTTGACATAGATGTGGAGGATTTTTTAGGTATACGTCCCTTTTAACGTACGTAAAAAAAGCAAAGAGTCCATCCCGGTCAAGAGTTAAAATCCCATCAAAGTTCATATCATTAGCTCCATCCACATCAAGTCATCGTCATAGTCACATGGGCTCTTAATTCAACGTCTTTCTGAATATCTAGAGAAGTTTGTTCATGTTTCAAGGGGAGTTTCAAAAATGGTGTATAGCGCTTCTTTCGCGTGAAATCATGGAGGTTTACTATACCAGAAGAAGCAAAGTGATGTGTCTTCCTCTGCCATTTATCAGGCAGCTCGCAGATTCCTTGTAAGAGATGCTCCAAAATTACATGCATTAGAGATTTAACGACATGAAATGCTGTACTACTTTACCAAAAAAATAAAAAAGAGACACAGCTTTTATACAGTAGATTAGACATCAATGATTTGAAAGGAAAGTTTACTCTTATTTGTTGATGTTCTGTGTTATCAAGAAATCTTTCTAAACAAGAGGTTGGAAAGTGAGAAATGGAATATATTTTGTATTTTGTTCTGGTGAGCAATCTAATCACGCGAAATAATTGGTTATTTTTTAGAGATTGGATGGTTTCCTGTTTCAAAAGATTGTTTGGTTTCATCCATTGAAGACATGACTGCAAAACCTTGTCTTAGACTTTGCTTTTCTCATAATAAACAGTTCTATTATTACCATTTAGGGCATTTAGAATCGAAAATTAACATTAAAGTTACAAAGGAATAGATTTTCATGTGAGACGATCAATGGTCCTGTTTGTAAAATGGAAGATACATCATACTATGAACATCTAATGTGGAGAAATTTACAGTAGAGAAGCATTCATACGTTTGGGTTTTTGGAACTAAAAAAAAGACAAAACAAACTTTTTTTTAATAAAAATACTCCACAAAAAATTTATCCATTAACTGAAAATATATGGAAAATTTTAAAAATATCTTCATTAAACTCGATCATTAGACATTCATCTAAATCAACCTAACCTTATTTAATTTAAATTAATGATAATTAATTTTAATCTAATTCAAATTTTATCTAAAGGGCAAATCTCAGTATACAAGGCTCCCTGTTTTGTAAGGATCGGAGCAGACAATTGCTCCAAGGCCCATCTTCTTATTTAATCTAATCAATAAAATAAAATTTAAAAGATGTCGATCTAAAAAAAAAGTGATTAAATATTATATGTCTAACATTTCTTGAGAAGTTCTGTGCATTGAACTTAATTATTTAAACTTGATTCTTGGTAAAACTTCAATCATCCTATTTGAACTTTGTGTTTGAGATTTGTACAAATTATCTTCATAATTGAATCCTTCTTAAAGCAACTCCAACCCTCCTTGCCCTCCATTTTGGAGGAGAGCTATAGTGTTCCTCCAAATTTGGAGGAACATGGTAGCATCTCTATCACTATTCCCTTTTTTTGTTTTTGTTTTTTTGTTTTTCCTTCCTTTTTTATTAATTCAATTTTTTAATTTTTCATTATTTATTTTTTATTTAAATAATATTTCAATATTTTCATTATATATTTATTTAAATAATTATAACTTTATAATTATTTT
>JAOQMS010000006.1:8231118-8242228 GCA_027563885.1 Erythroxylum longipes | reverse complement strand
TTGAAAATGATGATGAATGAATGTGGGGCCAATTTGAGTATGTATTCCGCATGTTATGTTATAAAAAAAAATTATACAGACTTTTGAATGATAGAGTGCATTAGCACGCCACCCTCGTGGGGCACGGACTCGGATATCATCAACGATGTCGGGTTCGTGTCTTGCTGGAGTGGAGTGCTACAATAGAAGTGTAGGTTAGATGATTACCAAGATTTAAACCTTATTTTGGAGTTAGGACAATTTCATCTAGCATAGATTGTTCAACAATAATTTTTCAATAGATACAGTAAATTTCCATACACAATTACATCTAAAAATAAGATAATCATATTATAAAGAAATTATATATTCCTATAGTAATATACAAGATTAGTCAAATAATAACTATAATCTTATAATAACGAAATCAATCCCTATAATTACAAACAAATTATAATTCCAAATCAATTATTGGATGACTCATATCAACATTCTCTCTAAAGTTAAAATATAAATGTTTATAATACCCAATTTGTCAATGATATCATGAAATTTATAATCTTTAGTGTATAATAAAATATAGGATTTCACAAATTCTTGAAAACTTTGCATATTACATATATGAGGTTTTACAACATGTTTCATTTAATCTTATCATTTCATATTTCTTTAAAAAGTTTTAACTTTATGCATTTTGTTGAGTTTGGGAAATTTTGTGAATTTCATTAATCTTTTATAAAAATAAACACATTTTGGTACTGTCTTTTGAAATGAGAGATTTAAGTGAGTTATTGTATTCGTGGAATAACCTAACTTTTTCTTAATTATGGAAAATATCAATTGTATGCAAATTTAATCAAACTTGTATATCGTATATATGAATTGCTTATCCTTTAACAAAATTGGTTCTTGAATCTTTCTATAGTTTGCATATGCATTAACTTGACTTCAAAAGATCACTCTTTGATTCCTCTATATAAGATTAACTAATTTATGAATTATCTTAGTGATTGGTGTACCAATTGTCTTGCGTAAAATAAATCATTATAATTATTGAACAAGTTGCATACCTATCCTAATTAAAAAGATAAAATAATATTTATCTACTCAGGGATGTGATGTATCGGACATAAAAAATAAGATAATGATTGCTTTGTTTTAATCACTTTAAGGAATATGGGCATTGTAACTCTACATCTCCCATATGGCCCATCAAATTTATTAATCCATACAAAATTATATGGCATGATTCCACTATTTTCCAATATCACATGAAAAAAACGAGGTTCATTATCATTGAATGAAAAATGCGAATGAAACAATCTTATATCTCATGATTCTCTTCTTGATAAATTTTACAGTATCATCACCCTGATACTCTTCCTCCTTCCAAAAATAATATATATAATCACTCGATGTAAAAATGCACAACTGGTGAGGTTATGTACAAAATTAGTGAACATTCAAATATAATTCAAGTCATTCAACTACTATGAGTTTTAAAGTTATTAAACCCCCTAAATTTTCAATGTCTAGAATTATAGTGGGGCCATCATAGTATATGTCACAATCTTGCCCATGTGTTGAATTGATGTACTACACACTTTTTATGTTTCATGATTATTATTTCCATGTAAGATCAATATCAAAGGACCAATATGGAGAATAGGAGAAAACCCTTTTTCTTGAAGGAATTGAAAAAGTTATGAAAAGTTCAAATTCTTGTCTTCTATGGAGCTACGGAGATCATAATGAATCAAATTTATTATTGCTAGACGATTCACAATATAATGTTTTATGTAATCTAGCATATAAATTTACTATTTACTATTTACCTTTTATCTTTATTATAGGTGCATAATTTCTTTCTTTGTTTCATGATTTTACACCTTCCTATTTATATGTCTAACCTCTCCTTTTTTAATGTAGGGAGTTGAAGTGTTTCTTGACTTGTACCGATATTAAGACAATAATAATTCTACCTTAGGTGAGATACTCTAATGATTGTTATTTCTCTATTATTAAGTTAATACTATTTAACGACTTATGAGTGCTTCAGTCTTATCTTTTTTCTATATTCTTATATATATATGGTTTTGGACAAGGTTGGAAGGTGATCTTCATATGTATTTAGACTGATTGGTTATGGCATCACATGTTATGAATTATGTTACTTAGAATCCATATAATCAACATGCTATTATAAAAACAATCTCTTTTTGAAGTTTTTATCAAATGATTATATGTCCCTACTGCTTTTACTTTTATGAGTGAAATTCCTAATTGTTGACAAGCCATTGTGATTAGTTCAAGTCTTCATTTAAATGCTTATATATGAATGTCAGTTTGAGTATTGTGTATTATTTGAGTTTTTGTGTTATAAATGACACATATGTTCATCAAAATCCCTATTTTACACCAAAATATCATCAAAATACAAAACAACAAACTTCTAGTGAATGCACGCAAAATATGATTAATTAATCTTATAAAAGTGCTTGGTGTATTTATGATTTCAAATGGCATTACCAACCATTTATAAAGTTGCTTTTTTTTATTTTGAATATCTTTTTATAGTGTTTTATTTATTTATATTAGCAATGATGTATGAAATAACAATTTAGATAACGAATTGGAGTTGAATATCTTTTTATTCATTTTTTCTAGCCCTCTCATTTAAAATAAGCATTGGTGGTGTTATTACTTCTTGATTGTTGTAGATTGCATCATGTTTTATTGGATAGTTTGGTGTGTGTTTAGTTGTTAATTTGATTGTTTAGTGTGTGTTTAGGTTAGAATTGTGTTAGTTATATATTTGTGTTTTAAGTTTTTTATGGGTTAGAGCATGCGTATGAGCTTCAATTTTATATTTTTGAGGCACCTTAATGTGTTTGCTAGTGTTTTAGGGCAAATATAGAAGAACGAAGAAGATTTGAAAAAAGCTCGGAGCCGAACCTAGGGCCACTTCATGATAGAACCAACCAGGAGGAGCCACGATTGTGGCCTAATATGCCACGGTTATGACAGAAGCTAAAACTCTGAGCCACGATCGTGACCTGCATGACAGAAACGCAGATAGACGTCCTGACTTGAGTTTCCGAGGGACTTTTTAGATCTTTCAGACCCAAAAAAAGCCTTAAGGTTGCCTTAAATAGAATAGAGTATAAAAGGCATAAGGATGGAACCCTAAGAGAGCCTTTAATTTACCAATTTAGGAAACACTCCAAGAGGAGAGAAGAAGAAGAGAGGAGAAAGAAGTGGGTCTTCACGGTTACTGTTTTCCTAAGGCGTTCCGATCTCCATTCCACGTTTGTTTCTTTCATCTCATTTTCATTTTCTTGATTGTTAAGATGAATACAAATATGTTTATGTATTTGGGTTTGATTAAGATGTTCTAACTTTCTTTCTGGATTTTACCTTGATTTAACGTTAATCTAGTTATTTTTGTGTTATTTTTATTAGGCGTTGTGATTGATTGTTGTATCTTCATACTTCGGTAACTGTTGATGGTAAAACCTATCTACTTGTTTTAAGGTCAAAGACCGCAAGTGAACCGGTTGTGACTTGTAGTTAAAAAGAGCAGATATCGATCCCACATGGATTGATGCCTAGACACCGCTTAATTTAGACCCAACTTTGTTTAAGAAACAAAATTGTTAAATGTAAATAATATGAAAATCTAAATTAAATTTAAAATAATAACGTAAACAAAGGACAATACCGAAATTGCAGAAAATCTGAATTCAAGAATCTAAATGCTAGAGATTACTTTTTCCCTATTTTGTCTCCCTCCTATTTTATTGATTGAATCGTGTCTCATCCTAGATTTTCAAATGTACTAATTACCCTCTCTCAAGGTGTAACTATTTGTCCCTAATCAAATTAACGGGAATTAATTGAAAGATCTCTCAACCTACCCAATGACTAACGATTCAACTAGTTATTAAGCTATCCTATAGGTGATCAATTGACTAGTCGAGATCTCTCTTCGAACTATTGAATTAACGTGATGACTGTCAGCATATAGGTCGCCAAATCTCATTGTACAATCCTACACAAATCTCATCCCACTCACTCTCTTGATTTGTTGCAAAATGACAATTAAGAACAACAATCAATAAAGACAATTGCATTCAATTTAATAAAATAAGAGTTCTAACAAAATAGTTCCAAAGCAATCCCTACAATGAAATCATCTTAACATGGTCTCTATAGCATCATCAACAATCAAATAGACCATTTTTACAAAGAATAGAAGTTAGAATAATAGAAAGTTGAATAGAAAGTCTCCTTCTCTTCTTTGCCAAAATCTGGAATTTTGGTGTTAATGTGTTATGTTGCCCAATCTTAATAATGGTCCTTATCTTCAATCCTTCCTTAATTCTCCAAACATGTGTTCTTCACTCAAGGATGGTGTTTCTATAGGTAAGTGTCATCTCCCTCAAATATGGAGGCTTAATTCTCTTTAGATAGTCCAAAAATCCTAGGTTTAATGAAGCCTCGCAGATTGCCTCGGATTACAATTCCCACGTCCCTGGGAATTTGCATGATTCCCACGAGGGTGAGATTTGGTCACAGACACTCTTCATTTCTTCTGTATTTCCCACGTCCAATGGGAATTGGTCACAAACACTCTTCATTTCTTCTGTATTTCCCACGTCCAGTGGGAATTGGGGAAAGAACCACTCTTCTTGTCTTCTCTTATTTGATCTTTTGTTCAACCTCCATGTTGCTCCCTCTTCTTTTTTACACAAAAATTAGTCAATTCTTACCCTCAATTAGCACCAAACGCATAAGAACAACAATGGAAATCAAGCTTAATGAAAATATACAAAATAAATCCTAAACTAGAACAATAAACAACAATTATACTAGAAAACACATACCAAATTCCTATAAAAACATAACCTAATGCACTCCTATCAACATCCCCACACTTGAATCTTTTCTTGTCCTCAAGAAAAATAAATACAACCAATAAATTCTACCACTTCATTTTCACTAAGATCAAAGCACACAATCCCTCAAATTCAAGCCAACTTAAATATCAAGTTAATGAATATATCAGGACTACTTTTTTATTGGTGCATATAAGCAAACTTCTAATTGGCACCATCGCTCAAAGATAAGAAAAGATGCAAAATGAATTTTCCTCGTGGTTTTCACTCATTTCTCTCAAGTGTTTAATGGTTAGTGTTTCGCTCAAACTTCCTATAGGAAACTACAATACCATAGGCTTGCTAATACATCAATTCTCCTCTACAATGATTGCATGCATAAATAGATCGAGAGGACTTGTTTAGGGTTGTAATGTGGTAAAGGTTAAGGTGGGTCAAAAGAGGGGAACTAGGGTTAAGTACAAACATTAGTAAAGTAAAAAGCAGATAAAATTGGGATAATCAAAACATACTCCGAGATCTACTAATATAACGAATATTCTGCACTTATTGATGCTACTCACTTGTTCTTCTTTTTTTTCTTTTTCATTTTTCATTTTTTCATTTTTTCTCTTTCTTTCTTCATAAATGGAAGAACTATGAATCAAAACTAGCACTCTATACAATGTAGTCCACAGGCAGAAATATACTCAACTTGCTTTCACACAATCCCAACTAATGTTTTACTTAATACTCTACTAAGGTTGTGAAAAAGGAACGATAATTGGGTTTAAAGTTTTAAAATTTTTGGTGTTTTCACAAACAAAAGGTTAAGGCTTAATGGGGGTAGCAACGTATAATTAACGGGTAGGTCATTTAAGCCAAGGGTTAACACAAAAAGGGACTAAATCATCTCTATTAATTATGCATCCAGTAGACTAGAGCCGATTCAAAGTAAGTTTTAAAGGTAGTAACCTATGGAAGTAACACTCAACAAAGAAATGAAATGACTATTGATGGAGTCACATGGCTCAATCCTCACTTTGGCTCAAATGAAAACTCATTATGTATCTCTACACTACCTTATTGTTCAAATGTCGATTTGTGACTAAGCTTATGTAACCAACTACTTTTCATCACTCTATATGGTTCACTTTCTGCTCAAGTAGCCTAATCCTAGTTCAAGCATGCATTCAATCTAATTCCAACTAACATGACAGAATCTCATAGCAATATTTATCAGAGTGATTCAAGTATGGTTCCATTGCTAACACAAAGCACCATTGCTAACACAAAGCACATATAATATGCCTAAACATGCATCCTATTCAACACAATGCACACAATGTAAGTAAGAAAGTCGATGACACCTTCCCACACTTAAAGTTCACATTGTCCTTAATGTGACAAATTAATAATCAAATAAGAAAATTGCCATCAACCTAATCAAACGTTGATAACAAACCAAACAAAAGAAATTGACACAACCAAATGATATCAAATCAAACGAAAGAAAATGAAATCAAACCAAACAAAAGAAAATAACTAAATTGAAAATTTAAGAGGGTGAGAAAAGCTTTTTCAGATGGTGGTGGCAACGGTGATGGTGTAGGAGCTTCAAAATTGCTCCTCCAACAGAAGTTAAGGAACATCTTCTTCAAACTACGGTGCTCCTTATGTACTATTTGCATTTATGTGTTGAACTAATTTAATTAAGATGTCATCCATTGTTTGTTAGAGGCTATTTGTTCAAGGGTTTGTTAGAGTTGGTCAACCTCTGTTAATACGCTTGGTTCTGCTGCTGCTGCTTAGTCCTCTAGATCCTGATCTGGTCGAGATGTGGAAGGTTGGGATATGGTTAACTAATGCTTCTCCTGTTTCTCACTACAGCACGCGTCTGAAGATTATGAAGTTCCATATAATGAACCTCCACAATCTTGAGACACCTCAAAAATGATATGTCAAACATATCGTGTGGCATTGTACACACCTCTTCCAAATTGTGGTTATAAAAATAAGCTACAGTAGTAACAATATGCCCCATTCCAAAGTATGAACTCTTTGTATTGACAACAATAATGATGGATCTAAAAATTCTAAAGGATGTGTTGATTGTAACCTTCCGATCCACACACTATAAGAAGAAAAGTTCTTTAGTCGAACATTTGCTACTTTCGGTTTTATTGAATACAGTTAAACACATGAATTTATGCAATAGTAAATGTTCGGCACTACGTATTAAAGCATTTGGTGCATTTTGTGAACGAAAACTATCTGCCCTTGTTAAAATTTTCCAATAGGCATTCATATCAAAATTGGTATGATTGTCTAACACTTTTGTGTTTTGGAAATCTAAAAGATGACGCATGGCATTATAATCCAGTTTATACACATCACCAAATAATCGAAACCAAAAGACATCCATTTTTGGGGTGTAACGGACAGTAGTGAAAAATTCAACTATCATCATAGGGAGAATATGCAAGTCATATCGGATGAACTTATTCCACCCTATGTTGTTAGCTAATTGCTCAATCTTGGTCCTCCTATGTTCTCTAACAATTCAAAAAAGAAATACTTAGGACTGATTATTCCCCTATTCTTCAAATAATGAAAATGTGTACCTTCATCTTCCGAGTAAATTGGAAAGGGAGATCGGTAAGTTGCCGCCAAATCACTTTTGCCTTTATTGGAAACTTGACACCCCACTTCGTTACCCAGTTTTCGAGACATCATCTTCTTCGGTGCCATTATTATAGAAAAATCTGCATAAATAAGAGAGAGAAAGTGAGATTCAAGCCATGAAGAGAGAGAACAAAAACTTACCTAATCCTTGTTAGTTGGAAAGATTAATGCATGAAAAGATGAAAGGAATGTAAGAATAATAAAAGAATTGAAGAAAATACCAAGAATCTAAAGAAGATTGAAGAATGTTAGAGAGTTGGAGGAGAGAAATTCATGGGTAGGACAGAAAGAGTATGAAAATTTTGAAAGTTAGTGAGAGAAGAAATGGGAGGGAAACTAAGTTTCCCTCCAATGTGGGATTCCCATGCACGTGGGAATCTCTCCAGAAAGTTTCTAGAGAGGATTCCCACGTCCATAGGAATCACTACAATTTCCACGGACGTTGGATTTCTCTCCAGAAACTTTCTGGAGAGATTTCCCACGTTCGTGGGAATCACTTTAATTCCTATGAACATGGGAATTGGTGATCCTCACAATTGCAGACCTTCTTCCATACTTATATGTACTCTCTATGCTCCCAAATCCTACAAACACATCAAGATACTATCATTAACAAGAAACTTAAGAGGAAAACAAAATTAAATCCAAACAAAATCACACAAACATTAATCACATCCAATCCAAATGTAATCATAACTAAAGAACTCAAACAAAAACTAGACGAAGACAATACAAAAGAAATGAAACATGTTAAGTTAAAGTCATTGGCTTGACTATTTAACATATACTCATGAAAAAGTGGAAGATAGGAGAGAGATAAATTCTCTTACTTATGGTTATGTCCCTCCATAATATGGTTTACAGCGATGCCCATTGACTTTGAATGTTTCCCCATTGTCATTTTCCAGCTCCATAGCTCTATGGGAGAACACTTGCAGAATTTTGAAAGGCCCACTCCATCGTGACTTGAGTTTCCCAGGAAATAGTTGAAGTCTTGAGTTAAACAGAAGTACTAAATTCCTACTTTTGAATTCCTTCTTCGTGATATGGCCATCATGCCACTTTTTAGCCCTTTATTTATACAAATTGGCATTTTCATAAG
This sequence comes from Erythroxylum longipes, assembly GCA_027563885.1. Taxonomy (NCBI): domain Eukaryota; kingdom Viridiplantae; phylum Streptophyta; class Magnoliopsida; order Malpighiales; family Erythroxylaceae; genus Erythroxylum; species Erythroxylum longipes. The sequence goes on along the minus strand of JAOQMS010000006.1, from coordinate 8,233,585 downwards.
CATCATACCTTAACTCATCCAACTCGTCAAGGTGTAATAGTCACTTTTCTCCTGCTAGCTTCCAATCCATATTCAATTTCTTTATTCTGCAATATGCTCTATGTGCCAGCTCCAATGGTAAATGACATGCCTTGCCATATATAAGCTGATATGATGTTGTGCCTATGGGGGTCTTGAAAGCTGTTCTATAAGCCCACAGTGCATCGTCCAGTTTTAATGACCAATCTTTTCTTGAATTGTTCACTGTCTTCTCCAAAATCTTTTTCAGCTCTCTATTTACCACCTCCACTTGACCACTAGTTTGAGGATGGTATAGGGTAGCCAATCTATGATTTATGTTGTATCTTCTCAGAAGATTCTCAAACGGTTTATTGTTAAAGTGACTTCCCCCATCACTTATGGTTTCTCTAAGCACCCCAAATCTAGTAAAAATCTTCTTGATGAACTTCTAAACCACCTTGCTATCATTGGTTGGAGCGGCGACTAATTTGCATCTGGACATATAATCAACTCCAACTAAGATATAGGTATTGCCTTCAGAGGGTGGGAATGGTCCCATGAAGTCCAAACCCCATACATCGAATATCTCCACGTCCAATATGTTCGAAAGTGACATTTCATCTCTCTTTGATATGTTGCCAACTCTTTGACATCTATCACACTTGAGCACAAACTCTCAAGCATCCTTAAACAGAGTTAGCCAATAGAATCAACACTCTACAATTCGTGCAACAGTCTTGTTATCTCCATAATGTCCGTCATATAGTGAGCTATGAAATTGAGTTAAAATCTCAGGCATTTCATCCTCAAGAACACACTTATGAATTAAAATATCAGTACAAATCTTATATAGTACAGGTTCATCCTAAATATAATGAGCACACTGAAACAGGAAACGTTTCCTTTGTTAATATGATAGATCGGATGGAAGAATACCACTTGCGAGGTAGTGTGCAATATTTGCAAACCAGGGAAGGAAAGGGTTATCTACAATCATCAAAGTCTCGTCAGGAAAGCTTTCCTTAATTTCCTCTCTATCTTCATGATATCCGACTTCAATCCTCGATAAGTGATCCGCTACGACATTTTCTGCTCCTTTCTTGTCTTTTATTTCAATATTGAACTTTTGAAGCAGAAGTACCCATCGAATAAGCCTAGCCTTGGCATCCTTCTTAGTGAAAAGGTAACGTAATGCTGTATGATCTGTAAACACAATAACTTGTGAGCCTAACAAATAAGGATGAAATTTTTCATAAGCAAATGCCACTGTAAGCAGTTCTTTTTCATAAGTTGTGTAATTCAATTATGCTCTTGTGAACGTCTTGCTTGCGGATAACATGCAATCTCTTCTCCATCTGTTGACCTAGTACACACGCAACAGCATGATCACTTACGTCACACATAATCTCAAATGGAAAAGACCAATTCGGCAATGTTAGAATTGGTGCTGTTATGAGTGCCTTCTTGAACCTGTTAAAAGCATTCAAACGGTCATCACCAAAAACAAAAAGGCACATCTTTTACCAACGGATGAGTCAGAGGTTTTGCAATAAGGGAAAAATCTTTAATGAACCATCGGTAAAACGTTACATGACCAAGAAAAGCTCGAACACCCTTGATGTTGGGGGGAGGTGGTAACTTTTCAATTACTTCTGTCTTAGCTCGATCCAATTCAATCCCTTTATATGAAATTTTATCGCCTAATACAATTCCCTCTTGGACCATGAAATGAAAATTTTCCCAATTTAAAAATAAATGTGACTCCTCACATCTTTGGAGCACTTTGTCCAAGTTTAGGAACAATGATCAAAAGACTCTGCAAAGACAGAAAATCATCCATAAATACCTCCATAAAATTCTCATTCATGTCTGCAAAAATGGCCATCATACACCTCTTAAACGTAAAGGCATCCTTCGGTATCCAAAAGTTCCATATGGAGATGTAAAAGTAGTCTTCTCTTGATCTTCCGGATATATAAACATTTGATTGTACCCTAAATAACCATCTAGAAAGTAATAAAAAGAATGACCAACCACTCTCTCAATCATTTGGTCTACAAAAGGTAAGGGAAAATGATCCTTCTTAGTGGCCAAATTTAGCTTCCTATAGTTAGTACACATTCACCATCCTGTGACAGTTCTAGTCAAAATCTATTCCCCTTTTTCATTTTCTACCACTGTCATGCCACCCTTCTTTGACACACATTGTACTGGACTCACCCACTCACTATTCGAAATAGGGTAAATTATTCCTGTAACATCCCGTTACCTTTAGGAGGTTAGAATAGTAAATATGAGTGATTAATGAGAGCTTAGAAATGTGCTCATGCATTATATGATATGCTCATATTCATGAATATTGAATTTTTGCACATGAAAATAATTGTGTTTGCATTCATAGACATTCTGGGTATAATTGATTTATAATTGAATTGTGAATGTGATTTTGTGGAGAATTGTGGTTTTT
>JAOQMS010000006.1:8197318-8226846 GCA_027563885.1 Erythroxylum longipes | reverse complement strand
AATGCGAGAGAAGGAGTCGGAAAACTCTGAACCATAAGCAAAGAGGAGAAATGAAAGCGCGAGGGGAGGGGAGGGGGGTCGGGAGCGACTTATAGCCGCGCAATTACCGACAGAACACAACATTCTGTCGGTAATTTAGGATTATAGAATACGAGGCTGCCGATAGTTACCGACGGACAAGAACATTCCGTTGGTAAAAGCGCGGCATCCAACGACATTTACTGACAGAAAATACCCTTCCGTCGCAAAAAGGGCAGCATTTATGTTGCAGTGGAAACTCAAATACCGACAGATAACTTAATCCGTCGGAAAACTAGGTTTTGCTACCGACATTTTTCGACAGCGAGATAATCTACCGTCGGTATCATCCGGCAAGATTACCGACGGAATATTGATACCATCAGTACAATTTGTTCGTAAAACATTTACCAACGGACAACAAGCGTACCATCGGTACAATTGCGGCAAATTTATTAGAGCATAAACACAAATACCGACGAAAAATCTGTTCCGTCGGAAAACTATGTCGAAATTTACCGATGGTAAGATATCATCCGTCTGTAAACTTTGTTCATAAAATATTTTCTGACGGTATACGTGGCTTCCGTCGGTAAAATTACTGACCGAAAAGCTCTGTCGTCGGTATATCGTCCCTCCTTAGCGACGGTATGTTATACCGTCGGTAACTGGAATTGCTAAATACCGATGGTTTGTATACTGTCGGTAAATGGATAAGCAATTAAATTGCGGGAACGATTCCCGCATTTTTTCCCATCGCTGAGACTTTTAGCGTCGCTATTTTCTATCGGATATTTTTCCGCGAAAGTTTTTCGACAGTATTGCCGACGGATATTTTGTCCGTCGGTAAAACATTCTATTTTCCGACGGATTATTAACTTTCCGTCGATAATTATTGACGGATTTTGTTCCGTTGGTAATATTCCGACGCTATTATGCAATTTTCTTGTAGTGGAACAAGATAGTTCGATTAGTTAAAATCCTGTGAAAACTCCAGTCTAAGGAAGAGGCAACATGGGAGCCCTCGGAGGCCAAGAAGTAGAAGTATCCACACCTCTTCAATGACTCATGTAAGAATTTCAAGGACGAAATTCTTTTAAGAGGGGGAGAAATGTTGGCCCTTGAATTTTTTTTGTTGACTTAAGCATAATTTAAATGAATTATGAGGTCATGATAAAATTATTATTGAAGTTTAATTAATTATTACAGTGTTAGTAGGATTCTATTACACTGGTTAGTTAAATTAAAGCAGTAGGAATGTATTGAGGGCAATTGTGGCATGTCACTTAAGTATAAAGGCCCTGAAGTATTAAAGGAAGGGTAAAGTGGACATTTAGCACTCATTAAGGGTAGAATTGAAATAGGGAAAATGTTGTGTTGGTTATTAGATGAAGAAAAACATGAATAAAGGGAAAGGAGTGAAAAACGAAAATGAGAAAGAAGAGTGAGAGAGTTTCATCCATATGAGAGAAAAAGAAAGAAGACAAGTTAGGGTTTCATCTTTTCTTAGTTTTTAAGAGTGCTTTTGAAGGTATTCAAGAAGAGAAAAAGAAAGAGGAAGAGAAGAGCTTCCATTTAAGCCAAACATCTCTTTGTTTGGTGAAGATTCAAGGTAAGCCCATTTTTAATCCTTTGGATTTTTGGAAGGGTTTTGGTTCATGAAGCTTAGGAAGTACATAGGTTTAAGTATTCTAGAATCAATTTTTAGTGAATATGCTTTTTGAGTTCTCAATTTGTATTCCTATTGAATTGGAATTTTGCCAATGTTAAAGGGAATCAAAAGAGGCAAGAGGAGGGGCATTTTTAAGCAAGCTTTTAAGCAAGGAATCCAAGTGGGTTACATGTTTATAGTTAAGTTAATGAGCCATGAGTATTTTGCCAGATCAATAGAGTTAAATGATTTCAATTGCTTTATAAATGTTGCATTTATCGCTTCTTAAATGATTTAAGTAATTGCTACATGTTTGGTACATGAATCTTATTGATGATTTATGAAATGATGATGGAAATTGTATTTCAAATATATCATGCTTATGGAAATCATGTTTCCGAAATGTGCCTTTTGTGCAATATGTTTACAAGTTATGAAATTCATGTTTGTGTGGGTTTGTGGTGGTCCATTATGTTATGTCACATGCACGTTGATATATTTGGGTCTTGAAATGCCCATTAAAGCTTTGTAAAACTTTTTTCTTTTGATGTTAATGAAATATATTTATGTTTTGTTCATGACTTTCCAAGTATTTGCATTGCATTTCCAAGCATTCATAGGGTAAAATCTGTGTTCTGACTTCAGGGGAAAAACTTTATTAATGTAGGCTGATTTGGATAAGGTTGTCTTCTTAGAAGCTGTAGTTTATCCTCTTAGCTTTCCAATTATATAAATTTTGTAATTGTTGGACATCGAAGTTAAGAGATATGCTTTTTACAAGTTAGTGATGTTGCACAGGGTGCATGTTGGACACTTTATAGCCCTTTTCTAACTTGATTTAATAGAAAAAGAGTACTATGGTGTCTTGAAATGGGAAGAATTAGTGTGATAAGTTAGAGATGAAATGAAGGTGATAAAGGGAGGTGAACATGTACAGATATTATGATGAATGTGCATAAGTTTGAATGTTATGTTTTTGGATTGATGAACAAATATAGATTATGATTTGGATGTAAATGATATTGAGCTGAAATTAAAGTGATAATGAAGGGAAAATGATGAGGAAAATAAGTTAGAAATGATAGATACGCATAAGAAAGGTCATAGGTAACTTGTAGGAGTTAGAAATCTAGAAATTGAACCGTAAATGTCCATTGGGGGGACTTGGCATCTGCTAGGCGGACCTTCTCAGGAATTCCAGCGTTCCAGCTCAATTCATGTCCGTTTGGAGGGACATATGTCTGCCAAGCGGACATTCTCAGTATAGTTATATAAATGTGCAATTTTTGACTCTTTATATGATAAAATCTCTCTCTGAGGTCTTCCCGAAAGTTGTAGAACTCGAAGTCCTCTTCGAAATCATACTTGAGTGACCTTAATCCAACATCCTTGGTGAACGTTATGCCTATTGTCCCAAATCATGTATATATATATTGTGGACTTATCGATGCTTTCCTATGATACATTTAGGCTTGAATAGAGCTTGAAATGTACTTAGTTTGATGTGGAAATAAGTGATAAAATGAGAAATATGTCTAAGGTGATGATTTAGGATATAAACAATGGATTGCCGTATATGAAGTGTTCAAATATGGAATTTTGGGACATTATGAGAATGAAGAAGAACCTATGATGGCTAATGAGATTCTATTACAAAAACCCTACAGAATGATGCGCTCACGTTTTACTCATTAGTTAGACTTCAGAATTGGGGCCTAATAGAAAAACACTTCTCACTCTCTCTGGAACTCTTCTAGAACCCTTTCTCTATCAATTGAGTGTGTAAGAAGTGAAGGAACCTCGTGAACATAGTGAAGAACTCACTTATATGTCACTTCGCAACTTCTGGCCACGATTGTGGTATGCCTTGCCTTAACCTTATGAGGCACGATCATGGCCTGCTTAAAATAGGCCATACACACTTGTTTTTCATGCTATCTTTTATGCGTGTGACCCTTAGGTTCCCAGCTATTTTAGGCACTTGACTTAACTCTTAATTCAAACATATTATAAAGGGTTTCATGATGCCTATTTGCCGAAATATAAGTAGATTAACACATAAACTCTTTGATAGTTAATTACCCAATTTATGAACCTTTCCATAGATAATTACTATGCAATTCGTCCTTTCACCATACTATACCCCACTTGGTTCGGAGTATAGGCTATGTATCAACTCCCATTAGACTGACCACGTCACATCTAGTCTAAGTGATATTAGTTCTTGTCCTGGGATCTCATTACTCTATGTGTCATTAAAGACTCTTTATGACACATATTTGCTCTCGCCAGAGACTCCCAAGTAATGACCTTGATAAGAGGCCGTGGGTATCATCTCCTTCTATCATGAGGGGTGAATCCTTTATTGTCTACCCAATTACCTTCAAATACAAATAGTTGTACCCAATCACCACCCTAAGAGCGACCTCGTCTTGAGGTAACAAGGAATGGTGTCAAAGCACAGGATTTATATCCAAGATATCCTTGAGTACCTCAAGTCTAAGGATATTTGCACCATTGCTATTATAAGATTAATCATTGACATTCAATAGATCATGCATATTATAATCTCATTGCGGGTCATTCGATATACTTACTACCCTTAGTAAGCATCCATATATTAACTCTAAACATCTTATGCTTACAGTTTATGAGATCCACTGCTTGATCAAATCAAGAAGTATAATATGTTCTAGTCTATCAGGATTAATAATGTCCTATCTTATTAATCCTATAACTAGGGATTATTTAGATACTAACATAATTGCACATGATAGGAATCTCATTATGATTTCCTTCATGCTATGTTTTGTATCATGGACTTCATTAATTTGATTTAAGATCAATATCAATTCATATATAAATGAATATCAAATCAATGAAAAAATACCTTTCTCTTTATTAATCAACATAAAGTTTGTACAAAAGTTCTAAAGGTGATTGCCTTTGGAGCACTACTCTAACAATATCTCACCATTTTTTATGCCCAAAGACTCCTCAGCAGAATGGTGTTATTGAGAGAAAGAATAGGACTCTCGTTGATATGGCCAGAATAATGCTATACGAAAGTGGTTTGCCTTATGATTACTGGGCAGAAGCTATGTCAATTGCCTATTACATACTCAATAGGTGCCTTATAAGACCTATTTTGAAAAAGACCCCTTATGAGCTGTAGAAAGGAATAAAATTGAATGTCACTTACTTTCGAGCATTTAGTTACAAATGCTTCGTTCTAACTAATGGGAAAGACAACATTGGAAATTTTGATGTGCTATCAAATGAAGCTATCTTTCGGGGCTAAAGTACTACCAATAAAGGATTTAAAGTTTACAAAAAAAGAATAAAGAAGATAGAAGAATCAATACATATAGTATTTGATCAAACAGTACCCTCGACAACAACAGTTGATTCAGATGATGAAGAGCATTCCTTGGTTCCTAAAAACACATCGACTACACCTACAGTACCCTCAAAATTACAAGATCAAGAAGGTCCTTTTGAAGTTAGGACGAAGCAGGCTCCTTCCTCTTAACAGGAGCCTATACAACGAAGAACATCAAAAGAATGAGGAGATCATGATACACGTCAATACATTATGGGAGACCCTTCTGAAAGTCTAAAAACCAGATCATCCTTCAAGAACAGCTTTGGTGCCTTCATCTCACAATTAGAATAAAAACTATTGAAGAGGTTCTTACCGATGAAAATTGGGTTTAAGCCATGAAAGATGAACTAAATTAGTTTGAAAAAAACAAAGTATGGAATCTAGTACCTCGTTCGCAAAACAAGTCAGTCATTGGAACTCGTTGGGTTTTTTGAAACAAATTTGACAAAAATGGTAAGGTGCTAAGAAACAAAGATAGACTTCTAGCTCAACGTTATAATCAACAGGAAGGAATTGATTTTGATGAAACTTATGCGACTGTTGCTAGACTAGAATCAATTAAAATTTTACTTGTCTTCGCATGTTATATAAACTTCAAATTGTTCCAAATGGATGTCAAAAGTGCCTTCTTAAATTGATATATTAATGAAGAAGTGTTTGTTAAGCAACCTCCTCCAGGCTTTAAAGATGAAAATCATCCTGACTATGTGATAAAGTTAACTAAAGCTCTGTATGGTCTAAAATAGGCCCCTCGAATATGGTATGAGAGGTTAAGTAATTTTCTACGTGAGAATAATTTCCAAAGAGGAAAGGTAGATAAAACCTTATTTATTAAGAAAAAGGAGAATGATTTACTCATAGTGCAAATATATGTTGATAACATAATATTTGGCACTACTAATTAGTCCTTCTGTGAAGAATTCTCAGCATTAATGCAGGGGGAGTTTGCAATAAGCATGATGGGAGAGCTATTTTCCTTTATCGGATTACAAATCAAGCAAATAGAAAAATAGATCTTCATTAGCCAAGACAAATACACAAAGAAACTCATCAAAAAATACCATTTTGAGAATGCCAAACCTATGGGTACTCCCATGTATATTAGAACAAAACTTGATAAGGATGAAGAAGGCAAGACTATGGATGAGACAAAGTATAGAGGAATGATTGGGTCACTACTATATCTTACAAGCTCAAGACCAGACATTATACTTAGTGTGTGTCTTTTTTGACCTTTTCAAGCGAATCTAAAAGAAAGCCACCTTAAAGCAGTCAAGAGGATCTTTTGATATCTTCACAGAACTATGGATTTCGGATATGGTATCCAAAAATTGACTTTTTTAACATAGTTGGCTATTGTGATGTAGATTATGTAGGTGAAAAAGTCGATCGAAAAAACACAAATGGTCACTGTTAATTTTTTAGAGGATGTTTAGTCTTTTGGTCTTGCAAGAAACAAAATTGCATTGTAAGGCCCTAAATTATACCCTAGTTGAAATGATTCATGTTCATGAAAGTGCATGTGAGATAAGAGTTAAAATTACGCTATGAGTTGAATGTGAAAGGTACTTGACTTGAATTTCGGTATTGGTGGACTATAGTTAGTAAATTGGAATTAATTGATACCATTAGAGAATTGAGGTATTTAAATGTATATTTGGACAAGGAAAATTGACAAGTGGCAAGTTAAGTTGGTGCATGAAAATTTGCATGATTAAGCCTATGAGTTAGTGACACATGACATAGCTAATGCATTAACATTTGGCATCATTGATTTTATGACAAGTGGACCAACCTTGAAATGACATATGGACTGATTTGTAGGTGATTAATGGAAGCCTCTTGAGATAACAAGGGGCATCATAATTAAGTGTTACATGGTAGGACATATTAATTGACACATGCTTAAGTATATTAGAGACACCTAGTAACCAAAGGTAGCAAATTTTCCGCTCGAATGTTCTTCACTTCTTTTACTTTGCTCCTCTCCACCAAACCTCTCATTCTCCTCTCAACTTCTAGACTTTTTCTGACGTTTGAATCATCAACACTTGGAAACTTTGTAAGTTATTTTATCATAAAGATGGCCTTGTAATTTTATGTGTTATTATCTTGTTGGTGCTAAAAGTTGCACCTTAATCTTAGTTATGTGTTGATTGCTTGGAAGGATTGGTTTGGCTTGATCTTTGAAGAGATTTGGAGTTGTTCTTTGAAGTTTAAAAAGGTAAGGGAGTACTAAACTTGATATCATGATAGAACATGTCTTTTTTGACATTTGAAGTGGATAGAATGTGTACTGAATTAATGAAGAAATGTGGTTAGGAATGTGATACGTGCTGGGTACTCATTAGAAGGTGTGGTTCCACTGAACAACCATTAGTTTTTTAGCCATATCTTGACCTGTAGACATCAAAATGGGATGATTTTAAATTCAGATTAAACTAGATACATTTATCTACAATTTTATGAAGAATTAGAATTTTAATTCTGTCACTAAGTGTTTTGAAATTTAGCTTGAATTTGAGTTCTGGCATAGGCAGCAACACTATCCTTGATAGAAATTGTGTCTTGTTTTTATCGAGTAAACTATATTATGTTAGGTTGAATAAGACAAAATTTTATTCATAAAAGTTTTAGCTTATTCTCTTATCTTTCTATTGGTATAAATTTTGTAATTTTTCGATATCAAAATTAGGATATATGAGTTTTACAAGTTTGAGAGCACATGCACAATCATGCACTAGCCAAAATTTCAAACGTGCACAGTCTGTAGTATTTTGAGCATAACTCATAAAATAATGAACCAAATTGAATGATTTTTGTTTATTTACAAACTTAAGACATATAGGAACATTTTTTATAAGAAAATATTGTATAAAAACGTCAATTTCTAGGTCAGAATGGCTATAAAAGAAACTGATCCAAAAACCTGCTCTGTGAAAATAGTTGTTTGGAGGTTTCGGGTCCCTTATCCCCCAATTGTGGGAAATAGTTAGGAAGGTGGAAAAAAAAGAGATTTTATGCAATTGGTGACTATATAAGGTTAATTTAGTAATAGTTAGTTTAATTATGCATGATTAATTGAGATGATAATGTAAAGGATGTATGGTGTACAATGTTGAATTGCTTAGTGTGAGCATGAATGAATGAGTTCCAAAGGCTTATATATTATGAATTAAATATGGATGTATGTGAATTGGGAATTTCTGGTTGTGATAATTCCGGACCATTAGTTTTTCGAGGAGTTTGATAGTTGGGACTCTGTTGGACGTGCTTTCTATTTGTGTGAATATACATAATTTGTGAAGACTCAATACCTCTATTGATGCATTATTGCGCATACTTGTAATTGTATGACATGTTAATTTATTTGAAAATAAGTGAATATGTCAAGTTAAACAAAATGGAAAAAAGTGGTATGTGTTGCAATATATTCCTCGTATGAGAATTCTAAAAAGAACCCTTTTTATTTTAAAACTGTTAAGTCCTAGACGTGGGTAAATAGGTATGCCTAGAAGGGTCTGCAGCTACTCCTGTGACACTTTGGTGTCTCGTGTTACTGACACTTTGGTGTCCCCAGTTATTGAGACATAAGTCTCTTCTCTTCTATGATATCGATCACGGTATCTCCTGTATTTGTCCCGTTACCCACTTCTCTATAAAGGATTAGCAGTCTAACTTGTTTTGTATTCTGATACATGTTCAGTTCTGATATAAACAAAATTCTGATTTGATATTAGATAAACTCTGAATTGATACAAAACAAAGTCTGCTTTGATACAAGGGTTTATACCCTATTCTGATAATCAGTTCTGACATCTATATAATCTGTTCTGATACTTAAATGATTGGCATTAATATGAGAAATGTTCTCTAGTGATAGATTATATTTTATTCTGAAATCCATTTTGCTTTAATTGTTCTTTAGTATGAATCTTTAATGATTGCTTAAGATATAATTTGATTCGGTATATGTGGATGTTAGGTGACTATTAAACAGTTGCTAGTTTATGTATAATTTAGTTATTCCTCACTAAGCTTTATGCTTAGCACGGTGGTTTTGCCCCATGTAGGTTTAGATAGGAGGGTTTGAAGACTGGGACAATAATAACTGCGATGGCCAACAAAGAATGTGTTTTGTTTTGGAAATGTATGTTTGGATTGTATGTATAATATGAGACATGATGTATTTTAGTAAACGTTTGTAATTATTGTGATACAAAGTATATTTGAACTTGAAATATGTAATATTTTGTTTAAGGGTTTGTAATGTAATAACCTTAATTCAGGATGACTGGACACTTGTATTCGAATGAATTCAGTATATTGATTAAATTCCGTTTGAAGAAGTTGAATAGGTATGGAAAAATAATGATTGGTTATTTGAGTTCGGGCAACACTTTGTATTATTTTGATTTGTTTTAAATCCTGTCTTAGATAATATCCGCATATTCTTCTAAGGGGTATGTGGGTGTTACATGCACAACGCTTTCAACAATCGAAGAGAAATATATAACAGTTGCTAGCTATTGTGCTAAAATCTTATGGATGGAGCATTAACTCCAAGATTTCTCTCTGAACTTTAATCATATTCCTATATTATGTGATAATACTAATGCAATAAAGCTTTTGAAAAATCCTGTGCATCATTCTAAGACTAAGCATATAAAAATCAAGCATCATTTTCTTGGGGATCATATTTTATAAGGAACCATTAATCTCTTACATGTTAATACTAAAAATCAAGTAGCTGATATCTTCACTAAACCACTCTCTAAAGATAGATTTTGTGTGTTAATAATAGAGCTTGGTATATGCATATTATTTGATATTATATTTGTATGAATTTTCTATGCTACTTCTCTTTGTAGACATTAGTAAGTTCATTCTACTTTAGAAGGCTCCTCTCAGTTTTGAGAACTAATCCTAGTAAGCTCTTTCTACTTTAAAAGGCTCATCTTGGTTTAACAGAGTAGTATACACGTGCCCTAAAAAGGAAGTCATTCATGGTGTCGTTTCAGCATTTAAAGAAACATGCATACAGTCCTAACAGGTGGCTATACGAGACTGACAGAAGATATGCAAACGATCCACTTCCTCTTTTAGCATGTACGACCGTCCTTCTTCATACAAAATCAACACTCAAAATCATTTAGTATTCCTTAAGCATGCTTCATTCTTCTACTCATCCTCATTGTTCTTCGAAGTGCTGCTATTTATTCTCTACATTACAACTCTTCTAAACCTCGCCCATTGTTCTTACAATGGCATAAACAAAATCAAAAGTATAGAAGAAAACCCCTGCTTCAACTACTAACCATGAACAAATTATCGTTTCTAAGTCTTCTTCTCTATCTTCAATAGTAGGCCCTTTGAATACTCCTATTGAACTTATCTTTGTTTCTCTAAACCTTAAATTTCAGAAACACCCTTTTAGGAAACTCCTAAAGAGTGAAAAAGGTCAAATTTTGGCTATGCTTTCTCTAGAATCAAACTTAGACTCCTCTTTTAAAAACAATGAACCTTCAGCTGGACTTTGTCTCTGACTCCAGTGGAGAAGAAAAAGAAGAGAAAGAAGAAGAAGAAGAGAGAGAAGAAGAACAAAAGAAAGAAGAAGAAGAAAAAGAAGTAGAAGAATACTCAAGTAAGGGAGAGCAAACAAAAAAAGTAAGATTTCATTTACCCATTCTTACTTTGACCACTTCCACTGTAATAGCCCTAGACCACTCGCTCACAGATATTTTCCACTTTGGGCGTTGACCCAGCCAAGCCCTCACGATTTTGCTCTTCCCATACCTTGGGAAAACGCATCTATGAGGGAGAGGTATCCATACCCTTATAAGGCGTACTTCGTTCTCCTCTCCAATTGATATGGGATCTCACATTTCTCCCCTTTAAGGCTCAGTGTCCTCGCTGACACATCGGTTCGGAACCTGGCTTTGATACCATTATAATAGCTTTAGATCACCCGCCCACAGATATTATCTACTTTGGGCCTTATCTTAGCCAAGCCTCCTTCACAGTTTTGCTCTTCTTACATCTTGGGAAAACGCACATATGAGGGAGAGGTATCCATACCCTTATAAGGCGTACTTTGTTCCACTCTCTAACCAATATGGGATCTCACATTCCACCCCCCTTTAGGGCTCAGCGTCCTTACTGATACACCAGTTCAAGTACTAGCTCTGATACTAATGTAACAGCCCTAGACCATATGCCCATAGATATTGTCCGCTTTGGGCATTAGCCTAGCCAAGCCCTCACAGAAACGTTTTCCCAAGGTATGGGAAGAGCAAAACTGTGGGGTGCCTTCCCAGGATTGTGGAATGAGTGCCCTAAAATGCACTATCCAATTTCCCTCAATTTTCCAGCTTCAAACACCTTCATAACTGTCCATTAATTATACCTTAAGTATAACCTAATTATACTTCAATTCCTCATCAAATTCATTTCCAATTCCAACTCAAAATCATTCATTTGGCAGCTCAAAAACTATGGTCTTTGATGCATGCAAAAATAGAACATAAACTATCATTCATACATCATTTTCCAACACTAATTTCACTCCAATATCACAATCAATCCATCTCCAATTCAGCCATCATTAAGTTCTATTAACATATATCACAAGAGATCAGTCTTTCATTTACTTGATCAGCTCAATTGCCTGCTCAATTATCAAGCTAACCTATCTTTCCATGCATGCAAGCACAATTCCAAGAACAAGGTCGAATTAAAATGGTTTTCATCAAAGATCAAAAGATAGCAGCAAGTATAATAATGATCTGGTTCTATAACTATCTTTATGAAGGGTAAAAGCATGGATTTTGGTGTGGTAATTGAACATAAATGTAGACAAAACCCAGAGAAGTGAGGGTGTGGGTGTTTTGGTGGTGAGAGGAAAGGAGAAGAAAGCATGTAGTAGAAACTTTAGGAAAGATGAGTGACTCTACATTTTCTTAAGCTTTTTGGTACAAGGTGCCCTTGTTTTAAAAGGAAACATGTTATCCAAGGAGATAAGCTACATATCCTCTTATGTGCCTGCCAAATGTCATCAAAATCCTAGGCCATTTGTCACTCAATCACTACTGCCATTAGTCACTTAATTTTCTATGCCAAATGTCACTCATTTTATAGGCTTAGCATCATAATTTTTCATGTGTCAACTTTTCTTACCACTTGACATTTTTCCTAGACGAAATGTACGTTTTAATTCATCACTCTTCCAATTGTAACAATTAACTCCAAATTACTAATTATAATCTATCAAACCAAAATTCAAGACATAAACAATACACAATCATATCATAATCATTTTAAACTTTTCATACCCCGGAATATGTCAATTGAGTGCATATACCATCTTTGCAATGTTTTCTAAATCAACATTCATGTGTGTATATGCTCATGTTATGCATGTGAATGAAATGCAACTCATAAATTATAAAATGGTATTTCTCAAAAGTCTGACATTCTAACCCTCAGTAAGTTTTGGAAACCGGTTATTACATGTCTTATAGCAAGTTTTGGTTTATTTTAGTATGGAATACAATGATAAAGTTATGTGATCTATCTATTCTATCACTTATGTAAGAGAATTCCTAAGGCAACAAAAGTAACAAAGTCACTATGTTTATCTCTTTTTGAATGTTTTCTTATTATACATTGTTAATAAGTTGAATTATAGAGATTAGATAACACTTTGAGTATATATGGCTATTGAAGAATAAAACAACTGTGGAATTTACATGTGTTGTGTGTTAGAATTGTGGTATAAGGACTGACATCCTGGATCATTTGTTATAGTAGGTTCATATTTATATGTCATATGCACCTTGTAACATGTAATATATTATTGATAACGTATGTGACCTGTTATAATATCTTATTTTTGGAACATGCTTAGGGTTAGAACCCTATATCAAGCATTGCATATACATGTATAACATTAGTAGTCATGCACGAATTATATTTTGTACCCATTACAAGTTAGCATAAGCAATCCATTGACATGTCTCGGGGTATGAAAGGTGTTAAATGACTATGATGTGAATTATGACTTGTTATGTCTTGAATTTTAGTATGATTAGATTACAATTGGTAATTTGGAATTAATTGTGAATAATTAGGAGATTGATAAATTAATATGTACATTTGGACTAGGAAAAATGCCAAGTGGTAGGATAAATTGATACATGAAAATTACGGTGATTAAGCTTATAATTGTGTGACATTTGACATAGTTAAATGTGTGACAAATGGACTAGTAATTAAATGACAAATGGACCAATTATTGTGTGACATGTGGACTAATTAATTGGTGACATGTGGCACCTTAATATGTGGATAAATGGCAGCATGTTAGGGTGATATATGGAATACATGCCTTAGGACAAATGCCTTAGCCAAATTAAGACAACTAGCATATGATGTAGCAAGTTTCTGCAGCAGAGTTTTGCTGCTTCTTTCCTTTGTTTCCTTCACTAAAATTGCTCCTACTTTCTTCTCTATATTTTGCTTGACCCTTATCCAAATTGCTACACCAAAACTAGCATTTTGCCTTACACAAAATAGCTAAGAAACCAGTTCAAAGTGGTCTTCATATTGCTGTCTAAAAATCACCTTGTTTGTACCTTGAGTTATGTTGATTTTGCTTGCATGAGGGCTAGTATAATATGGAGTTTTGATCTAAAAATTGTAAGCTTATAAGTAAGTATACATTTAATCTTTATGGCGTGATTAATAGAATGAGAATGACGCTTGAATTGGAATGAAATGTATGTGATGTTGCTGATGAGGTGTGTTGGAGTCTACTAGATGAACTTGGATGTTTTCTATGTTCGTTCTTGCTGAATGAAAACCGTGGGTTATTGATTAATTTATAGATGAATTAGGTCTAGAATTTAGGTATAATAAATATGGATTTAAGCTAAAGAAAGATGGTAATAGAGTGTTCATGAATTGCGAAAGAACTAGGACTATATGCATGATAATGTATGATAATTTCTGGTTTGATTTCTAATGCATGAAAGATAATGATTTGAGAGCTATCAATTGAGTAATTTTTGAACTAGAATTGGTGACAATATTGACGAGGAATTGGAGTGTTAATTCAGGTCTAATTGAGGTATAATTGATGGACTAATAAGTAGATGTTTTGAATGTGGTATAAAGATGTCAAAATATGGAAAACTAATGAAGGAAATGGATGGGGACTTTCGGATAACCACCCCCCAATCATGGAAAGTTGTACATGATCGTGGGAATTGCATGGTAGTAAAGAAAATGTTCTTTTGTGTGATTCTTGAACAAATTAAGGATAAGGTAATTAACTATGATACATTTGAACTTGTTTAAGACTTAAAATGAACCTAATTTGATGTTGGGAAAATTGGTTAAAAAATGAACCTAATTTGATGTTGGAAAAATTAATTAAATGTTTGATAAATTTTGATTCATAATTGGTGTTATACTTTAAAGAAAAGATTGTTTGATAACAATGTATTTAAGTTTGGAATGTAGGAGTGTTAAAGGAATGAGGATGTTCATATAAATGCAAATGTATTCCAAAGGATATGAATAATGCATTAGGAATGAATGAATGAGAATTAGAAATTTTATGAATACTTATAATGTTAGTAAAGGTATGGTTAATGAATTGACAATGATCAAGTGTACTTAAGGTATTAACCTAATTGGAAACTAGCTATGTATAAGCTATAATGTTTGAATGAACATGAATTGTGATAAAGGAATCATACCTAGGAAAGTCATTAAGAATGCATTGAACATGGAACATATATATATGTGCATAATTGAATATTTATTTGTTTGATTACTTTAGTAATGTGTACAATATATGTGTATTTAAACGCTCAAGTTGAACACCATCATCCTGACATTTTCGGACCATCTAGGCAATAGCGTATATTGGAGTGTACTTTATGCAACCTAGATATTCTCACTAGTATTGATTTATTTCTATTTAATTCCCATATATTGAACTGCTATTGACTTAATTATGATAATTTCAGACTTTAATGGTTCGAGGAGTTTGATATTTGGGAATGTATTGGAAGTGTTCTGTTTGCTTCTGAATTCTGAAAGATATCTAAATACTCAACATAATTGTTGAATGTCAGATTTAGGTCTGATGAGCGTGAGTTTTTGTCTGTGCATCATAAATAAATGTTATTGATGGCATATTCTGTGATTTAATGCATTACATTAAATTCATGATCGGATAAAGGCATTATGACCAGAGTAGTTAGTATGAAAGAGCTTTAAGCTCAGAAATATGGAATTTGCACGTAGAGCCTGGCTCTATGATTTCTGTATCTGAATGAGCCCAATATGGGACATTATCTGTATCTGTATCTGTATCTAAAAGGTGCTCAGTCACAACAAATAATAACAAAAGTGGAGTCTCATTTGCATCTGTATTTGCTCATAAATGATTATGAAAATATTTCTGAATTGTGATGATATTGTGGTATGCCTCATTTGTGAACTTTTGATAAAATGATTAACTGAGATAGATAATGATGTTATTCTAAAAAGATTATATGATTTATTGAAATGAAGACTATTGTGTAATTAATTTATATATGATATGTTTGATCTGCTGAATGAGTGAGTACATCGAGGATCGTTAGCTCACTGAGTTCGCAAAACTCATAAAAATTATAATGGGACTTTTCAGGTATGAGAGAGGAGACTTAGTTCCTAATATTCTATATAAGAACAATTTGGAAAAAGATATAGCTCAAAGGTCTATCAATTGGAATTTGAGGAGTTATAGTTGTGTTTATGTAGTTTTCACTTCATGTGGATCTTTTTGTATAAAGAGTAGTAAACATCTTAGATAATTTTGACAATGTAAATATTGTTTTAATGATGACAGTGTAAATCCAATGAAATGAAGAGTAGTAGTTTTTAAGTCTTGTGTTATTCTGTATAATGCCATATAAGTGATTATGATTACTCTAACATGCCCTTGTCATAAGTTATATACTTGAATGTCCTTTAGATGTTAGAGTATATACTCTATGGTAGTGGGGCACTACAATTTTGGTATCAAAGCATGGTTGGCATCTATAGGGAGATAAAAGAACATTTAGACATAATATTGAGTGAGAGATTCAGATAGTGATCACAACTATTTTTGTTATAAGTCATCTGCTATAGGAGATCAAGTTAGAGAGTCAGTTGACATAGAGTATGTAGGAGCCAATAGAGAGTCTCTTGTACCTGAATTTGCACAAAGGCCCCCGAGAATCTTTAAGAGGATAGAAAGGAGATATGATAATTTGAGAAACCAGGGGGCTATAGGCTTCTACAGAAGTACAAACCCTGCAGAGGACAAGGGATGGTTAGAAAGAACCGAAAGAGTATTTGATCAGATGGATTGTGAGTGAGATGAAAGATTTTATTATGCAGTCTCACTTCTACAAGGTCCAGCATATCAGTGGTAGAATACTGTTCCAAGCAGTGTCATTAGGCCTTGTAGTTTAAAGTGGGAAGATTTTCTTAAGGTATTTAAAGAGAATTACTTACTGATGATTTACTAGATCGGAAGATGAAAGAGTTTTTAGATTTAAAACAAGGTAGTCTCTCTGTAGCTGAATATGAGATTCGATTTAATGAGTTAATAGGGTATGCAATTGCCTTGATGATAATTGAGGAGGACAAGTGTAGGAGGTTTCAGGATGGGTTGAATATGGAAATCAGAACGAGGCTAGCCATTTCTAATTTGATTAGTTTTATGGAACTACAAGCAGCCTCGATTAAAATTGAACAATTGTTGAAGGATGGTTAGGGAGAGTATAGATAAGAGTCTAAATTGAAGAGACAGACTTAATCTCAGGCTGATTCTGGCAAAAGCTTTAATAAACGCTAGAACTAATCGTTTCAATCCCAGACTAGATCGAGACAATCAGGGTTTCCACCAAGAGGTGAATTTGTTCAAACTGGTAGAGGTAGAGGACAAGTGCCCTACTGGTAGTCCCAACAGATGCCTGATTATGAACATTGTGGGAAGAATCATGGTGAGGAGTGTATAAGATTATCAGGAGCTTGTTTAGTATAAGAGGAGGAACAATGAATGAGACGATGGTCTAATAGAGTAGAGCTACTGGATCTGTACAGAGAGGTAGAGGTAGAGGCAGAACACAATCAACAGGGACTAGTGTTAGGACTGAGGTACGGAGTAACCAGCCGCAATCTCAGGCCAGGTTTTATGCCATCACCAGATAGGAAGCACATAACTCCCCAGATGTGGTAGCAGGTCTCTTGAATGTTGTTAATTTTGAAGATTTGCATTGGTAGATCCAGGATCTACACATTCTTTTATCGCACCGCATTTGGCATATAGACTGCATTGTGAGAGAGAAATGTTGAATTGTGATTTAGAGTTGAGTACTCCAGTAGGTAGTACCATAGTGATTGGTTAAGTTTGTAAAGGACGAATCATTCGGATTGATTAGGAAGAGTTAAAAGCTTATTCGATAATATTGTAGTTGAGGGAGATAGACATTATCCTAGGTATGGACTGCCTCACTGCTCATAAGGCTGTGATGAATTCCTATACTAAGGAGGTAGTTCTTAAATCCCCTAATTAGCCAAGAGTAGTGTTTCGAGGAGTTAGTCAAGTAGTACCAGCCAGATTAATTTCATTTATGAGTGCTTTGAGACTGATCCGAGGTGGATGTGAGGCTTATCTGGGCCACATAGTTGATACCCAGAATGAACAAACCATTCAGGATATTCCTATTGTTAAGGATTTTCTGGATGTATTTCAGACTTAATTATCGGGTTTACGCTCAGAAATGGAAGCAGAGTTTACCATTGACCTTATTCCAGGTACCACTCCTAAATTAATTCCTCCATATAGGATGGAACCTGTAGAACTGAAGGAACTTAAGACACAGTTGCAAGAATTGTTGGAAAAAGGTTTTATTAGACCTAGTGTGTCTCCTTGGAGAGCTCTGGCATTGTTTATAAAGGAGAAACATGGAACTCTGAGACTGTGTATTGACTATAGGCAGTTGAATCGGGTAACAGTGCAAAATAAGTATCCTCTACTGAGGATAGATGATTTGCTTGATCAGTTACAGGGAGCTCAAGTGTTTACTAAACTTGATTTGAGATCAGGTTATTATCAGTTGAAGATAGTTGAGGCTGATTTACCAAAGAGTGCATTTAGAAT
Source organism: Erythroxylum longipes (assembly GCA_027563885.1). Lineage (NCBI taxonomy): Eukaryota > Viridiplantae > Streptophyta > Magnoliopsida > Malpighiales > Erythroxylaceae > Erythroxylum > Erythroxylum longipes. The sequence goes on along the minus strand of JAOQMS010000006.1, from coordinate 8,208,585 downwards.
AAGATATGAGCATTTCGAGTTTTTACTGATGCCATTTGGGTTGACGAATTCCCTAACTGCTTTTATGACTTTAATGAATAAGGTATTCCAACCTTATTTAGATCATTTTGTCATTGTATTCATTGATGATATTTTGGTGTATTCAAAGTGTAGGGAGGAGCATACTGAGCACTTGAGGTTAGTTTTACAGATAATAAGGGAGAAACAATTGCATGCCAAGTTTAGTAAGTTTGAATTTTGGCTAGATCAAGTAGTATTCTTAGGTTTTTTTGTGTCTAGACAAGGCATTCAGGTTGACCTAAAGAAAGTAGAAGCGGTAATGAAGTGGGAGGCTCCAAGAAATGTGATTGAGATCCAAATTTTCCTTGGATTAGCCAGTTATTACAAGAGGTTTGCCGAGGATTTTTCGTTGATCTTAGCCCTTTGACAAAACTTTTGAGGAAGAATGTGCCTTTTAGACGGAATGATGATTGTTAGAGAAGTTTTGAGGAGCTTAAGCACCGATTAACTACAGCACCGATGTTAGTTATTCCAAATGGATCTGGAGGTTATGTAGTGTATAGTGATGCTTCACACCAGGGGTTAGGATGTGTTCTGATGCAGAATGGCAGAGTAATAGCATATGCATCGAGATAGTTGATGTCTCATGAGTATAATTATTCAGTATATGATTTAGAGCTTGCTGTTGTAGTATTTGCTTTGACGATTTGGAGACACTATTTATATGGTCAAACTTTTCAGGTATTCACTGATCATAAAAGTTTGAAATATTTATTGAGTCAGAAAGAGTTGAATATGAGACAGAGGCGATGGATTGAGTTGTTGAAAGATTATGATTATACAATTGAGTATCATCCTGGTAAAGCTAATGTGGTAGCTGATGTATTAAGCTAGAAATCAATAGTAGCAAGTATAGTTATCGAGGTTTCCCAACTTAGTACAATTAAGAGGTTTAAATGTTGAGTTGAAATTGGGGCAAAATGAGGCATTGATAACTACATTGAAATTGAGACCTGTATTATATGATAGAATTAGAAAAGTTCAAAGTAAAGATCTAGAATTGGTGAAGTTAATTGAGAAGTTGAAGGTGAATCTGAGTTCCAAATTTGAGTTGAGAGATGATACATTGTGGTTGAAATAGAGATTGTGTGTACCCAATGTTGATAATTTGAGAAAAGAGATACCAGAGGAAGCACATGTAGCAACTTATGTTATGCATCCTAGTACTATCAAGATGTAGAACATGCTGAAACATCATTTCTGATGGCCAAGAATGAAAAAGCAAGTAGCTGAGTATGTGGTCAAGAATGAAAAAGCAAGTGGATGAGTATGTTGCCAAGTGTTTAACATGTTAAAAGATAAAGGCATATCATCAGGCTCCGGTGGGTAAGTTACAGTCATTGCCCATCTCGGAGTGGAAATGTGAGATGATCACGATGGACTTTATTATAGGTTTGCCTAGGACTTTGAAGCAACATGACGCCATATAGGTCATTGTTGATAGAGTGATCAAGTCGGATCATTTCTTGCTAATGAGAGAGAAGAACTCACTAGATCAGTTAGCTCGGAGATTTGTGAATGAAATAGTGAGATTATATGGGGTTCTAGTATCTGTTGTTTCAGACAGGGATCTTAGATGTAGGAGTGTTAAAGGAATGAAGATGTTCTTATGAATGCAAATGTATTCCAAAGGATATGAATAATGCATTAGGAATGAATGAATGAGAATTGGGAATTTTGTGAATACTTCTAATGTTGGTAAATGTATGGTTAATGAATTGAGCATGATCAAGTGTATTTAAGGTATTAACATAATTGTAAACAAGCTATGTACAAGCTATGATGTTTGAATGAGCATAAATTGTGATTAAGGAAACATACCCAGGAAAATCATTAAGCATGCATTGAACATGGCATATATATATGTGGATAATTGAATATGTATTTGTTTGATTACTTTAGTAATGTGTACAATGTATATGTATTTAAACGCTTAAGTCAAATGCCATCATCCTGACATTGCAGGACCATCCAGGCAATAGCATATACTGGAGTGCATTGTGAGTAACCTAGATGTTCTTACTATGATTGATTTATTTCTGTTTAATTCCCATATATTGAACTACCAATGACTTGATTATGATAATTCCAGACTTTAATAGTTCGAGGCGTTTGATATTTGGGAATGTATTAGAAGTGTTATGTTTGCTTCTAAATTCTGAAAGATATCTGAATACTCAACATAATTGTTAAATACCGAACTTAGGTCTGATGAACATGAGATTTTGTCTGTGAATCATAAATAAATGTTATTGATGGAATATTCTTTGATTTGATGCATTACATTAAATACATTATCAAATAAAGGCATTGTGACCAGAGTAGCCAGCCTGAAAGAGCTTTAAGCTCAGAAATCTGTAATCTACACGTAGAGCCTGGCTTCGTAATTTCTGTATTTGAATGAGCCCAAAATGGGACAACATCTGTATCTGTATCTGAAAGGTGCTTGGTCACAACCAATAATGACAAAAGTGGAGTCTCATATGCATCTACATTGTTCATAAATGAAAGTGAAAAATTTTCTGAATTGTGATGATATTGTGGTATGCCTCATTTAAGAACTTTTAATAAAATGATTAATTGAGATAGATGACGATGTTATTCTGAAAAGATTATATGATTTGTTGAAATGAAGACTATTATGTAATTAATTTATATCTGATATGTTTGATGTGCTGAATGAGTAAGCACATTGAGGATGGTTAGCTCACTGAGTTTGCAAAACACATCAAAATTGTAACCTGGCTTTTCAGGTAGACTTAGTTCCTAAGATTCTCTAGAAGAATAATTTGGATTAAGATATGGCTCAAAGGTCTGTCAGCTGGCATATAAGGAGTTGCAGTTGTGTTTATGTAGTTTTTACTTCATGTGCATCTTTTGTATAAAGAGTAGTAAACATCTCAGATACTTTTAACAATGTAAATATTATTTTAATGATGATAGTGTAAATCATGTTTGCAAATGAAATGAAGAGTAATAGTTTTTAAGTATTGTGTTATTCTGTATGATGCCATATAAGTGATTATAATTGCTCTAACATACCATTGCATAGGATATGTACTTGAATGTCCTTTGGATGTTTGGGTATATACTTTATGGTAGTGGGATGTTATACCTGTAATAGAAGAAGTTGACTAAGATTTGAAAGCACTTATGTAATCGTGAGATGTTGACTGAATTTAATTACTTACCATCTATGTCTATCTTTTATAACCAAGATTAAGATAAAATCACACCACTAAACTTATGGACTATCGATTTCATATTTTAGGAAAGGAATTTGCTCTTGTAGATATTATTGGTAATTATGTTAGTAAAAATAATGTATCAGTTGCATGTTATGTAAACTTATATTTCCTTTAATATGACTTTTGCTAACATGGTTAGCTTTTATGAATTGTGAACTTAAACAAATCATATCTATCTCAAGTGCAATAAAAGGTAAAAGGTAAGTAGTGGTTGCAAAATGCAACACATTTTTGTAATAAAAATGATAAGAAAAGTGAGAACTATGCAGAACAAAGACAAAAAGATCTAAAACATAAACACTAGAAGTGAGCTCCTATTACTTACCCAACATACATTTTTGAAATTCTTCCATCAAAATAAAATGGCAAGAAGACGGTTAACTCAACAGTGAGTAAAAGTAATTGTTCCTCTACTATGCATTTCACAATTGAGGGAATATATAGAAAGAAATAATATTATTAGGTGCCAAATTTCCTGGCCCTATTACTGAGGAAGAATAACGTTTATAATTTTACAATTGGATTAGGCTAGTATGGTCCATATTATGATTGTTGCATGCCTTTTTATTTCTTTATATATGAATTATAGTTATTTTTTCCTTTAAAGACTTGATGTTTATATCACGTGTTGGAAGTGTACTGTTTGTGTTAGTATATATCACATGTTTTTGTTGACATTATACCTATAATTGATTGTAAGAGTTTCAATTGTTAATGCTTATAATGAAATTTGGCGTTGTATGCAACAGATATAAATACAAAACTATTGAATAAGTGTATTATATTAAATACAAAATATTCTTTTTCGCAGGCCCTATTTTATGTTGAAGAGAGTCAATCATTCTTCTTCTTTATAGTCTGTGGTTGTCTGTCCATCCAAATAATTCATCCAACTAATGTCTACCATATGTGTTGCTTTAATAGTACAAGTATTTATGTTTGGGTTTTGTGTGAATACAAAGGAGGTCATGATTTTGTGTTGATTAGAATATGCTTATAATCATTAATGAGTTTTTATGTTCTTCTTTAATAGTCTAAAAATTTATGTTTAGGTTTTGTTTGAATCATATATTAGTAGATGTATGATTACATAAGTGTTTATTATATGTGGAATGAGTTTGAGATCTTATGGATGATCCAATGCATAATAAACTCCAAGGATTATATATAGGTTGGAAAATCCATTATGCACCTTCCATGAGGCTTATCAGTGAAAAATTCCATGAGCGTAAGAGTCACAGCAAGAACTTGATTTCTTGATTTACAGATGTAAATAATGTCATGTACCTAGTATTAAAATCAATTGTAGGTGATTAATTCTAACATAAATACTTGAATTTCAATGTGATTAATTCAAACTTAGTATTAACATAAGAAATTTGTAGGTTTAATAGACATAACAATTCTTCGTATAATAAGCCCGTAGGACGGTATATAGGTTGGAAACCCGTGGTGCAGCTCCTATGAGGCTTATCGGTGAAAAATTCCATGATTCTAGGAGTCATAACGAGAACTTGATTTCTTGATTCACTGGGATAAACAATGCCACATACCATAGTGCTTATTTAAAATCAAACTTTGGATTATTGTGGTGATTGTCCAATCACTAAGGTGGAATTGGTTATGTTTAAGTTTTATAATTGTCAACTCATATAGTGGGATAGGTTGGTTTCAATTTAGAGGGAAAATGGTCAAAGACCTATAAAATTTAAGCGATGTTATGTAAAGTAAAGATTAAATGTTCTATAAACTTAGGGGAAATGAAGGATACTAACTATGAAATCACTGTTTTAACTAACAGTTTTGTAGAAATAAGTAATGTTGATAAATCTTGGATGTATAGACGATTAACACCAGATGTTTTTATTAATCCTGAGTTTGTTGAGGGAGTTGAAGCTTTTATTCATTATGCATGTTCTCAACCTACTTATATCAAATGTCCATGAAAAAAGTGCAAACATATTTGTTTTCTTCCAATTGATGAAGTGAATCTCCATTTGTTAAAAAAAGGGTTTGTAATAATGATTAATTTGTCTTTGAAATAGAATACTATATGAAATAATCTATTATTGCATTAATAATATATTGTTATATATTGAATTTATATTGTTATATTACTGGAATATTCAATAAAATGTGAATTTCATGTTTGAAATATGCCACAAAAGAGAAAACAAGATAAGATTATTAGGTTACCATGATTCCATTAGCCAATGGAGGTCTAGGTGAAGCTTCATCTTCTACAGATGCTACAAAATCTGTACATCCACCTACTGCACATCCAGATGAGGCATCACTTTCCCGACCTGCAATCCCTGCACAGTCATCTTCTGTACCTGATGCTACACTATCCACCTTTTCTCCTTCATCCACCACCCCTATACTGACAGAGATATTAGGGGTAAACATTGCGGATGAAGGAGGCGACCTCCAGCTTGGAGCTAAAGGAGTTAATGGAAGAACTTACATCACAATTTTCAACAACTTGTGAGTGAAAATACATGGAACACCATAAGTTTATAATGAAGTTATAGGTTTTAATTTGAAAATGTTCTAAAATTGCTTTTATATTAGGTTGGTTCCATCGAAAACGTGCTCAAAAAACATGACATCCAAGTTCAAGGAGAAGATTGATCTTGAGAGTTATATATGGAAGAATATCGCTCAGGCAACAAAGGATTTTTATTATCAGGAGTTTGAGGTATAAAAAATATATTATTTTGTATTTTTATCTAATTAATTTTATACATTAACTGGATAAATATTGTAGGCTATAAATACTTATGGTATGTTTTTCTTTTTTTTCAGAAAGAATTTTTTGGGATTCCAAATTTGACACGGTTATTTATAAAGTATATGAGAGAAGAACTCGTACATTTTATAGAGACTTTCTTAGTGCGATACACAAGACTAGTGTACGACCTCCTTATATATATGAAGAAATATGGAGTTACTGGTAGCAGTATTGGACATCACCTAAGGCAATATCCTTTTCAGAGCTTAATTTTGTAAACAAAGGTGGAGGACTGGAGGAAGATGGTCTTCCCGTACATTCTGGAGGATCTATTGCCCATTAGGAGCATGCAAAGAAACTTGTCAATATCTACACTTTACACTTATATAAAAATTTGATTTTTTACTTTGATATATAAAATTTGATTTGAATTTAATTTGATGTGTGAATTTTGTAATGAAAATATATATGTATTATAGAGAATGATAATGTTATAAATGTCTGATGCTATATATAGCTATGTTGCTGAGTTACTTTCTTTGTTCAATAAGGGGTAAATATCATAAAAATATAGGAAACTCTGCAAAAAATTTTGTAAATTGTAGTTTACTTATAACATTTTATTTTGATGCAGGAAAAGTTTATGGGCAGGAAGCCTACACTCCGTCAGCTTTTTTTTCACACCCACACTAAGAAGCATGATGGTATGATCTTTGTCAACAACTGATGTAGAAAACTTAATGTATGTGAAATTTATGCTTTAATATTAATTCTTAATAATTATCACTTCTTAACATAAACATTGCCTTCTGATAGGTTCAAATACAGGAAAGCATTTAATGACAGTCTCAACACTCTTAAACTGTTGATAAGAGTCAAATATATTTTGATGCAATAGGTGGTAGGGAACGTCATGGAAAGATCTTGGGCTTAGGTTCATTTGCGAATACATGCTATGCGCAATCCTCCACATCATTACAGTTGTATCTAATCGGCGGTCCGCATCCAATGAGAGATTTGTTCAACTTGAGATCACTATACAGACGCTAACAACCTAGTTGTAACAGTCGATGGAGTAAATAGCCCAGCTCCATAATGAGGTGGATGAGTTGAAGGAGAGGGGCAAAACCTCATTGCAGCAGTCAGAGTATCTGCATTCACCAACTAAATAACTTAGTTGTAGCTACCCTCAAGCCATTTTGTAGGAATTAGATAATCATTATTGTAGATAATAAATTATTTATTATTAATTAAGATAATTTTTACTTTATATTATCAATCAACTTACTATTTAGACAAATTAAATGTAGAAAAATTCAAAATATTATCAACAGATAACTGTAGGAATTAATTATCAATTATAAGATTATCAATCAAAATTAAATTTATAAATTAAATTAAATTTACGAAAAATTGAAAAAATATCAGTGTATATACCGATGGAATAACAATATCTGTCGGTAATTTAGTAGTAAATTTACCGATACAACACAACTTACCGTCGTTATATTTTTCAAAAGATTTCCAAAACTTTGACCGTTGCTAATCCATCGGTAAATTTACTGAAGACACAAAAGTTATCGTCGCTAATTTGTGTCACCAACTTTGTTTACAGACAGAAAACCTTTATATTATGTTAGTAATTTCTGTCACCAAACCCCATTTTTCTTGTAGTGCAAGGTAAAGTTCACTAATTATATTTGTAGCTGTGATTAATCCAAGTGTTAATTTTGAACGTGGATATAAATATAATGCATTATTTATGACTAGAAGCATCAACAGGAGAGAAAGTCTTAAAACTGAACTTATAACAAAGAATAGAAACATTGTAAATAAGTAGAAACACTTTGGAGATCTTGGATATCATTAGGGCACACAAATATCCCACTTCCCCACTAATTTGTACTAACATTCCTGTAATGTTAATTTTGTGATCTATTAACTGCGACAACTTCATATGATAAAAGTGATATGACTAAGAAACAAAAAACATATAATCTTAATGAGCCTAAACAAAAATACGAATCTACACCATTATCACCAACAGTGATAGTGTTAAGGGAAAAAGCTTTAATAGCTAATTCATTTCTCATAAGATCAAGTAGAAGCAGAAACTAGAGAGTAAATAGAGTTGAACAGAGTTTTTGACGATGAAATTAAATCATTGAGAATTCCTATTAGCAACGATTTTAGTACCTTTAGCGAAGATTTTCTCAGTAGCCAAAGGTCAACTTTGTTGTAGTGCCTAATTGATTACATGATCTAAAATTTATATTTAGTCTATACCAATAAAACTTTAGTGTATGAATAATCTTCTTATAGAAAAATTACTTTCTTTATCATAATTATCAACATGTCCTTTCTCCTCTTTATTACTAGTTTGGTTACGATCACCTTTATTGGATTGTTTTTTATCCTTGAAAAAACTTTGACACCTTTAATGTCTCCTTTTTTTCTTATTTCCTAAAAGGCCCTTTAACTCAATTCCATATAAAGCGTTAGGCACTTTAGTAACATAAAGCTTCAAAAAGTCTTGAAATTTATAAAGATGAGATTTTTGATTCAATTGTCTTAATATGAGTAATAAGAAACTTTTCAATGAGTTACAACTTTATTAGTCCATCTATATACCTTTTTTTCATATTCAAGATCCGTTATATTGAGAGTTTCAAGCTCTCTTCTTAAATTCAACAATTGCATTTGTCAATTCGTATCATTGTTTTGGAAATCCTCTTTCAACTTGACCCTTTTTTTTGTTTTTACTGTTTCACAAGTCATGGTTTTAGTGAAAGTAATATCTGAAACTGTCAGATAAATACGTGACAAAAGCTTTAAATTTTTAGCTTAATATTAATTCTTATCTAACCTAATATCTAAAACAAGCTTTAAAGGACATCAATCAAAAAGAAACTAATTAAGTGATGGAATCAATAACAAACTTACTATATCTCTAACATTTACAACTATAAAAAGATGCACTACAATTTATGGAACAAATCCACTGATTATAAATGAAAGACTTGAGCTACTTTGAAGTGTATAATACTTAAAGTAGCATCACATAAAGATGCAAAACTATACTACCCTACTCTTTAGGAGTCAGTTTAAGTGGTTAGAAGAGTAATTCTAAATTCTAGATCTTGAAATATACTCTTATAGACTCTTTTAAAAATAAATTACTTGATTTTGTTGGATTTTAACTTTAGATTAAGTTAAGCTTAATTATTTGTTAAGTGACTTACCCAAAATATATGAATTATAGATTATTATTTGCACCAAAACTTAACGAGTGAAATTTCTACTAATGAAAGAAAAATTTATATTGCCTTGTGTTATAGCCAATAAATGTATGTCATCTAATGTCAATCTATCTTACACGTAAAAGTTGGTAAAAGCCCAACTTATTAGTTTCCTAATACATGCTTTTAAGGTTCCATTCTCGCAAAAAAATGGAGATATACCATAGCACGAGGAGATACTGAGTTCCAATAAGTCCCTTGGCATTGAAGACCTTTTACAGATGGACTTTAGGAAAATGCAAGATGATAGCTAAATCAATAGGGGAGACAAACTGAAATCTTGAATCATCATAATTGTGAAGAAAACTAAGATTTCCAATCCGCTGAATACATCAAATGGAATAAAGTTGACCAATTGGTTTACTACTTCCTCGTTGGATTACTCTCTAACTTAACTGCACGACTTGTGCTCGAGCATTACACAACTCGTCATCTTTGAGTAGGACTTCAAAAAAACTTATGTGATAGTTAGCATCTTAAAGATCTGTCCTTTTTTGGAAGCTTCACACTTTGAAAAAAGCTTCATACTATTATCGAGTATCTCAATGTCATGTCCACTACTGTAGAAAAATTCGTAGCAATTAGAGATTCAATATCAAATGAAGACCTTATTCTCTTCACGTTAAACTGACTACCTGCAAAATTGAAGTAATTTATAAAAGCTATAGAAGATCACAACATAAGAATTACCTTTACAGAACTCAAAGTGAAACTTCTGATTTATAAATAACGATTAATCTCCTTTAGTGCCTCACCTTCATCAGATTCAGCCTTCACTACCTTCTCCAACAACAATCACTCAACCTATAGCTCATATGGCAGGGGCGACAGAGAGACATGGAGAGGGCGACACTCATTTCTTAGCCCTAATTCTCATGGGCATCAAAATTGGGGAGCTAAAATCTTTAATACAACAACAATAACAACTTTTCATTGAAGTTTCGCTGATACGTGAGGTCTAGGGAGGTTCAAAAGTACATAATAATACTTTTAAATAGTAGAGAGACTATTTCCAATAGACCCATATGAAAAAATATATTTATATACACACTAAGTAAATAAATAACTAATATACAAATATAAAATAAAATATAAAAACAAAAATTAATAAAAGATACATATTAAAATAATAAAGTAATAAAAAAATTAAAAATAAAAATAGACATAAAATATAATAATAAATAAAAATAAATATATTTAAATAAAATATAAAATAAGTAATAAAATAAATAATGTAATAAATATAGAACAAGGTAAAGAATAAAAAAATAAAAAATTAAATAAATATACAAACAAAAAGGAAGATAAGTAAATAAATGAGATATTACAAGAAAATGTTTAAGCTAAGCAAGGAAATGTTTAAGATAAATAACTAAGAGGGAAATACTAAATATTAAATATTTAGGTTAAATACAAGACATAAGACTCGAAGAAAAATGTTTAAGAGACCTATGAAAAAGAGAAGGATCTCCCTGAATGAGATCCTCTATACGTCTCTTAGTACACCAAAGTTTTCTATTGAGGGTCATGTTCTTGGAAAGTTGCAATAGAACCATATTATTCTTGAGCACCTCCTTCCAATTCTTCTTAGGCCTTCCTTTTTTCCTCTTACAATTCTAAATACGATCTTCTCGCATCTTATCAATGAGCGTTGGGATGTTTCCTTTTAACATATTTGAACCACTTAAGCCTTGTCTCTCTTTTTTTATTTATATTTTTTACCTTTAATTTTTCTCCTACCATTGCAATCCTAATTTTATCTCTTCTAGTAAGGTTACATATCCAACGAAGCATCCTCATCTCTACCACCGTTAACTTATGACTATGCACATATTTTATTGTAACATCTCGTTACCTATGTTAAGGCTAGAACAATAAATTATGAGAAGTTTATATGACTTAAGGCAAATGCACGTTAGACATAAG
>JAOQMS010000006.1:8177810-8197218 GCA_027563885.1 Erythroxylum longipes | reverse complement strand
AGGGTTGGGACAGGGTTAAGGGGACAGAGGATCAGATCCCGACGTTTTGGGGACATAAGCAATTTTGTCTTAGGAGCTCTCAGTTTTAATGAAGAAAAGGGGCAAAGCTCTCAACTGTGAGAGACCAATAGAGATGTAGCTTTCTCAATACTAGTTCGAAGGTGACATCGATACTGATGACCCGGTTAAGCATTCCTTCCTTGCATTTATTGTTTTCTTTTTCTTTAGGAATTGATTGTGTTACCCTATGTATATGGATTTGGATTTTGTGTATGAATGATCGTATTCACGATATCGTTCAATTATTTGTGTATGAACTCATTGCTAGAATTTCAATATAATCTGTAATTGTTATGTTGAAATTCATTTGTAGCGACTAATGATTTGTAATCATTAGGGATAATATAACTTAGGATAAATGCCCCGAGCGTATGTGATTGTTGCCTTGATTAACCAGTTTTCTTAATTCGTAATGCGATTGCTCAATTGAATATATAGATCGTATTTTAAGTTTTAGGTAGTTAGGTTTAATTAACAAGTGTCTCTTAATTAAACAATACCTAAGGAAAAACTCGGGTTAATAGAGCTTGACGTTGAACTACAATTAATAGTTGCTAGGAGATGTAAGAGAACAATAAATCGATGAAATATGTTTAATTAGGGTATAGGCCAAGATTGAACTGAAGAATCGGGTCCCTAACGCATTTGCCATTTTTCATTATTTTTGTATGTTTTCTTTAATTTGTTTTCGTTACTTTAGTTTTACTTTATTTTGTTAGACATACCATCCAAAACCCCACTTTAAATCTACACACCATTTAATTTTATTTCAACAATTTTACATACACTCTTTGTAGGATCAACCTGGACTCACTACTACTGTAGTAGTAGGTCTAGTTTATTTTGTGTAATGTTACAATATGCTACCACTTGGCCCAAAAGAAAGGTGCAAAATGAAGTCGTTTTGCTAATTTTTAAAAAAAGGTGTATACGGGCTGGTCCATGTTCAAATCGGTAGCCACCCGCCTGACCCGTTGCCATCCCTAAGTTTAAGAAACTTTTGAAAAACCCCTTCATCATTAAAATTTTCCAAAAAATCTCCTTCCAATTTTAATTTTTTTAGAAAAATCCCTTCTCCTAAGCTTTGATTAGAAAATGAAAACAAAATATGTTTACTATGATCATCACAAATGCTCTAAACAAATATTTTTTGCATGATGATTCAACCTTACGTTTAAATTCAAAATGAATTAACAAAATTCAAGTCAAATTAGTAATTTATTAAAATTATTAAAATAATTAATTTAAGTTGAATTTAATCAGTTTGAGTCAAGTTTAAGAGCTGAGTTGAGTTATTATATTAGTGAAGTTTAATTCCTCCACATCTAATATTCATATTGCATTTTACATCTATTTATTCTATTATGAATTCCAATTTTAGTTTCTTATTTTTAGTTTCTTTTTCAAATAAAAACAAAAACTTATTTTGTTGTTAATGTCAATGTAGAGATAATTTTATTATTGATAATAGTTAAATATTAGATAAATTTTAATGATAAATTAATTTTAGTAATTAATTAAGTAAATAATTTTATTTTAGTATATTTTATATAATATTTATTAATGACTACTAGTAAAAGATCTAATACGTTTTATTCAAATAAATAATTTAATAAGTAAATTTTTATGAAATAATTTTATTTTATGATATATTTTAGTTTTTAAAAGTAATCAATTTGATTTTTATACATTTTAAGATATTGTAAACTTAAAGTTATTTATTAAATAATTATTAAATCAAAAATATTTTATTGTAAAAATAATTTTAAAGTAATTATATTAATTTCTTATTAGTAATTAATATTAAATAATTAAATAATATATTTAATTGATGATACATTTTATTATAAAAAACAAAAATAGAGAATAAAAAAATATTTTTTATAGTGTTCATAATTTTTTAAGGGTTAATTACAAAACAAATCTTAAATTTTGCTCAATTTTGCAATTATAGCCTGAACTTTAAAAAGTAAAAGCTAAATGCTTAAACTTTCAATTTTTTTCAGTTCTAACTCGACATTAGTGTCTTCAATAAGTTTGTTGACGTAGGTTGCCAAATGTTTCAACATTTATACACATAAGACCAAATTAACTTAACTAATGAATATTAACTAAACTACTTCATTTAATAACATAACTAAAAAACTTCATTTTTAGGAGTGAAATCCCTAAATCAAAGGCAACCCCTTGTTCTCGCACAGATGTCTACTGCTCCTCAGTTTGTTCTCGCATAACACCAAGCTCTTCAGTTCCTTCTTACATCGCAGCGAAGAAGTTCAATTTGTTCTCGCACCAAAATCGTGGCCAATTGCTAAAATCCCTAAATCAAACTTGTATGATAGCTTCTTCTCACACCAACACAATAGCTTCTCTTTGCACTAGCACAACAGGGATTTAAGGATTTCAGAAATTGGCCACAACTTTGATGCAAGAACAAACTGAGCTTCGTACACTGCGATAAAAGAATGAACTCAAGAGCTTAGTGCGAGAGCGAACAGAGTAGCTTAGTATGATGCGAAGACAAAGTGAGGAGCAACAAACGTCTATGTGAGAATGAAGGGATTGCCTTTGATTTAGGGATTTCATTCCCTAAAAACGACATTGTTTTAGTTATGTTATTAAACGACAAAGTTTAGTTAATCTTCATTAGTTATGTTAATTTCGTCTGATGTGTATAAGTATTGGAACAAATGGCAAGTCACGTTAGTAAACTTAAGGGAGATACTAATATCAGGCTAGAATTGAAAAAAATAAAAGTTTGAGTATTTAATTGCCACTTTTTAAAGTTCAGGCTATAATTGCAAAATTGAGCAAAGTTTGAGATTTCTTGTAATTAAATCATTTAAAAAAAATTTCATTTCAATGGTTAAAATTAATCAGGCATAAAGGCCTTATTACATCAACCATTAGGAGACACTGGCTTTATAGGCTTTTTTTCTGCACGAGTCTTACAATGTAAAATCATAATGAACCTTCTCGTATCTATTTTTTGTTCCTATATATGTTTTCTTGATTACCCTTTTGAAGCTGTATGTGAGTTCTTTCTCTGATGAATTAGCCTGGTCTTTGGACTTCCTGGTTCATAACTTTGGGGCTATAAGATGGAATACTCCAAGGAAGATGTTATGATGTTAGGCTTTTTAGTGCATTACACTCTTGTATTTGGGATAGAGGTCCCAAGTTAATTCATCTATCAAATTAGAAGGATGTGTCCTTGCCATATCCAACCTGGTATTCAAATTGCTCCTTGAATTCTTCCTTAAGTCTAAGGATGTTAAGAAGAGTCTATGAGCCAAAAATATTTTGATGTTTTAATTAAAACTCATGTATCCATCTAACCCATAAAAATTATTATCCACCAGCATTCTCCATATCTTTTTTACTATCAGTGTCGTGTTTATGGTTTGGATTGATAAAATACCTAAACCAACTTCCTTTTGATCTTTACGAACCTCACTCTACTTGACCTTAGCCATATATCTTCCCTCAGTGCTCCACTGCTAAGGAAACCTTATTAGCATTTGTCCAATGCGTTTGGAAATGTTATTAAGAAACCACAAATAAGAATACCAATATACATGCAAATTTTTTAGTATTGATTTATTGAGTTGAATTCTACCTTCTATAGATAGGCATTTAGAGCTCCAGTTTGATATTTCGAGCTTGATTTTTTCTATGATAGGCTCGAAGTTCTTTTTTATGGGTCTTTTTGTAGTTATAGGTACTTTTAGGTATTTGAAAGGAGGTTTGAGCACTAAGATCCCAACAATATTAGCTAACCATTTTTTTGAGCCTCTTGCACTGGCTGCCACCTAATGAGAGCTTTTCTACCTGTTTATATTTATTCCTAAGTGTAATTTAAAGTTGTTCATAGTTTCCATAAGTATGTTTATGGAGTTGGGGTCAGCTTTGGAAAATAATATCAAGTCATTCTTAAAAAAGAGACTTGTTATTCTCGATCCTTTGCATATAGAGTGAAATTTAAATCCTTGATGTCTACTGAATACATGCTTGATCAATCTCACCAACACCTCCATGACCAAGGTCAAGAGATAGAGAGATAAGGGATCTTCCTATCTCAGTCCTCTTACACCCTTTACCAACTTAGTTGGCTCCCTATTAACGAGAATGGTATAAGAAGCTATGATGAAAAACTGTTGAATCCACTGTATAAATTTGTTAGGAAATCCAAGAGCTGTTAGTGTGTTTAGCAAGAAAGTCTAATCCACAGAGTAATGTGCTTTATGGAATCTATTTTGATTGCACAGTTTTTCTAGATTTCTTCCTTTAATAGTTTTTTAGGAGCTCCTACACTATAAGGATGTTGTCTCCTATGGATTTCCCCTTTATGTATGCTTCTTAACAAGAATATACTAGCTTGTGTAAGGCAAGTTTCATTCTTTTAGCTAAATTCTTCATTATCACTTTATATATAGTAGCAAGAAATGGGGCGAGAATCTTTTAAAAGGCATGAGGTAGGTAATTTCAAAATAAGGCAAGCATAGGTCTTATTAAGCTCAAGCAACATTCTTCCATTCTAAAAAAAAATCTTTCACAACACCAATACATGTTGTCTTCAACTGCTTGCATATTCATTGAAAGAATAAGATCCTCTCAATTGCTTAAATCAATAGGTTTCACAAGTTCTTCTAATATACTATTTAGTACCTTATCCCTTATAAAGGACTTAAGCACATATACTAAAGAATGAGCATCTGTGTTGTTGTCACAAGTTTCTCTAAAATACTTATAAGCCCCATAATGGAGCTCTTCAATTGTAACCATCTCCCTGCCATCTTTCGTATTCATAATTGTTATTTTATCGATGTTCTTTCCAGATTGTAATGATATGTCAGAAAAATTGATTGTTTTTGTTTCCAATAATTAGTCACATGACTCTTGATCTTTGTTTAATCAAGGAGATGTTATTTTGTTATATGAGGTTATAGTACATCATATCCATTCTCTCTCTTTATTGCAAGTCTATATCTTGGGGGTCCACATAAGGGGCTTCTTAAATTGCCTCTAAATTTCTTTTTACCTCATCCACTACTTTCTCATGAGCTCCTCCTTTATGCAATCCATGATTTTTAATTCATCGTTGATAAATACATAATTAACTATATTTATACCCTACATTTAATGTATTTTTCTTGATATTTTATACTTTTATTGTATATTTAGTACTTAATTTATTCTAAGTGTGTTTACAGAGTATAATTGCCTTCATAGACTTAAAGGAGAAGAATTTTGAGGAAAACACAAAAAAAATGAAGTTTCAAAGTACAAAAAGGATGCACAGGTGTGCAACATCCCTTGCACTTCTCTCAGACTATGAAGATTCACAAATTCTGGATATTTTGAGTTATGCACAGTTTGATGCAAGGTCGTGCATCACCTATAACCCTAAATTTTACTATAAAGGGACATATTCAAAGGCAATTGGAAGGAGAGCAGACATAGAGAGATGTCTAGAGACTTTGATAGGCGAATCAAGGGGAGATTTTGATCCAGAGAAGTGGAAAATACGAAGAACCCATCGAAAGATCCAAAAGAATACAAGATCAAACCTCTGTTTGCAAGAATATTGGATAGGAGATAAATATGGAGATTTAGAATTATGAACCCTTTATTTCTATTCTTTTTTCTTTCTGGTATTATTCAATTTCGTCTTCATTCATATGTAACTAAATTCCTCTGGTGTCTAGGTTAGATGAACCCTATGTTAATACTTTAACATGTTTTGTTTTGTTTTATTAATTCAATTGGTTTGATTGATATATTATGATCTAATTATGTGTTTTATTTATGTTATAATAGATCCAAAATATTAGATCATAACCTAATTTCATAACATAGAGATTGAGAAATCCTTATTTGAATAGATCAACTGTAATTGGAAGGAGTTAATTGCAACTCTAAAGATAGGATGACATAAATCTTTTGGATTAGGGTCAAACCTAATAAAGGGATTCATAAATCGACAAAGAAATCCTTTCAATTTTAACCTAAGTAATTCAGTTGAAAACTTTAGGATTTGTAGCTATTAAACTTAATTTCAGCTATTAGTGTGCAGTAGGAATCTCCACAATCCAATTAATCAATAAAACAATTGTATAATACAAGATCAATCTATTAAGGTCTTAGGGGGTTCGAAATTTAGATACGAAATTTCTGATATCGATAGTTTACTAGAGCTTCCTTAATTCTATGATTCAATCTTGCGACTCATTTATTTTACTTGCTTTAGTTTTATTTTCCTTCAAATTCAAAATCAAAACCAATTTCGTAGACTGGATAATAAGATAACGGTAATTACTAATACTCATACTCCTTGTGGGATCAACACGTACTTACCAGTACTAGCTATAGTCATATCCTGCACTTGCAGTTTATTTCATAATTGACACTAAAAAAAAGTCAATCACTCCCTAATAACTTGAAACTTCCTAATATACATGAACAAATTGTTCCTAATTACTTGAGCATGAATCCCCCTATTTAAAACTGCCTGAAAATCTTCCGTTTAAAGTAGACAACTATTGAACCTGAAGGGGAATTTCCTAATTTGAGTATTGAACACACTTTACACCGTGTGAATGCCCCTATTTAAAACTGCCTAAAAATTCCGTTTATAGTAGAAAACTATTTAAACCTGAAGGGGAATTTCTTAATTTGAGTATTGAACACATTCTACACCAATATTGGTGTGTAATTTGAAAGAAGATTGTTATGGAATCTGGCTTTACTTTTAGTGAGGGTATCTTGCCAATGACTGTTACCTAGAGCTTTATCTAGTTTTTTCCTCATGTAGAACCTCCCCTTCTATTTGTTATTTTACATTTAGTGTTGACCTTTCATCCTAAGATAAACAAATTGAGTAGTGGAACAACACTCCAATAGTTCATCTAGCCATCAACTTCTAATACATTCATCATACAATTGAAGTCTCCTATTATTAACCATAGGACACCTATAGACACTTCTATCTTCTTTTTTTTCACCATAGGGGGTCCTTTGAAAGGCAAGGTTAAAAGCATATATAAAGGAAAGTAAGAACCTCTTTATATTGTTTTTCACTTTGATTAAGAGATGTAACAGTTGCTCTTTTATTTCTAGTGTTGTTATTTCTACTACCTGAGGATCATATAAAACTATAATTCTACCTTCTTAATGCTTTTCACGATTGGAAATGATAGTCCATTATCTACTTGTCAAGCTTAGACTAGTGCATTCACTTTCTTTGATTTTTGTTTCTAAGAGCCTTACGATGAAAGGTTTATGTTCATTCACTAAATCTAACAACAATATTTACTTAATATAACTATTAGGTCCTTTTGTATTCCATGTAAAAATATTCATTTCTAATTTACCATAATGTTTGCTTCTTCCTCTTAAATCTCCTCATTATCACACTTCTAAAATCTCTTCTGATTGATTGTCTACGCTACTGCTACCATTATGTATTTCTGGATATTTATATTGACCAATAATGGATTCTTCTTTCCTATTTCCTAATGCCGCATCAGTTTCCTTCTCTTGCTCACTCACTAATTTTACTAAAGTGTTAAGTGTTGCACTCGTCTCTTTGTTGGTTTCCCTGTTTGCTTTACTTGAGTGTTCATCAGAATGGATTATTATTACTGTAGTTTCTTTTCCTTATATTTTGTTTCACTTTCTTCTTATACGTTGGTTCAATTAATCTCTTGGAAATGATTACTTGCCTCCTTGTTATTTTTTAGAACCTAATGGTCACTTAAATGTCCTACTCCTCCATCTATGGTGTCTTCCTTACCTGCCTTTTAGTGTGTAGTCCTTAAAAAGGTTATCTACTTTATCCAACCTCTAGTCTCAAGTAGTTTCTTATTTGTATCTATAAGCCCATACATTCTTGCATAGTTAATCCTGTTCATTATGGTAGTAGGTTCATTTATGCCTAGAGGTTTGCCTATATAGTTGTCAATGTATATTTACCTAAATAGGAACTTGGCTTTGCCTGAGATATGATAGTTCAGTACTTGGTTTCCAAGAATGCAACCGCATTGACTTGGTGTTAAAGTGTCATGGGTCATTTAACAAGATCTTACGAGCAACTTCAAAGAAAGACAATCTGAAGATGAACAAGTTGTCATTATTTAACAACACCACTTAGAGCTGTATGTTTTTCCATTAGAGCTTTGCCCAAGCGTTAATGGTTAAGTATGATGGTCTATTCTCCTAAAAAAAAAATCAGTGAGTTTTCCCCTATAAGTTTGATAATTAAAAGAAAGCAAACCAAAAACTTAAAAAAAGGGATTTTTTACTAAAATAGAAAATAAAAAATAAAAACTAAAAACTAAAGTCAAAGTGGCAACAAATAGACCCTAATAGAAGGGATTTTTAAAAAAAACTTAAAACAAAAAATGTTTTTTTTAAATTTTAAAGATTTTAGAGTTTTTCTAAGATTTTTGGAACTACATAGGAGGTTTATATCTTTTATCCTCATAATACTGGAGGATTCATTGCAGATATTCTAAGTTGACAAGTTAGATTCCAATAGAAGGTTGATTACAGAAGGCTTAATAACTATAAAGAAAAATTAAAACACAACTAAAAATAGTTACATCAATTCACTACTCTGGCTGTCATTATTGTCACTTAAATGAGATTAATCATCATTTTCCACATAAAGACACTTCCTCATCCCTCATCAAGTGACTAAACAATGGCATATTACCTTATTTAATAGCAAAATAAGAGAATGATGACAAGTAACTTGTGCTTTTATATGCTATAAATGATATTTACTTTATGTCATCTATTGAAGACAAATAGTCCATTGGCAGGTTCCATTATTATAGAGTAAGAAAATTTGCAAGATATAATTCCATAAGTAACAAATTGAAGACCATGCCAATTTTGTAAATCAAATTTCCAAAATTCACCAACTTAGGTTTCATATCCTAGCAAATTATGAAAGAGGTTACTGGTTATCATCAGAGACAAATAGCAAAGACAAATCTAAATTGCCAATTGGTCACTAAGACTTGCAATAATTTAATGGCATTACTTGGCCCACAACTAATGATAGCAATGAAGCTTCTACTAAGACATTCAAAGGCAAGTCACTTTGCTTTTCTATTTATCCTTTCTTTCAGTGGGGATGACATATAATAGTAAAGAACAAACCTTCTTTTGTGAGATCAATACCCTAACATTTTGTCTCAATTACTTCTCTAAGTAGGCTGATGGTATGTCAATTCTTTCGTCTATGTATACAGAAATGGCCATTAGTCCAATAAGTAATATAATTGCATAATTCTAGAAACCTCAATAATTTAAATCAAAATACTAAAATTGCAATTGGCAAGTAAAATATATCCCTTAAGTTTGGTAGATACTTCTGCTTCCCATTGAAAGTCTTTTCAAGTATAGGAGCATACAAGCACAAGGAGAGGTTTTAATGGCATATTTATTGAATATATCAAAATATATTCAACTACTTTGTCCATCATTTTCCATGATTTCAACTTTCTTAATATAGTTTCTACCTTTAATAATCATATCAAATCTTCTTTTTGTAAAACCCAGAAACTTTCCTTTCATTGAATAAAAATTTTCATGTTCAGTGAATAGTATTTTTGAGTGAACAATCAATTTTTTGGGGACCTAATTATGAAATAATGGAAAATATTTGAAATAAGTATTAGAGTTTAATGATACTGAAATGGATCAAAAAAAGTCCTACAGGATGGATTTCGGGAGTTCCAAAAGTTTAGGACTAAAATGCCCTCTTTGGAAAGTAATGGGTATTAATGATTTTAAACTCATTCAAAAAATTTTTAAAGCATACAATCAATAAGTATTGGTCCTAATTATAGTATTTCATGGTCAATTTGATGGTAAGATGGTTGTAGAAAATTTTTGAAATTTAATTCAGTTAGTTGACGAATTAAATTCAATAGAGGGCAATTTGGTCTTTTTACATGTCATTAAGGGTAATTTGGTCATTTTGCATGGTGTTAGTAGAAGAATGAGTCATTAGAAGAGAACCAATAGGAAGGTGAAGTGTGGAATCCATTAAATGAGCATTAAAAAGAATAAAGCAGGACTTTTGTCTTCATTTGAACATAAACGTGAGAGACCAAACAAAAGGGAGAATGTTCGCTCAAGGTTACATGTGCTAAGTTTTAGTATTTATAACCTTGGTAATTACTGCAAGCGCACGGGTGGTTTGCGTAGTACCTAAGGTGTCGATCCTACGAAGAAGGGAACTAGTCCTAAAATCTAGCAGCAGCTAAGTTCGCAACACCTAATTAAACAACTACTGCAGAAATTAAAATTAATCAAAAATCAAATATGAGAAATTAAAGTACCAAAAGAATGAACAAAATAGCCAGCTCACATAGATAATTCGAAACTCAACTTAGAAGTGACCAATTGAGAGCAAAGGGGGAATTAATTCGAAACTAAAGAAAATCTACCTAATTATGTAATTTTCGATTTAAAGGGCCTAGATGGTCCTAGGGTGAATTACTCTTTCTCGAGTTATAATTTTTAACCCTAATCAATAATAACTAATTCAAATTATGGAAATTGCGATCTCTCGATCCACAATTGGTCAAAAACCTGGATTAGTTTTAAAGTTGTCTATTAACCTATCGGGAGTCTATGTTCGATCTCTAATTACACAACTCTACTGGTTTGATTCAACTCTCTACCTATCGATTTACCTAACTCTCGTTAGCCTAAATCATTGATTTTCACCCAGCTCACCCTCTCAGTTTGTTGCCAAGTTATGAAGAATCGAAATTGAATCACAAATAAATCAAATAAAACACAATCCAATACATTTTATTAATCTCAAGAACAAAAAACTCGAAGGGGAGTTTAGACAAAAGATTAACACTCAACGACAATATTCCTAATCAATATCCAAATCTCATACATCAATGAAATCGAAATTAAAAAAATAGAAAATACTGTTGGAATAGATCTCGGAGGTAGCGATTGTGGGAAACCACCTGTTCTGGGAAGTACATCACGTCAAATGTATCTCCATGCCTCTCTTCCTTTATCTCCTTCCTTAATCGCTTGATCTCTCTCTAGGTCTCTCTCGGATTTTTGCAGAATCTCCCTTTTTGCACAGCTCTCTTGGCTCTCTAAAGCCTACTGATGGCTGCTAGTTATTGTTCTATTTATTTTGTAGCAGCTCTAGGTCAAATGTAGGATCGAAACGGTCCGAAAAATCACCCAAAAATCGAGTTTTTATGTCAGCCCAACACAGGGCACAATCATGGCTCTGATTGCCATAATTGTGGCCGAAACTTTAACCTTTTTGTCATGATGGTGGCTTGACTTGACGCTCTCTGTCATGATCATGCCCCCTGGTGCACGATCGTGGCCTGGATGCTGTTGGTTCTTCCTCTTCTGTCACTATCGTGGCCAATGTGCACGATCATGACCTATGTCTTTTAGCCTGAAACTCTTTAAATCTTCACGTTCTTCCCTGTTTATCCTAGAACAATAGCACACACATCAAGGTACCTTAAAAATATACAAATAAGCTCAAAGATTCATATTAACCCATAAAAACAAGTAAACACATAAACTAACACAATTGAAACCTAAATACACACTAAACACTCAAAATAACACTAATTACTTAACAAATCAAACCCTAAAACACAATGCAAATCACAACTATCAGAGAAAAGAAGAGAAAAGAAGGGAATTTCAACCAAGGAGGGAGAAGAAGAGTGCAGCTACCATTTTTCATGATTTTGGAGCATAAATTGGAGAGATCTTGATCAAGTGGAGGTAATCATCAAATACCAAGAGATTGGAAGATAAGTTGGTAAGTTTTCCTAACCTAATTTCTAGTTTTGAGGCTTTTTAATGGGATAGATTTATGTAAGATAATTGATTTTTTTTATTTGCCATGGAGTAAATTATAAGTTTGGAAGCATTGAAGGGATGAATATGACAAGATAAAGAATTAATGTTTGTATTTAGTTCTCAAATCACTTGAACCAGACATCTTATTTTGACTATAACATCACCTACAGACCTCCAAATTAGATGATTTTAATCGAAGATGAAACCTGAGAAATATTATTAAAAATTCCTAGAAGATACCTTGACCTAGTTCTGGCTGAATCATATTGGAATTTGAGATTAAAATTGGTGACCTAATGTTGCCCTTGTGTTGGAGCATCTTGTGATGTTTGGTGTATGTTTCTTGAATTAGAACTTCAAACGGTATGATTTTTGATGATATAGAGACTAAGAGATAGGAGAATGACTATCTAGAAGACCTCAAAGCCTAATTTGAATGTTTTCTTTTTGAAACATAAGAAACAAGTGGAGGTATAGCTTCTGGACATAGGCCATATTTGTTACTCATCATGCATCATCATGATATGATGAATTAAATTGAGTGAGATAGTGTTTTGAAGAAATTGAAAAGTTAGAATGGGTAAAAATATGATTTTAAGTGACTTTTGAAGTTAGAATTGGAAACAAAGAACAATAGGTTAGCTTTCGGTATTAAATGGAAATTTGATTAGCATACATGTTACGCGATTAAATACTAATCTTGAATTCGGTTACTTAGGAAATAAAACATTAACACTATAAATTTGGTTTATAAATTCGGTTAAACCAAATTTATAGTTTTAATGTTTTATTTTTGAATTTGGAAATAAATGCCAAAGCGAAATGCACTTGTGTAGGTAAAGGAAAGGTACAGAACGCATGAGTGTGCTTGGCGATAAAGTTGCTTAACGGTGAGTGCATTTTAAATGTATTTTATACAAATTATTTATAATCTATTGTGAAGTGAATATAGATTATGAGTTTTATGTGAATGATGCATTATAAGTGAATATTGCTAGTACAATTTTATGTTTTTAGCAATATATGAATTGAAGTTTGAAAGTTAAATCTTATATGATTTGAGTTTATATTGAGATGATGTTATTCGTTGATAAAAAGGAAGTGGTTTTTAGCCTATAGTATACCGATAGGTTTTATACATATTAATATACCGATGTATAACGGTTAACCTAGTATGGGTAAGCGATGTAGAACTAGCTCCGCAACTAGTGGTTGACCAGTTACAGGTAAGCGATGTAGAACCAGCTTCGTAACTACCAGTATATAGTAGTTAACCTAATACAGGTAAGCGATGTAGAACCAGCTGTAACTAATGGTTGACCAGTGACAGGTAAGCGATACAGAACTAGCTCCATAAGTACTGATGCATAATGGTTATCCTAGTGCGGGTAAGCAATGTAAAACCAGCTCCATCATTAGTAATTAACCAATCATGGGTAAGGGATGCAGAACCAACTCTGTGACTTTATGCCTGATGGTACCATATGGCAAAGAAGTTAGTGATAGGCTATGTCAGGAAGCTTATATGTTTTATATTAAATATTGAATTATGCAAATTGAGATGAATTTGTTTTAGGGAGGTTTAAGTAGTTAAATATGATTTGAATAGAAATTCTGGCACTAATTGAGCTCGTTTAGCTCACACTTTCTTTTCTGTTTTTAAATGAAACCTCCCAATTGCACGCTCAAGGCTTTCAATAGTAGGGACTTCACTTCACAACTAGTCAACTTCATCATGTGCTGCTGTGTAGGCATTTTTGCCTTGTAAATGTTTTTGGAAACATTTACATCTTTATGAATATGTTTTCGACTATATTTTATGTAAAGAATGCATTTATATGAATGTTTTAAAGTTAAATGCATGAATATTCCTGAGTTTATTTTTAAGGTTATTGAAGTGATTGTTGAGATTGCTTGTGAATGGATTTAAAGTCCAAAATTTGTAGTGGGGATTTTGAGATGATTATAGAAGTGTTTTGCATTTTTACAGGGCTTTTGAAAATTTTGGGTTGGTTACAATATAGCCATTGTGCTGTCGAAATTTTTAATAAAAATGATTTTAAAAAACTCCACTACTTATATCTTTTAATGTTAAGTTAAGGATTTTTGGTAAAAAGGGCGATAGGCTTAGCTTTACGTGAACTTTCCAACTAAATCATATATCAACTGGAGGGCCATTGTAGGGTGTCGGGTAGGCCGCTTTGTCATTTCAAGATAGGGGCCTATCACTTTTACCTTTTCAAACTATACTACCAACAAATCTAGTAGTTTCTTCACCCAATTCCAGTAGTCAGCACTAGTAATGTGGAAGTACAGACAAAATTTTCACTAATATAATTTATCAATCAAATTTACTCTAAAAGCAAGGATTTCTCTACTTTACAACAAAAACAATGACAGGAACAATATAGTAAAAGTCTCACTAATCTCGGTGTCTAGAGAGTTCTAGAAGTACTCAGTCTTACCTACAACTGGTAGAGAGGTTATTTCTGATAAACCCACACCCTCCCAACATACATACATATATATATATATATATATATATGTATGTATGTATGTATGTATGTATGTATTAAAATAATAAAGTAATAAAAATAAAAATAAAAATAGACATAAAATATAATATAAATAAATAAATAAAACAAACAAATAAATACTATAAATAATATAAGTAATAAAATAAATAATACAATAAATATAGAACAAGGTTAAGAATAAGAATAAAAGATAAAATAGGTAAATGGGTACACAAGCAAAGAAGACAAGTAAATAAATAAATCAAACAAATCATGGCAAGAAAAATTTAGGCTAAATAGGAAAATATTAGGTTAAATGTTTAGGCTAAATATAAGAAATAAGCCTTGAAAAAATGTTTAAAAGACTCGTGAGAAAAATACCTCTTTATATGAGATCCTTTTACCCTTATTCTAGTACACCAAAGTTTTCTATTAAGGGTCATATCCTCGATAAGTTCCAGTAGAGCCATATCCTTCTTGATTATATCCCCTAATTCTTCTTACACCTCATTTTTTTCCTCTTATATTCTTTAAGTACAAAATTCTCACATCTTCTCATTGGAGCATTAGAGTGTCTCCTCTTAACATGTTCGAACTACCTGAGCCTTGTCTCTCTTAATTTTTATTAATATTAGTCATCTTTAATTTGTTTCTTACCGTTACATTCTTGACTTTATCTCTTCTAGTAAGGTTTCTCATCCAACAGAGCATCCTCATCTTTGCCACTATTAAATTATAACTATACACCTCTTTGATAGGCCAATATTCAAGCCCATAGAGTATGGTCGGCCTAATCACTAAATGATAAATTTTACCTTTAAGCTTGAGTGGTATGTTCTTGTCATATAAATGAAGTACTTCTCCATTCAAGCCACCCTAATCTGATACGATAAACTGTCTTAATTAATCTCTTTATTTTGTTGGATGATAGATCACGATGCTTAAAACACTCTTTCTGTGGTATAACTTCTGAACCAATCTTTACCTCTAAATTGGAAGTCACCCCATGGTTTAAAAAGTTATACTCTAAGTACTCAATCTTTGTCCCACTCAATTTAAAGCCCTTCAACTCTAATATATCCCTTGTCTCATTCACCAAAATAATGTCATTAACAAACAACATACACCATGACACATCCCTTTGAATTTTTTTGGTGAATTCATTCATCATTACTATAAATAAAAAGGAACTCAATGAGGAATTTTAATGTAGCCCTATATCGTTATAAACATGCTCTGTATCTTCTCCCATTATCCTTACTCTGGTCTTTACACCTTCATACATATCCTTAATAATTCGTACATAGGTCATAGGAACTCCCTTAACTTCTAAACACCTCATATGATTTCCATAGTTACCCTATCATATGCCTTCTTTAAGTTAATAAAAACCATATGTTACATATCTTTTCTTATAATATTTCATTAGTCTTCTAAAGAGATGTAAAGCTTCTATCGTGGACCTTCCTGGAATGAAACCAAACTGGTTCTCTAAGATATGTGCATCCTTTTAACTCTCTTCTTAATCACCTTCTTTCTAAATTTATGCACATTGAATGCACCAGAAAATAAAAACTAACTTTGGACACTAAGATTTATAGCAATGGTGAGTAGGGATCGTATCTACAGGGAATGTACATGTAACTTTCGTAATGAAAAGAATTGATGCTTAGGAAATAGGGGATTTGGTTGGATGCAATTAAGAAAATAAAGTAGAATTGAATCAATGAAAGTAAATCAAACTAAATAATTGATGAGTGAAAAAATTAATGAATGTATTTAGAATCCTATTCTTAATTCAATCTTAGCTTACAAACAAATAAACATACTTCATTGTCTTGTTTTCACACCACTTTTAGAAACTATTAATCATTGGTTAATAATAAGTTTTGTTAACCCTAGTTTTCCCTTAGGTCTTCTATAATCAAAATAAGCTCTTTAACTAAACCTAGCTATTGGATAACCTAGAGTAAGATCTTTAGATTTAGTAAGATAACCATAATATAAACTAAGAAAACATATTAATCTAGGCAACAACCACACAAGCTCGAATTATTTAACCTATGATATGTTATCCCTAATGATTTAACACTATTAGTTTACCACAAATGAATCAAAAACATAACTATTACTTATTGTATTAAAGATTCTAGTAAAGGGTTTATATAAAAACAATCTAATGAAAGCATTCAAATCATTCTTACACAAAAACCCAAATTAATAAGCAAAGAATAATATAAACAATCTTTAAAGAGAAAGAGATTCAACAATAAACAATGAAGAGATGCTCAATTGTGATCTTTGGGTTCAATTTCCCTTACGAACCAGAAGGAAGAAGGATTAGACCTCCATGGATCTAAAAGTAGTCAAAATTCTGTGGCCTTTCGTGTTCTAAAAATGATCCATACCTTCTTTGGCCACTCAAATTTCTATTTACACGAAAAACTAGGTTTTCGTGAAGATGTACAGTTAGATGCACCATTGTGCATCCAACTATGCATTAAAACAATGCCACTTTTGTGATTATGCATGGTAGTTACAGGTCATGCTGAATCCTTCATTTTCTTGCATTTTATTATTCCATATTCACTCTAATCCATCTCCTTCTTTTTCCACAAATACAAATGAGTTTGAACATCAAGAGGATGGCTTAAGGAATGTGCTTTTAACTCATTTTAGCTCCTGTACTTCCAACTTGTACCTAAAACCAAATGTGAACTAAGATGAGTATCCTAACCATATCCTAATATTAATCATTAAGTATTAAAGAGTGAATTTATAAACAATCAAGCACAAATCAATAGTGTGACTAAGTATTTTGATACCTTTATAGTTGTTACAACTTTGGATGTTCCTTCGTTCTTGTATAGAGGAATTAACATACTAAGTCTCCACTTATTCGACATTTTGGCGAACTTAAGGATCACATTAAAAATTTTGTTAAGCTAAGTAAGACCCTCTTCTCCTAGGCTCTTCCACACCTTTATGGGTATCTCATTAGGACCTATTGCCCTACCATTCTTTATCTCCCTCAAAGCTCTTTTAATTTCTTTGTAATTTGTCGGTAACAGGAAAAGTTACGATACCTCTTAGACGTGCTAAGATCACCTAAAGAGATATTGTTCTCTCCTCTATGCCTTCATTAAAAATATTATAGAAATATCTCTACTATCTTTCTTAATGTCAATTTCAGCCACGAGCCCCAGCCTTGCTTCATCTTTTATACAACAAACTTTATCTAAGTCTCTCACTTTCTGTTCTTTAGCTCTTGCCAACTTAAATATATCATTTTCTCCATCTTTTATTTTCAATAGTTAGTATAATTTCTCGTAAGCTCCACTTTAGCTTCTGAGATTATCTTCTTTGCCTCTTTGTTTGCCAGTTTGGAACTTTCACTATTAGCTACTCTCTTTACCTTTATGGTGTTATCCAATAGAGTTTTATAGGCATCCCTGTTAATCTTAACCTTTTCTTATACATCTTCATTCCACTACTAAGACGGATTCTTACTGTCCCTAGTTCTTTTAAAAACACCCAAGATCTCTTTAGATGTATTCCTTAAAAAGAGTTTCTACTCTCTCCCATATCTGTTTAGCATCTCCTTCCAATTTCTGTCCTTTTGTATATATTACGCCAATTTCCATTCTTCATTTCCACCAAGGGATTTCTCTACCTTAAGAGATAATAATCAAGCTTATAAAAGGGTTACATAATCTAATCTATAAAAATCAAATAATCATATTTCATAACAAAGTAATTTGATGTGCATTTTGTTCATTTGTTTCATTGCTTTCAGTAAATGAACACCTTCAATTAT
This sequence comes from Erythroxylum longipes, assembly GCA_027563885.1. Taxonomy (NCBI): domain Eukaryota; kingdom Viridiplantae; phylum Streptophyta; class Magnoliopsida; order Malpighiales; family Erythroxylaceae; genus Erythroxylum; species Erythroxylum longipes. Next base: position 8,178,948 of record JAOQMS010000006.1, on the reverse strand, counting down.
ATAAGAGTTAGAACACGTCAAGTTTTGTCTCTAATCAAAAAATGTGGTGGGATGCATCAACTTTTATCAATGATAAGAAATAATCAATAAACACATGAATTATTTTTATTCATTTGTACTATTTATATTTCTATAAAATATCAATCCCACTTTTGTTCACTAGAGCATCGTGGTCCATTAGATCAACCTTGACTGCTTCATGACCCTTCTTTTCATATTTCACTTTTTTCTGATAAAGATCAGAAATTTTCGGAATAGGAAGCAAGGTATCCTCTATAGTACAATGCAGTAGTTGTTGAACTAGTTGCTAATTTATTAGCACACATGCAATATTAAAAAGTACTAAACAACAAAAAGCCAGAAGACTCCCATACGTCTAAGGGTGATTAATAGAGGGAAGAACTTTAAAGAGCCAGTTCCCTAATCACAGGGAATCAAGCAAGAAACTTTTCTCTGGGAACCATCAGTCTTAACAAAACAAAACACAAATGAGATGGTTAGGTACCACCATTTTGTGCCTCATATCCTTTCCTATGTTTGAAAATAGACTGATTCACTACAAGAAGAACACCAATATGAGAGCAATCAAGCCTTAACTCTAATCTAGAATATAACAACACTTTCTAAAAAATGGGCTTCATAAGTAAACCATAGGCAATAAATATTTATGCAGTACTAGATTGGAAATAATTTGCAAATTTGTGCAAATATCATGGTTAATGGACCCTTAAAATGTTTATGAATGGATTCATCAAAAGACAGAGGTATTGTATAATTCCTAAACAATCTTTTCACACACACCTTGTGTAACACACACCAGCTTCTGAAATGGTTAATACATAAAGGCCTTCATCTTTAACTCCCTCAGATTTAGGCTTGGTTTGGGGAGCGGTGGCGGTTGATAACCTGCTAAAATCAACCTGCTGAAATGATAAGTACTTATTCTCAATAAGTACTTATGTGTTTGGAATTGCTATTTTGGTAACTGCTGAAATGTGAAAATAGGTGTTTTGCAAGTGCGTTTGTGGTTACTGAAAAGAGATAAAATGACTAAAAAACCATTGATTTAATAAACTATTAATTGTTGTGTAAATAATTAAAAATATATTATTAGTCATATAAATTTAAAATTATAAAT
>JAOQMS010000006.1:8131513-8164019 GCA_027563885.1 Erythroxylum longipes | reverse complement strand
CTCTATATATATATATATATATATATATATATATATAAGATAGATAGATAGATAGATAAGACAATTAAGGTGGTAAATTGTGTAAAAAAAAATTTATATAGTTTTAAGTAATTATGTTACAACAATATTAAGATTTAATCATGGAAGTCTGACTTCCATTGTTAAAGCTTTAATAAAAATAAAGGCAGCCTTATCACTAATATTACTCCTACTTAAAATCATCTTTCCTTTTATTCATATTACTTGTATTTTTGTTAGATTAATAGAGGATTCACACTGTACAAATTTATTAATAGCATATCAGCCAAGTTGTCTCTAGTATAAATTTTCTAAACATCCATACTTTCTTCTTCCACTTTTTCTGTAACAAAGTGATATCGAATATGTTTTATCCTTAGATGAAATGATAGATTCTGTGTAGGTGCAAAATACTCTGATTACCACAAAATAGAGCAATATTCTCTTGTTTGGTTTGAGCTCCTCCATTAGCATTTGCAACCAAATTGCATCTTTGCTAGCACATGTAGCTACAATATATTCTACTTTCATCGTAGAAGTAGTCACAATAGATTGAGCCTCAGCTTACAACTCCTCCAACAAGAGTATAACTTGTGGTAGACTTATTCTTGCCAAGATCACCTTATAATCTAAATTAACATAGCCTTTGACAATAAATTCTGATCCTCTAAACCATAATGTTGTTTTTCAAGTACACTTAATATATCTCAGGATCTTCTTTATAATACTCCAATACTTTCTACCAGGATTTGTCATGTATCGATTAATTACTCCTACTATATGTACAATGTTTAGTCTTGTACAGATCATAACAAACATTAGGCTACCAATTACTAATGTATATTATACTCAAGGTATTTTCATTTTCTCTATTTCATTTCTAAGATTCATACTGGAAGATAACTTGAAATTTTATAGAAAAAGGTGTAGAAATTGGCTTACAATCTTATATATTAAAACATTGTAAGACTTTCTTCAAATAATTCTTATAAGAAAGTCAAATCTTCCTATTATTTTTGTGTCGGTAAATTTACATCCTTAAAATCTTATTTATTAGTCCAAAGTTTTTTTATTTCAAATTCTCTAGCTAATTGTGTCTTCAACTCTTTAATATAATCTTTATTTGGGCTTGCTAATAATATGCTATCAACATATAACAATTAGACAATGATATTATCGTGACCAAATCTCTTGTAATAAGAACAAGGATTTGAATTTATTGAACATATTGGATCAAAGACTCATAATGAAAGAATGAAATCTGTTGTACCAGCATCTCTGTGCCAATTCGAAACCATATAAAGATTTCTTCAACCTGTAAACCAAGTTCTCCTTTTCTTTTTCTTCGAACCTTTCTAACTGGAGCTTATACATTTCTTCTTTAAGCTCTCTATGAAGAAACAAAATTTTGACTTCTAACTACTCTAAATGTAAATCATATAAGACTACTCAAACCATTATCAATAGAATAATAGTAGAAAATATTTTATTGAAGTCAATATCTTCTTTTTGAGCATATCTTTTTGCCACCAATATTACATGAGAATGCTCCACTTAGTTATTGCCATCTCATTTCCCACGTCTTGTTTTTATGGAGGGCTTCAATTTCTTCTTCCATTGGTGTCATCCAAAGAGAAGTTTGTTAGCCTTACAGCCTCATGGAAAGTTGACAGGTCTCCATTCTTTATTAGTAAATATTTTTTAACATTACTTCTCATAATGCATCTTGAGTGTCAAGTTAGTTCTCTCCTTTCTCAAGTTGACCATCGGGCTTAACTTGTTTTTGTTCTTTATTCTCTCATGCAACTTTAAAAGAATTAGGATCTTCTTGTTCTTGTTTTTCTTTACTTGAACTGTAGTAGTCTTCGGTTTCTCCTTTGTAGTGTTATTTTCTTCCTTTTCTTGTAACTTATCTTTTACACATATGACATCTTTGTTGATTATTACCTTGTAAGTAGTGGGATCCCTTTGGTGATACCTCTTAATTATACTAACATACTTTAAGAAAATGTATTTCCTTAATTTTGGATTCAACTTTGACATTTATTAGGAATTATATATCATATATGCAAAACATCCAAATATATAGAGGGATGAATAATTTATAGGATTACTGGTCCACATCTCCATAGGTGTCTTTAATCCAATTGCCCATATAACAAACAATTTTTAATGCTTCTACTTAAAATGATTTACCTAAACCTACAGTCCTTAACACTGTTGTTGTTCTTTTCAACAATGTTCTATTCATTTGCTCTACTACTCTATTTTGATGAGGAGTGTACACTACTATAAACTGACTCTTGATGCCTTCTTGTTTATAAAATGCATCAAACTTGTTGCTAACTATTTATCTGTATTATCTAATTATAGACACTTGATTCTTTTTTCAATTTTATATTCTACCTGTACTTTGAAGCTTGTGGAAATTAGAACATGTCTACCTTTCTTTTGATTGGATACACCTAATATCTCTTAGAGTAATTATCAATGAAAGATACAAACTATTTCACACCTCCTAAGAATGAAATTGATGTTTGCCAAACATCACAATAAATCAGCTTCAAAATTACTAAATTTCAATCTATGTTGCCAAGTAGTAACACAATTCTAATTAAAGGGTTGATACCTTTTTTAACTTTATATTTTACAAGAATCTTCAATCCTCATTTTGACATATGGCCAAGTTTGAGGTGCCACATCATTGTTGATTTATTTATTGAACTTATTGATGTAATATATACTTCTCTTTCTTCCAGTGTTTCTCCTTTAAGCATATGAAGATTATCAGTTAACTTTTCTACTTCCATTAACACAATTGTGCCTTGACTATATTTTTTATCTCATTTTCAACTTGAGTTTTACATCCGATATCATCAAGTTTTATTAAAGACGCTATATTTTTTCAGACCCTTCATATGTCTTACCTCATCGATGATGTGAATCATATCATCCCACATTTTTATTTTAATCTTAATGATATCGATACTAGCAATCTCATAGACATGATTGTCACCCATAAATACAAATCCTCCTAAGAGTGGTTTATACTGGTCAAACCATTCTCTTTAAGAGATTATGTGCCAGGTAGCTCCTAAATCCAAAAGTCAAACATCAAAAAAATCATTTCTACCTTATATTGTTGTCTCACTATAAAGTATTTCACCATCATTCGTAGAACTCGTAATATTATCTTGAGGAGTTATTACATTTTCTTCTACATTCTTCTTGTTCCAACAATCCTTGGTTTGCCCTTCTTACTTCAATTTTAACATTTGATATTCTTTCTACCTCGTGATTTGGACCTACCATGATTTTGAGTCCAACTAAAACTAAGTTTTATTAATCTTCCTCATGTAATGGATAGTGCCTCCGCTTGTTACAAATTTGACAATCTATCCTCCTTATTATGTTCTTCTTCTAAAACAGTAGCACCAACATCTTTAAAGACTAGATAGTCTGAGAGAATATTATTAATCAAATTGATGATGAGTTGATCATACGAACCTAGTAGTAGAAGTTATGCACATTCTTTTACATCTTTTTTATAGCCTAACTTTGAGGGCTTAAAAAATACAGTATTAAAAGTGTTGGTGTGATCCATCATTACAACTGATTCTGACATTCGAAGAGCGTAGAGTCTTCCTTTAAAAAAAATTATTGCAAACTGACTTGACCTTGTACAGTTTTATCATTATATCCCAAAATTCTATGTTTTTCTCCTCTAATCTTGATAAGATTTCATCAGCTAAACCCCAGTGTAGATTGGTCATAGCCTTGTCATTTGAAAAAGGAAAGTATATATTTAGGATAAACTTATCTTAATCTCCAATACAGTCCATTTTCTCTTTATTTTTGTTTTAAAAATACATAAATAAAATAAAAACTAAAATATATCAAAAGTAGAAATAGATTAGTTAATCATATGAAACTATCCTATATATTGGACAATTATGGCGAATTTTATTTCTACACAACTCAACTATCATAACTATGTGACAACTATAGTTGTTGGATCTGGAGAGCCGACTTTCATAGGAGATCTACATCACGGCCTTAGTGAGGGAACATACTCCCGGGCTTTGATATCATACTCCAACCCAAAACCTTAAAGCATTAGGTTTATGGGTCCTTTTCACTTATATGCCTCTCACCAATTCCATCTCTTTTCAATGTGGGATTCCTACTCATACTTGAAATCCCAACAATCTCCCCCTTATTTGTGAACTTTCACATTGGGCTTGAACTCCCCCTTAAGCAAAAGCCTTTTTCTTAGTAGCTCGAGTATATGGCGTCACCAAGAACCTTTCTTACTCCATTAGTATAGGCCCACCAGGAGTCTCCTTGCTCTTCCACGTGGGGAGACTAGAACGGGATCCAACTACCATCTTTATACTCATCCCTTGCTAAACCATCGGCTCTGATACTACTTGTTGGATCTGGTGAGCCCGCTTTCATAAGAGATCTACATCATGGGCCTAATAAGGAAACATACTCGTGTGCCTTGACACCATACTCTTGATAAAAGCAAGCACATGCAAGAGGGAGTGAATTGTGTTTATAAATTTTTCTCAAGTTTTTTCAATTCTTATAATAAACAAATCCTAGTTAAAAAATAGTAGGAGTATATCAAACGATAAAGCTTTTTTAAATGACAGGAGCTTGTTAGGCAAAGGAGCCTTTTGTGGAATAAAACCCTACTTAAACAAGAAGAGCCTATTGAATGATAAATCCTATTAAAATAATTTTAAAATAGAAGGCACTTGTTAAAACTAAAAGGAATCTCTAGCAAGTAGAAAACAGAAGGAGCCTTTTATAAAGGTGAAGGAGCCTCTTACTAAAAACAACACTCACACACAATATAATGCAGAAATTTAAAAGTTAAAGAGAGAAAGAAGAAAGTCGCAGTTGATTCATACTAATTTGGCTTACAACTTAAGTCTACGTCCAGTCTCCAAGTATCCAACTTGAGTGTTTCACGATAAAAACCGAGTATTAAATTTGATAAGCCTCTCCAAGCTCACAAGTACGTATTTTTCAAGGTTCTTCAAACTTTCATACTCAAAGTGTATAATAAGCTTTTAAAAAGTTCATAGAAAAACAAAATAATAATTTCTCTCTTCATAGAGTGATTTTACTTTCTAAAGCACAATAGTAATGATATGATTCTTAAGAGTATAGATGCTGCTCAAAATGTTTTGACAATTTGAATATGTTCGTTCTACTTCATAAATGTTGTTTTTCTTCCTTAAGTAATCAATTTCTTCAACTAACCGTTACTTCACTTGCTTCTTTAGTCAACTGGATGGATTTAACCTTGAATAACTTTGATTTCATCTTTGCCAAAAATCTTCCAATAATCACGGAGCTAATATATGACCTTCATAATTAGTAGGATCCTTTCGGATAAACCATTTCTAATAAGGTAAGCTCATAAAGAAGGTTCCTGCAAAAAAGAAAGCGTATTTTTTATGATTTTATTTCTTTTTTGAGAATTAGATCGTTAATTTTACAAGGAAATCATCCAATTTTAATTTTGAAATATTATACAGTTATTGTCAAAATCGTTAAATATAAACCTTGAGCTAACAATTCTAACCCAAAACCTTAAGGCATTAAGTTTATGAATCCTTTCCACTTATATGTCCCTCACTAATTGCATCTCTTTTTAATGTAAAATTCCCACTTACATTTGAAATCCCAACAATACTAAGATGGAAGTCAGAACCGACTTCCTTCATCAATGCTTTAATAAAAATAAAGGTGGCTCTACCACCAAGTTCTATACTGTAATTGCTTTGTTAAATTTTTCTGAACTTAGCAGAATAATTTATCAGATAGTTGGCCTAAATATCTTCTTGCTGTAGAAATTTATTAGCCTTTACCTTCTCAGGGGGTATCTGCATATTGCTTATTCAACCTCTGACTTCATTTGCAGTTGTTTCCGTATCACCTTGCAGAGTATGTTTGCCGTGTGATGAGAGTGTCACCTTTCAGATATTACTGCGATATGATTTTCGAGGTCATGAAAAATGGTAATAGGTCACTTTGTTGGTGAAATCTGAGTTGGTTGCTGAAATTTGCAATTTATATACTCTCTAGCACGTCAGTAATTTTTCAGTTGTGCTATACACCAATTCATCCATTCATTCTTATTTAAGTTTCTTGCAGAGCAACCTTATGACAGCATCCCAAATTTTAGTGCCGCTGACGCCTTGCAGCTTACTGGAATCGGTAGAAATGAATTTATTGACATTATGAACAAGTGCAGATCTAAGGTACTGAATCGAACTGATTATGAGTTTTTAAATCTTTTGGTTGTAAACATGCAACTGTGGTATCATTGTTGCAATGCATGTTTGTATTTTGCTACTTGGAATTGCACTTGAACTTCCTATCATTGACTTCTAGTGAGCATTACAGCATTGGAATTAGAGCTCTTCCATAAAGGTAAATAAGACGAAATGCATAGAAAAACAAAAAGGAAATAGTCATTTCCTTTCCTCAATATTTCTTGCTTATACATGGTCCTTGTTCCATTAAATCTTTAAATGATAACCATCTTACAAACGGAGGTTAGCTTTGTAAGTCATAACTTGTGTTATTAATTTATGTCGTGTAACATGAATTTGATTTCCACAAAATTTATCCTGGTTTCACGGAACCTTCATGAGTGTTAGATTAAAGTCTTCTCCTCTTCAGTACTATTTCCAAATTATCTTCTGAGATGAAGTAAAAGCTATTATCTTACCCATCATTTACACATCTGGAGCTATTCAGAAAATTATGTGGAAGCTGAACAAGTCAATTGCTAAAGAACTTTTACCTACAGAACCTGTGGACTTTGCGGTTGAGTCGTGGTGGGGAGTTTGTCTTGTCAATTTTACGTTGGAAGAATTTAAGGTTAGATAATTTTTTATCGAGAATACGTGGTTTATTAGAATCTAGCACAAAAAAAGGTGTTTCTTTATGCACGAATCAGTTACTCTAGATAGTTAGATATAAGATGATTAAAGGTCAAACTTTATGCATTTGACATATAAATTCTGGTGAATGTGTTTCAGAAACTCTCTGAAGAAGAGATGGCAACAATAGATAAAATTTGCAAGGAAGAAGCTAACGTATATATCCTGTTCGATCCTGAAACTGTAAAGGGTCTGTATCGACGTGGATTGGTATACTTTGATGTCCCCGTCAATCCTGATGATCGTTTTAAAGGTTAGTTCCTTCAGTATACTATCAATGAAATTCATGTCCTGAAGCTTTTCAAACGTCGTACGTGATTTCACTTTCCTGGACTTGTAAACTGCATTAATCTTGTAAACATTGTTTCAATTTTCCTTGAGTTGTAGGTCTAAACAACTCTTTTATTACTGCGGATGTAGAATATCTGACAAGTTTATTCAATGTGGCTACATTATTCCTCGAATGATTTCTGGAATGAACTAATAAAATTCTTGATCTTGAAGTTTCTAGGCTTGAAGGTTTTGTTTCTAATAGGGAACAATCATATGAAGACCCTATTGAGGAGTAAGCAATTGTTTACAGCGATAAGTGCTTTTTTTTCATTATGTTACATTCACTACGAACAGGATTAAGATCGTGATGCAATTAATTCCATCCAGGTTATTATATGCAGTTTTTGTGGTTTCAAGCGAAAACTCTACTGTCGCTGAACTTGCAACGACTTTACAGGCTGACCTTTCACAGCTGCAAGCTGCTGCATCTTTTGCTTGTCGACTGGGATGGGCTGTGAAATTGATTGATTCTGGATCTGTTCTTCAGGAGACCGGCATACCTGGTTCCCCAAAAGGCATTCTTAGTGATGATAAAGATGCTTCTCGTACCAGTACAAGCTCTGTGCAAATGTCCAATGATGGCAGTGTTGGTCAGCATGGAAGTGTTTCTGCGATAGATGACCGTGTGCGATTCTCCACTCATGCTCGTGTTGCTTTTGTTGTTGATGCTACCATAACATCCTATCTTATGATGGGATCTGTTTCACCAGGTCTTTCTACTTTGCTCTTACGATGAAATCAGGAATCAGAAAATTTCACAACTCTTTAAAGTTTGAAATACTTGATCAAACACTTGCTTCGTACGTTGACATGAAGATAAGTAGGTTCTTAATCACTAACTACGCTTAGACATATTAGAATTGAAGTAAGGAGTTGAAAAACACGAGGGGAATGTTAAAATATAATTTAACCTTTAGAGTTTCTAGAGTTCTCTTCAAGAATATCTTTTATTCTAAAATTACAATGTATAAGTAGGATTTATTTCTAGAATAGTCTTGCAAATGTCAAGAGCATTAGATCAAGAGCACTAGATTTTTCTAGAGAGTATTTAATAAGTTAAAAAGTTGTTGGACATTTAATAAGTTAGTTTGGTAGAAAGTTGTTGGGCATTTAAGTAGTAGTTCTAAAGTATTCTTAAGCTCCCTATAAATACCTCTTGTATCAAATAGTTTAAGCAAACCAAAAATTTGAGTGATACATTATTCTCTCTAATTCACTCTTCCACCCTCCAACAAAACGGTATTAGAGCTTGGTTAGTTTAGAAAAAAAATAGTGTGTGTGAAAGAAATTAGAGTGGGTAAGTTGTGAGAAAAAGAGTGAGTAATGGCCAATTTTAAAATGATTTCATTCCAATATCCTCATCTTACAAAGGATAACTATGAGAATTGTGTCTTCGAATAAAAGCCTTGCTAGGCTCACATGATGCATGGGAGATAGTAGAGATGGGGTATAAGAAGCCACAAGATGAAGGAGCTTTGTCTCAAAATATAAGAAATATTAAATTGGTAAAGATAAGGAAGAAGGATCAACAAGCCCTCGCCATCATCCACCAATGTTTGGATGATTCAATGTTTGCAAAGGTGACTGATGCAACTACCTGAAAAGAAGCTTTGGAGATCTTGCAAAAGTTTTTCCAAGGAGTGGAGAAGGCAAGGAAAGTAAGGCTTCAATCTCTAAGAATAGATTTCGAAGCAATGAAGATGAAGGAATTCTAATCCATTTCAGACTATTGCTCAAGGGTAAAGATGATAACAAATCAAATGAAGAGATATGGAGAGATGGTAGATGATGTTCGTGTGATGGAGAAGATCCTTCAAACTCCCACTCCAAAATTTGACTATGTGGTGTGCTCTACTGAAGAATCAAAAAATTTAGAGATAACTATTGAACAACTAGAGGGATGCTTGCAAGACCTTGAAGATAAGATTAATAGAAGACAAGGAGAAGCATTGGAGCTAAAAGCCAAGGCCTATTTGAAGGAAAATAAGGGAAAAAGTCAACGAGGTCATGGACGAGGTCATAAACATGGCCAAGGTGGAAGAGGAAGAGGTAGCCAAAACAACTTCAAGTAGAGGTTGTGGAAGTGCAAGAGGTAAAGGACGAGGCTATAATTTGAAGAGAAATGAAAGGAGGTATGAAAAATCCAACATTGAGTGCTAAAATTGTCATAAGTTTGGCCATTATTCTTGGGAATGTCATAGTTCCTTAGATATGGTAAGGCCAGAGCTAATCTTGTAGATGGTAAGGAATAAGATGAATCAACTTTGTTGCTAGCACTTAAGGAGGGAGAGAAGGATGACAAGAGCTCATGGTATTTAGATAATGGTGCAAGCAACCATATGTGTGGTCTAAAGGAAAAGCCTGTGGAGCTCAATGAAAATGTATGGGGAAATGTGTATTTTGGAGACCCATCAAAAATTCAAATTAAAGGTAAAGGTACAATTCTCATCTCTTCCAAAGATGGTAGCCATAATCTTGTGAATGATGTTTATTATATGCCTAAGTTAAACATCAATATCTTAAGCTTAGGACAACTTTTGGAAAAAGGTTATGATATTTGCATGAAAAATAATTATCTTTGGCTCCAAGATCAAAATGGTACATTGATTGCCAAGGTCACTATGTCAAGGAATAGAATGTTCACATTGAATCTCAAGTCATTTGATGTAAAAAGTTTGAAGGCTACGATAAAGGAGGAAGCATGGAATTGGCACATGAGATTTGGACACTTGAACTTTGATGCCCTCAAAGACATGGGAGAGAAGAAGATGGTGAAAGGGATGCCTTTAATCAACCATCCCAATCAAATTTGTGACATGTGTCTTCTTGGGAAGTATGCAAGGAAGAGTTTTCCAAAAGAGACTATATCAAGAACAACCAAGCCACTCCAACTTGTACATACCAATGTTTTCGAGCTAATTAATCCATCATCTTTTAGTGGCAATAAATTTTTAATCTTATTTATTGATGATTTTAATAGAAAGACACGGGTTTACTTCTTGAAGCAAAAGTCTAAAGCATTTACTACATTCAAGAACTTCAAGGCTCTTGTAGAAATCGAAAGTGGCTACAAAATCAAGGCTCTAAGGTCCGATAGATGTGGCGAGTTCACCTTAAAAGAATTTAATGAATTTTTTGAAGCTCATGAAATTCAAAGTCATTTAATAACCCCTATATCACCACAACAAAATGGCATCACAAAGAGGAAGAATAGAACAATTCTTAACATAGCTCGAAGCATGTTTAAGGTTAAGAATATGCCTAAGGAGTTTTGGGTTGAAGCTATCTCTTGTGCAATTTACATATCTAATCGCTCACTACATCAAACGTTAAGGATCGTATGCCAATAGAAGTATGAAGTGGACACAAGCCTAGTGTGAATCACTTGAGAGTGTATGGGTGCATTTATTATAAGCATATCCAGCAACAAGAGAGAAAGCAATGTTGATGATAGAAATGTCAAACATCTCTTTGTTGGCTATGACACAAACTTAAAGGGCTATAAGTTGTATAACGTAAGAAATGGCAAGGTAGTGGTGAGTCATGATGTAGAATTCGATGAAGATGGAGCATGGAATTGGGAAAGAAAAGAAGAAAGCAATGATGACTTCATTTCATACTTTGTTGAGGAAGAAAAAGAAGTCATGGCACTAACACAAGATATAAATCCGGTTTCTTCACCCACTCTCAATAATCAAGGTGCAAGCTCAAATGAAGGACCAAGAAGAATGAGAAGTCTTGATCATCTTTATGATGAAACCAACGAAGTAACTCTTGATTTGTATTGCCTCTTTGCCGACGGTGAGTCATTAAGCTTTAAAGAAGCCACAAAAGACAAAAGATAGAAATAAGATGTGGATAAGGAAATCAAGTTGATTGAGAAGAACGATACTTGAAAACTAACAAATCTTCCCAAGGGTCATAAAGTCATATAAGTCAAATAGGTTTAGAAGGTGAAGAAAAATGCAAAAGAAGAAGTGGAAAGATACAAAGCAAGGCTCATTGCAAAAGGCTACAAGTAAAGGTATGACATTGACTATACAAAGGTGTTTGCCCTGATTGCTCACATAGAGACTACTTAACTACTTAGCTTAATGACGCCTCAAATGAAATGGATAGTTTATCAACTAAATGTGAAGTCAATATTGCTAAACGACTATCTTGAAGAAGTGTATATTGAATAATCACTTGGATATGTGGTCAAAGGGCATGAAGACCAAGTCTTGATGTTGAAGAAGGAATATATGGAATAAAGCAAGCACCAAAGGTGTGGAATAGGCGCATATGCTCTCTGTGTGAAAGCCCATGATAATGGAGATATATTGTTAGTTTGTCTTTATGTGGATGATCTCATCTTTACCGACAACAATAATTGAGATTGTTTGAAGAGTTGAAGAAGGAGATGTCTCATGAGTTCGAGATGATCGACATAAGGCTCATGTCCTACTATTTAGGCCTAGAAGTGAAGTAAGTAGAGGAAGGAATTTTTATCTCTCAAGAAAGATATGCAAAAGAAGTATTAAAGAAGTTCAAGATGCTTGATTACAACCCCGTGAACATGCCCATGGAGTGTGGAATAAAACTCTCAAAGTTTGAAGAAGGCGAAAAGGAAGATCCCACTTTATTCAAAAACCTTATGGGAAGTTTGAGGTACTTGACATACACAAGACCTAATATTCTTTATGTTGTTAGAGTAGTGAGCCGTTTCATGGAAGTTTCTACAAGAACTCACATGAAGGCAGTAAGAAGAATATTTTGGTGCTTGAAAGGTACGTTGAAGTATGAATTATTTTATACTTCCTCCAATAATTTCAAGTTCATAAGATATTGCGATAGCAACTTTACTAGAGATATTGATGATAGAAAGAATACTACTGGATTTACATTTTACATAGGTAATTGTGCAATTTCATAGAGTTCAAAAAAGCAATTGATTGTTACACTCTCTACGTGTGAATTTGAGTACGTGCCAGCAACCTTTTGTACTTGTCATGTGATTTGGCTAAGGCAACTGTTAAAGGAACTTCACTTGATTCAAGAAGAAGCAACAGAGATTTACATTGACAACAAGTCCACATAAGCATTTGCCTAAAATCTAGTATACCATGATCGAAGTAAGCATATAAACACAAGATATCATTTCATTAAGGAGTGCATTGCAAGAAAGGAAGTGGAGCTTAAGTATATGTAGACACAAGACCAAATTGCGGATATTTTCACAAAGGCATTGAAGTTTGAAGACTTTCAAAGACTGAGATCAAGACTTAGGGTGAAGAAGAAAAGTTCAAATTAAAGGAGAGTGTTAAAACATAATTTGAATTTTAGAGTTTGTAGAGTTCTCTTTAAAAATATCATTTATTCTAGAATTACAATTTATAGCTAGAATTTATTTCTACAATAGTATTGTAAATGCTATTAGATTTTTCTAGAGAGCATTTAATAAGTTAGAAAGTTGTTGAACATTTAATTAGTTGGGTAGGAAGTTGTTGAGAATTTAAGTAGCAGCTCTAAAAATATTTCAAAGCTCCTATAAATACCTCTTATAGGCATTTTATACAAACCAAAATTTTGAGTGATACATCCTTCTCTAATTCACTGTTCTACCTTCTAACGGGGAAATGAGGTAGGGCACTTAACTACACGTTAGTAGCTGCTAAAATCACGGCAACAGCTCAGTAGTGGACTTTTGATAGACCAAGATTCCATATATATATATATATAAGCAACTACGTCCGTACAAAACCTAGTTTACTGTCGTTCTCATTCCTCGAAAGTAGCAGGTCCATTCATCTATATTGGTTTGCTTCTCAGCTGTAGACTTTAACAAGTTATCTTAACTCTTGAACTTTGCAGTTGGTTGACTTATTTCTTCCAAAACTTTTCTGGACCGCTACTCTACCTTGAGTATGTCTTACGGTGTTGACGAAACTACATTATGATTTTGGTCTATTAGTCAAAGAGCGTCTTTGACTGGTTTAGCTGATGTCGAGCATTAAGGTGACATGGTAGTGCAGTTAATAGTAACTTCTCCATTGAGCTAATTGTAGAAGTTCATTGTCGAAATTGAGTAGTCCGTTATATTAGTGTTGTTGCTGGCTATCTTTTATCATTACTTTGCAGTACACACTGGTATACTGTGTTAATCAAATACAGTTTTCTATTTATCTACTCACGAAGCAAGAGAGCATGAAATAGCATACATAACGAACATAAAAAAAAGAAGTCTATGAAGGCAAGAAGCGAAGAAGAACTCAGGTGTTAGGGGATGAGATTTATTTTCCAGACCTTGTTTAATTATTATTAACTCTCAGTTGTCACCTAGGTACATAAGCAATCAGGCACTGTAGGACTTTGATTCCCTCTTTTACATGATCTTAAATTAGTTTAGAGTGTCTCACAACTGAATAATAGATAGAAGATGGCCTTGCTAGTTGATCAGGCACAACATTGAGAGATACTCATCAAATTGGCTAATTATGCAGTCCCATTGTATTTGGATACGACTTTTTGTATTTGATTATGTTGCATCTTTGGTCTGCAGGACTAAAATCTCATGCTGTAACGCTATATGAAGCAGGGAAATTAGGTCATGCTAGTATTGGCGATCTTTGCAAGGATCTGAGTTCATTAGAGGGAGCAAAATATGAGGGGGAACTACAGGAATTCGCAAATCATGTTTTTAGCCTACGTTGTGTGCTTGAATGTTTGCTATCTGGTGGAGTTGCACTTGATTTGAACAGCGAGGAAGTTTCCGGTAAGATTGTCAAATTTGCTTCAAATGTTGATAAAGGTGCAGCCAAGATAAATTCTGCAGAAAAATTGGATGGATGTGATAGTAATGAAGCTGAAGTCCAAATAGAGGATTACACAACGTCAAAAATGCCTGAAAATGGTCCTTGTTGCACTGAGCTTGTTTCCGAAGGAAGAACACACTTGGGGTTTACTTCATCTGATGAAGGTAATTCTGTAAGTGAGATGTCTAAGTTGCAAGAAAATGTGAACAATGATGATAAACTTATCCCACTTGAAGGGTCTGATGACTCGAAAGAAAATTTAAGAAGGGAAAGAAAGTACAGCGTGGATATTCTTCGCTGTGAAAGCTTGGCTGCTTTAGCACCAGCAACTTTGGATCGGTTATTTCGTCGTGACTATGATATTGTTTTATCCATAATCCCACTTCCTTATTCAGCAGTTCTTCCTGGACCAAAAGGACCCATCCACTTTGGTCCTCCTTCTTATTCCTCTTTGACACCATGGATGAAGCTGGTGTTATATTCAACTGTTGCCAGTGGCCCATTGTCAGTTGTGTTGATGAAAGGTCAATGTCTACGATTGCTTCCTGCGCCACTACATGGCTGTGAGAAAGCCCTTATATGGTCTTGGGATGGCTCCACCGTTGGAGGGTTGGGCTGCAAATTTGAAGGGACATTGGTCAAGGGTAATGTACTTTTACATTGTTTGAATTCACTTCTCAAATCTTCAGCTATCCTTGTGCAGCCCCTCAGTAGATATGATCTTGATGAATCTGGAAAATGCGTTACTTTGGATATACCATTGCCCATCAAGAACTCTGATGGTTCCATTGTTTGCATAGGAAATGAACTGAACTTATGTGAAGTGGAAAGTTTGAAACTGAAATCCTTATTAACCAATCTGACAACAAAGTTTCAGCTGCCAACAATAGGTTATATTAGACTATTGAAGCTTTTTAATGAAAGAGAATCGGAACGCTTTGCAGCAGATGACGAGAAGTATGAATGGGTACCATTAAGTATAGAATTCGGGATACCTCTTTTCCGTCCTAAGTTATGCAAGAAGATATGCAAAAGGGTTGTTGCATCAGGATTACTTCAGTCTGATTCACTGGATGCTCATCTTGAAGCGATGCAAGGGTTAAGAAAAAGATTACGTGATGTCTGTTCAGAGTACCAAGCAACAGGTCCGGCTGCTAGACTACTTGACCAGAAAGAGCTGTCAAAGGATTCGTCTCGACTGCTCATGAACTATGCTAGTGGAAGATGGAATCCCCTTGTTGACCCTTCTTCACCCATATCAGGAGCCACGAGTGAGAATCAGAGATTAAAACTTGCTAATCGACAACGTTGCCAGACTGAAATTCTGAGTTTTGATGGTAGCATCCTAAGGTTTGTCCCTATCGTTCTTAATGTTTCCATTAACCTATTTCCATTCCCATGTTAATTATTCAATCTCATTATTGGCAACTTCCACTTATTGAACACAAGTTTCCTCATGTTATAAATTCATAATTGACCATCGTCTGGCATAGCTTTAAAGATGCCAACAAGGGAAGGAGACAAGAAAAAAATAAAATGTATCAGCTGTCCAAGCTCCGAAGCTTATTGAAACCAATCTCTACAGATGAACATTTGGGTTTCTTTCTCAGAAGAAATTCTGTGCACTTCGTACTTTTGTTGAATTTGAGAATTACGATATCTTTTCTTGCTAATGTGTGTGTAATTGTTTAGAATCCATTTTTTGTTGCCTTACCCTTCGTAGTTCTGAGGACATTGATGACCAAAATTGTATAATATTGCAGATCATATGCTTTAGCTCCAGTTTATGAAGTTGCTACAAGGACCATTGAAGAAGTCCCCATGGTCAATACAGCAAAAGTTGATCCTGATGAAGCTGACAATAGGGAAGTAGTTCTTCCTGGTGTCAACCTCATCTTTGATGGATCTGAATTGCATCCCTTTGATATAGGCGCCTGCCTTCAGGCTCGCCAACTGGTTTCTTTAATTGCAGAGGCTGTGACAGCCTCAGCTTCTGTTGCGGGCTTCCTAAAAGAGAATTTCTCAGGGAGTTAAGTGTTTCTTATATTAAGATGGCTATAGTCAAACACTGAGTTGTTCATAATAGCTTTAGCTTAATTCTTTGCTTCGCCAATTATATCATTGAAGGTGTTGTGTAGGAGCTCAGGATTGTCTCTCAGATTTTAACTATAGTTCTTTTAGTGAAATAATTGCATTCACCGATATTTAGTACTTTATTAAAAATTACTTCAATATTTTTAACTAACACATTCAAAAGGCAGAAGTTTAACTTAAGTTCTTTTTCCTGATACTCTAGATACTCAGATGAAAATTCAGGTGGTTTTATACATCTTTCAGGAATAAGGTGAAGTTAGGGTATAAACATTTAGTTCATGTATTTGAATGTAATCTAATTGCAGATTATGTTAAGTTGTTAAGTAAACATCAAGCCATTTTCATTGCTTTAGATTTACCATTGTTCAAGTTCGAACCTCCATTTGAGTGAGAGATCATTGTTACTTACACTTTGGAAGTTCACTTTGATATGGTGCATAATCTTTTCACATGTAATCAAGATGACCTCAATCCTAACGGTTTTGGGGCTAACTACCTATTTGGATCTTAAACTTGAACAACTAGATATTAAAATAGCCTTCTAACATGGAGATTTCGAAGAGGAGATATATATGGAGCAACTAGAAGGTTTCAAAGCTAAAGATAAGGAAAATCTGGTCTACAAGTTGAAGAAAAGTCTAAATGGCTTAAAACAAAGTCTAAAGCAATGGTATCAAAAGTTTGAATCCTTTATGATGGATTATGGTTTCAAGAGAATATATGTCAATGCTTGCATGTATTTTAAGAAGTTCTCAATTGATAACTTCATCATTCTTCTTTTCTATGTTGATGATATGCTAATTGTGGATCAAAACATTGGTAGAATCAGAAAGTTGGAAGAGGACTTGTCTAAATCTTTTGATATGAAGATTTGAGACCTACAAAGCAAATTTAGGGCATAGAGATAACTCGAGATAGGAAGAACAGGAGATTGTGGTTGTCTCAGGAGAGATATATTGAACGAGTGCTAGAAATGTTCAATATGAAGCATGTCAAACCAGTTAACACGCCATTAGCATCTCAACTCAATTGTGTAAGCTAGCATGCCCTCAACATAAAAGGAGAGATTGTATATCCACTATTCCATACTCATTTGCAGTGGGCTCTTTGATATACGCAGTGGTGTGCACAAGACCAAATATTGCTCAAGCTGTTAGGATGGTAAGTAGATTCTTATAAAATCCAAGTAAGGTTCATTAGGAAGCAATGAAATGGACTGTAAGATACTTGAGAGGTACTTCAAAGTGGAGTTTGTGCTTTGGTAATAGTGAGCCAACGCTAGAAAGTTTTACATATGTAGATATGGTTGGAGATCTTGATGAAAAAAAATCCACTTTAGGTTTTCTATTCAAGTCTGTAGAAGGAACCATCTGATGGCAATCTAAGCTACAAAAGTGTTTGGCTTTATCAAAAACGAAAGAAAAATATATAGCTACAACAGAAGCTTGTAACGAGATGCTTTGGCTGAAAAGGCTCCTTCAACAGGTGGATGTGAAGTAAGAAGATTATGTGGTTTTTTGTGATAGTCAAAGTGTTATTGATTTGAGTAAGAACACTATGTATCATTCTCACACAAAACACATAAACTTTAGAATATCATTGATTAAGCTCCATGATAAAAGAGCAATAATTAATGTTGAAGAATATTCTGACTAAAGTTATTCCCAGAAATAAGCATGAGAATAATATGTCCTCAACATTTACAATTATCGCAATTATATACAAACGCAATTCATAATTTGCAATTTAAAATATTATTTTAGATGTTAATAATATTTGAAGTAATCTTAAGTGTGCATGAAGTGGAATTAGATGAAATTTTAGCAAAAACTTGAGGGATATCACTAAAAATGCAACATCGATTAATCAAACATCTATCAATCGACTAAATAGGAGAGCATCAATCAATTGATGCATGCATTGATTTTTTCTTAAAAATCACTATCTGTTAACTACTCACTAGAATAAGTTAAGAGGACATGTCCCAAAACAGTTTTTTAAAATGAGTTTTTATTAATGATTTAACAATTTTAAAGATAAGTTTTGGAAACACAAGGAAAAGAATAAAGGGCAACAAAAAAAGTCACACAAGGAATTGTAATAGTTTGTTGGATTTTTTAAGCTTTAAGATATTTATAAGAGTGTTTGATAAATTACCTGGCTTCATAAAAGGGGTTAAGGTACTTTTCGTATAAATTAATATGTACTAATTATGACTTTTTAGGTTAATTGTTTTATTATTTATATATTTTAAATAATTCTTTATTAATTGTTAATTAGTCATTTTTTAAAATTTTGAGTAGACCTATGGAGAATCGTAATTTGGGTTAATTTATTTATTTGTTAGATTTTGGGGATTTTTTTAACATGCTTTATGTGTGGATTACTTAAATTATAACTTTGTTTATCTTGTATTAACTGCTCTCTGGGAGTTATGGAACCACTTCCTTGTGTTTTAGATCATTAAGTTTGACTTTTTTTATTAATTATCATTCTTTAAATGTAGTGTATGTTTAATATAGTGAGATGGGTGATGTGTGGTAGTTGGTCGAGACCAGTATCTAATATTAGAATGGGACAACTACCATTCGATTAATTAGGACCAATATTCAACATTAGAATGAGATATATACTATTCATTTGGTAAGATCAATATATGCTTCTAGAAATATTCTACAACTATTCCTTCTACTCTTAAATAGAGATTGATGAAAATTTTACATAATATTAGAGCCACTCTTAGTTTAATGATACATTTTCTCACATATATGTAATCTTATGGGCACATCAACCTATTAAAAATTTTACATACTATATGTCCATTATTTATTGTGATAGGGTGAATTAAATGTGTTAAATTTTCGCATTTACTAGAAATAAATAAAGAATGGTTTACAAATAAAAATGGTTATAATTTTGTATATATATTTCTATTTCCCTAAATATAAAATAGTTAAAATATAATATTAGGCTTATTACCTTCAGTTAGCTAATAGATTAAGTAATATTTAAGCCAATGTTAGTTAGTAGTTAGTTATGATTAAAATCACTATGTACCTTTTTTCAACTTTTGTTGTATAAAAACAAAGCTACTTATATATTGAGAACTAATTATCAACAAAGATTTCTTTCAAAATAATAAATATATTTTATTAATATGGTATCAGACAAATTTTATTATTAACCATTTTGTTTTTCTAATGATAAAATTATTGTTTCATTTTTTTCTTGTAGTAATGATGACTTCCAATGAAAATTGTTAAAAAATATTATAGAAGTAAAGTGCAAAAGAAATTTATGGAGACTAAAAATATATTTCTTTTCAAACATGAATATATAATGTTATTCAAAAGTACATACATCTACATATCATTTATCATAAAGGTGTTTTACATAGAAATATTTATAGGTTATATATAGATTAGAGGCCCTAGTGAAACAATCTCTTTCTTTATATGTTTGAACGTATGTTTTTTCTTGTATAGATCTTTAGTTGTTGTTAAGATCTTATATCACAATTTAATTAACATATTTAATTAGATATTTATCTTTGAGACAATATGATTAGGTCATATTAGTTTTACTTATCTTTCATTTTAGGTTGACTTTGGTGCTTAAATGGTAAAATTAATTTTTATTTTATTTTAGGGAGTAGCAGTTGAGATTGGATCAAATTTAGCCTGAAATATCTAATTGGAACATAATTTATTAAAGCCACGAAATTTGGAAAGATGGAGTCAATGATGACAAATTACTAAAACTAATACGATAAGATCACGCCTAAATTTAGACTCACTCTAGAAAGGTCAGTCTAATTAGGAGAGATATTCTCAGTCCTATTATATAGTAATTTTTATTTGTTTAAAGAATTATCCCTAAAATTAATATTAAAAGGAAGATTGTTATCGGGAGAAAAAAAGAAGAACATACTATACACATTCGTCATTGTTTTTCTTTCATCTTCTTTCTTTTTTCTTTAGGGAAGAAAAGATATCTGTGAGTGGCCTAAATCTAAATCTAAATTTTATGATTTAAGGAGAATTAAACTATAGATGTAACTTCAAGATGTTTTGTTCTAAACTTAAATTTTATATTAATTTAAGTATTTCTTGTTTCTTATTCTTCTATTTTATGAATAATTAATATTGATAATCAATATTAGTTATTATATTATTATCCATAAGTTTAATGATACGTAGTTGTCATGAATGATTAATACAAGTAATAAGTAGGCTATTTATGTATTTACATATTTAATCTATGAGAAACAAGAAAACTAAATTGATGGTTGTAGGCTTGTAGAAATCTCAATTATTTAACTTAGGTTTTAAATTTTTATTAAACATATTACTATCATTTAATTAATATAGAATGATATCATACCCAATTAATTAATGGTAAATTTTGATTCAAATGCTAGATTTGAATCATTTAATTTAGAAAAATTGAGACTTATTATGGTTATCCTAATAAGTTTCAGAATAAATTCTTAAGTTGTGAAAATTTATTTTTTTAGGTCAATAATTAAAGTTATAATTAGATAAGATCCTTCCTTTAAATTAGAGTTGAGTAAAATTGAATTTCACACTTTTATACTTGGTTAATTTACTTTTCAGTTGAAATTAGAAAATTAATATTTAGTTCTCATAGGATTTGGCATGGTTCACTAGTAACCCGCCTAAAATTTTGGCACCATTGTTGGGATAATTTTAGTTTCATAGTTTCTTTTCTTTATTTACAATTTATTGTTAATCTTTTGTTTTGTAGGACTCATTCTTCCCAAACAAGTGAGTTGTAATATAATCTAAAAATTAAGAACATAGCATGCCATTTAGGGAATGAGATTAAGCAAGAAATAATTCATTCATCTCCAAAGGTGAAAGTAGAGATCTATTTAACAATTAGTTAAGATGTTATTTTCTAAAAAGTTAAAGAGAAGATGGAATATCATAATAATAGAAAGTTAGGGGAGTTAGCTACATCAAATTTGTTTTAGAATGAAAAATAAGGCAAATGATTGGATTTATTATCTTCCCTCGAGCTCAATGACAATGTTAAATGAAATGAAAATGTTGTTCTTAGAGAAGTTCTTTCTTATACTATAAGCTGTCAATATAAAAAAGGATATATGTAAGATAAGACAATTTATTGGAAAATATTCTAAGAATATTGGGAGAAATTTAAGGAATTACATAGTAGTTGCCCAAAACCATCTGATTCTTTAGCAACTTTTGATTTAGTACTTTTATGAAAGGTCACTACCAATGGATAGGAGTATGGAAGATGTAAAAGGAGCTTTAGTCAAGAAAACACCATAAGCGGCCCAATTGATTTAAATTATAGTTGAATATTCTCAACAATTTAGGACAAGGATAGATGAAGTTGTTAAGCTAGTGAATGAGGTAAATACCACTAAAATTAAGGATAAATTTTATATTTAACTACTATAGTTTGTCAAGTAGTTGTAGGTCAATCATAATTAGTGCAATTATGTGGAATATGCTCATTCTATAGGCATCTTGTAGATATTTTCCATAATTACAACAAGACGCCATTCAAGAAACTAATACAAGTAGGGGATTTCCTAGTCAACCTCAATAGAAATATATCCCTTATTCAAATCATTATAATCTAGGATGAAGGAATCACTCAAATTTTAGCTATAGAGATCAAGGAGGGCAATAAAAATACCAACCTTATAATTTCAATAAACAACCTCAAGAACCTACATATGCTCAATCTTAACCTTTAAATTCATGTATGTCTTTCGATCAAATTGTTAAGATGCTTCCTAATAATACTCAACAATTTTAACAAGAAACAAGGGCAAGCCTCTAAAATTTGGGAAATTAGATCATGCAATTAACGACCTCAGTTAATTAGAAGTGTAAACATTAAGAAAATTACCTTCACAGATAAATCCTAAAGAGAATTGAGTGTAATAACATTGAGAAGTGGGAAGGAAATTCAATTTGACTCTTCTTTATTAATAGAGGTAGAAATGCATAAAGAAGGAGAGAAGAAAGGTGAATCTCCACCTCATGATGTAACGAAGGTAAGATTTGATTTTTCTTTGCCTATATTATCTAATGCATGTGTACCTCCTTTCATTTGTAGGTTGACTAAATCAAAAGAAGAAGGATATGAAAGACAGATCTTAAAGACCTTCTGAAAGGTGAAGGTGAAAATCAATATATCCCTACTAGAAGTCATCAAGTAAATTCCAAAATATGTAAATTTCTTGAAAGAACTATGCATAAATAAAAGGAAGCTAAAGGATAAAGAGATAATAATTTTAGGTAAAAATGTATCTGTTGTGATAACTAGGAAATTACTACAAAAGTACAAAGATCTATGTATGTTTACACATCCTTGTGTTATTAGTGATTGAGAAACTGAGCATGCCATACTAGACCTAAGTGTATCTATTGACCTCATGCCATAATTAATTTACCAAGCTCTAAATCTGAATTATTTTCAAGAAACTAATATGATTATTCAGCTAGCTAATCATTCTTATGCGCATTTTGATAGCGTTGTTGAGGATGTTTTGGTTTAGATTAATGGTTTGGTATTTTTAGTAGACTTTTACATCTTGAAAATGGATATAGACAATTTAAAACATTTAGCTTCAATTTTGTTGGAAAGGTCATTCAGGAAGATAGCTAAAGAAAAATTGATGTAGATAAGTGTACTTTTTTGTTGAGTTTGATACAGAGATAGTGAAATTTAATATTTTTGAAGTAAGGAAGTACATTAACAATTTTCACTCTATTTATCATGAGGATATTATGTAGTCAATTTTGTATAATATTTTTAAAGAAGAAAACATTAATAATGAGTCAGATTTTAATGGTAAATTGGAAGTGAATGAGAAAGGTAATAAAACTTGTGAAGTTGTAGAATCATTATTAGCGATGCTAACAAAGTCGAAAACTTGAAATATTGAAATGATTAAAACTAATAAGAAAATCTTGCCATTTGCTTTGCAAGTTCTAAAGATATAATTGAAAGCCTTACTTGATCACCTAAAATATTCCCATTTGGGTGAGAGAGTGTCATTACCTATAATCATCTTAAAAAGGTTAACTAAAGAATAAGAAGAGAGGCTAATAGTAGTTTTAAAGGAGTACAAAATTGTAATTGATTCAACCTTAGCTGATAAAAAGGCATGATTCTAATAATTTACATATAGAGGATTCTTTTAGAAGAAAATGCTAAGCCAATAAGGAAATAATAAAGGACACTCAATCCAACAATGAAAGATATAGTAATGAAACAGATTCTGAAGGTTTTGGATGTAGGTATAATCTAGCTTTTGGATACATGTATAATTTATCTAATCTTGAATAGTGAGTGGGTGAATGTAGTTCATGCTATGCAAAGAAAACTAGGATGACGATGATAAGAAATCAAAGAATTAGTTTTAGTAAGGTGTAAACGGGTGGCGATTGTGCATAAATTAGGAAGTTTAATTGGATACTAGAAAGGATCATTTCTTATTACTCTTTGTAGATCAAATTTTAGAAAGATTTTCTAGTAAATTATGTTTCTTTCCTATTTATATGGTTTTTCAGGGTATTACCAGATAATAATTGCTTAAGAACATTAAGAAAAGACTACCCTTACATGCTCTTTTAGAACTTATTCCTTTAGGAGAATGCCTTTCGGTCTTTATAATGCTCTATGTATATTTCAAATGTATATGATGAATATTTTCTCTAAGTATATTGAGAATTGCATTGAAATATTTATGAATAATTTCACTATTTATGGAGTTTCATTTGATGATTGCTTAAATCATTTGTCTAAGTTCTCAAAAGATGCACTGAAACAAATTTAGTGTTGAAATATGAAAAATGTCTTTTTATGTGATGAAGAAATTATTTTGGGATATGTGATTTCATCTATATGTGTAGAAGTTGGTAAATGAAAGGTTGATTTGATTATAAACTTACCTTACTCTACAAATGATAGGGAAGTTCGATTTTTTCTTAAACATATAGGATTTTATCACAAGTTTATTAAAGATTTTTTATAATACAAAAAGATGTTCCATTTGAATTTGGAAAAGAATGTCAAGAAGTTTTTGACAAGCTCAATGCATTATTGACAACTGCACCTATTATTCAGCCACTCTGAAGTTAATAATTATATAGTGGGAGCTGTATAAAGCAAAGCCATATCATGTATTATACCTCAAGAACATTAGATGTTGCATAGTGCAATTACTCTACAACTAAGAAAGAGCTTTTAAAATTTGTTTTTATTCTAATCATATAGCATTGAAATAACTTTTGCAAAAAAGAGTTCAAACTAAGGCTGATACGATTTATTTTACTATTTCAAGAATTTGATTTGGAAATAAGAGATCGAAAAGAGATAAAAAAAATTCAGTGGCAGAACATCTAAGTAAGTTGGTAAAGGATGAAGATATTTTACATATTCCTAAAAATTTTCCTAATGAGTAATTGTTCCTAATGAAAGCTATAGTTCCTAAAAATTATTTAATTACCAGAACTTTTCCTAACTACATTAGTAACTCTAGGAAGAAAAAGATAATGAATGAGGCAATACATTATGTTTCAAATGAACTGTATTTGTGAAATTTTTTCTTTGATCAAGTTATTAGACGTTGTGTGCTAGAGAGTAAATATCGTTATGTATTAACATTTTGTCATAATTATGCATATGGAGGACGCTTTATTCTTAAACAAACTATTTAAAAGGTCCTCGATATCAATTTGTGTTAGGAAAATTTATTTAGAGATGCTTACTTGTTTTATTAAAGTTATGAAAAATTCCAAAAATACAAGTACGTTGCCACATAGAAATAAAATGCTTTAAACCCCATATTCTTATAGTTGAGATATTTATTGTATAAGGTATTGATTTTGTAGGCCTTTTTTCCATTATCTCATATTTTTCTAACATCCTTTTAAAGATTGATTATATTTCAAAGTGGATGGTAGTAAAAGTCATCAGGATTGAAAATTCACTTTGGAAAATAAAGTGAATCTAGTAAGAAAGGATTAGAGATTACATCTAAATGAAACTCTTTGTGAGAGAACCCACCCCAGAGTTCCCTTTCTGGAACCCGCGTAGAGCCCTCCTGACGACCCCATGGTAACCGTCCAATCGATATCTAACTCAAACAAGGTTCCCATAAAGCCATATCGTTCAATTGTTAAAAACATTTTATAATTTAAAAGTTAAAAGCGCGGAAACTAGTGGGAAATGTTTTTTGTTTTAAATCATTTTATTAAAAATTTCAGCAGCACATTAAATGCACTTTGACATTCCCAAAATTTTCAAAAACCTTGTAAAATTTCAAAACACTTCTATATTCACACCAATTTCTCAACTACAAATTTTGGACTTCAACTCCACTAATAAGCAACCACAAATAAATGATTATTAACATTTCAAAAACATTACTGAGGATCAAAGCCCTCGTAGCTCATTAAGAAAAAGATATTTACAATCGCAAAATTATTTACAAGATCACACTTTTAAACCCTTTCCAAAATAATTTAAAACATATATATAATTAACTAAGCCAATTTTAAGCAAACACATACTTAAGAAAGATAACACATGTTGGCTCCAGGTCTCCGTTCCTATTTAATGGCGACAAGGTGCCAAAAATTTAGAGTGCTTTTAAAATAAAAAATAATCATAAATAAAATTAATATCAAAATAAAAATACTTTAATTCCTTGGCGGAAGCGAAATAAATACACAAACAATTAAAATAAATGGCCTAAAATAAGCTTGACACGTAAAATAAATTAAAAGACGTCATGGAGGAACCATCTTTTTAATATAAACTAATAATAATCAAATAAAATAAAATAATAGATACTAAATAAATGGATAAATAATTTAATAATAATTATATTAAATAAATAAAATTCATTGGGGATGTAAAAACAATACCCAACAATTTAATTAAAAATATCATAGCATGAAAGTGGGCATAAAATAAATTGATTTGGGTGTTAAGTGAATGAATAACAATTGAATTAAGGAATTAAAAGCAAAATGCAAAAGAAGAAGAGTCACAGCCGTGACTCTTCGCTCATGCCTGTGAGAAATAAAGACAAAGAGGAGTCGCATATACTAACTTCCAAACTTCATAACTTTCAATCCAGAAATCCAAAATTTTCAAACTTTATATCATTGGAAAGCCAAGAGAAAGATCTACAACTTTCATAAAGACAATTTTGCCTAATTAGACCTATCTATTTCTGTCCAAAAAATTGTGCTACTACCTATACCAATACCAACGATGCTATCTTACAAAGGCCATATCTTTTGCATAAAAAGTCCCAAAATTTCAAACTTTATACCATTAGAAAGCTAAGAGAATGATCTACAACTTTTATTTAGACCACTTAGCCCAATTCTAACTAGAACAATATAGTTCCTTAAAGTTTTGGACCACATTTTATCCCTATTTTCCTCTCTTCTTCCCAGTATCAATATATATATGTCTATTATCTACAACCTAGAGACCCAAATCCAACATTTAAATTCTTACATACAAAACTCCCATTTTAAAACCATTTAATTAAAGGAAACCCATCAAAGAAAATCATCACACAACCAATGAACTCATTCCCAACCATAATAACAACTTAACAAAAAAGAAAATTTTTAGACATATATATCAGAGAATCTCTGCAACTTCCACTGTCATTTTCAACAAAACAGAGTTGGTTCACATCTTCATACTTTATACAAGAAGCCACACCAGTATCATAATTACAAAATACAATTAGAAATGTTTATGCTGATATGCTTGTAAAGTTACCAAAAATGATCCAAGCTAACTTAGCTACAAAAAATCTGAAATTCTTGGAGTTGTGAAACTTTGCAAGGGCACACTAGTAACTTGCTTTCTCTTCACCTGAGGAGTAGAAAAATTTGTGGGGTGAGCTGGGAAGCTCAGTGGCTAATATGTTTATAGCCAGTGATAATGAACCACACATATATCAAGCACACACACACGCGTGCACACACACACACACACACACACACACACACACATATACATATATATATAACATTATTTTAATTTCAACAAATCACAACATTCATATTCTAATTTTGAGAATTTTTCATAAACATGGATACTTCATCTCACAAATCAGATCACAAAATCAAATTATAATCAAACCATGAAACTCAATTATGCTTTATACTCAACAATTCAAGATACAATGCACAAACATAATGGCTCGAGAGAGTCCCATAAAACAGAATGGCGAAACCGAAGTTTACACCATGAATGAATGAGTCCATTTTTCGGAGCTCATATGCTACAAGCGGGCAGCCGGGAGAAGGCTTAAGGTCAACGTGCACGTGACGAACAAAATGGCATCTCTCTTGCCCACATAAGTCAGATTTTCAATGCTCATACATTTCATAACATATTCATACTTTCATGCTTCTTAAATTTTCTGTTTTTCATTAACACAAAAGCAGCAAAATTCTTACAAAGCAACATGATATATATTCACATAACATTTTTCACAATGAGTAAAAGTAAGCATTTAAACACACAAACAAACAAATAATTTCAGCTCATCATCACAAAAACTATGAACATATTACCCACCTAATTTGGTTGGAAATCCAAACTCAAGTTTGCCTCTCCTCTTGCTCTTGTATGTGATTTTCTTGGTTCCCTAAAGCAAGTTGATTTCTCTTCTCTCTTCTTCTTTCTCCTTCTCCACAATTTTTCCTCTTCTTTCGTAGCTTCTCCACGTTTTCTTCTTCTTCTTTCTTTCTTCCCCACTTTTTTCTCTCTTCTTTCTCATTTCAAAACTACTTTTTTCTTGTCTTTCCAATTTTACTCTTCTACATTTAATGTAATGCCTAATAGCTCCTTTAGGCTATTAAACACCATAGTATACCCATTATACTCTAGCTTAATTCTAACATTTCTATTCCATAATTCTAGTTTCTAGTTATGCTTACTAAATTATGGACTAAATTCTAAAAATAAACAACTAATTAAATAAAGAAATAAATAACTAATAAAAAAATTTAGGGTCCAACAATTCTCCTCCCTTTAAAGAATTTCGTCCTCGAAATTCTTACCTGAATTTGCAAATAGGTGCAGATACTTCTCCTCCCTTTAAACAATTTCGTCCTCGAAATTCTTACCTGAATTCACAAATAGGTGCGGATTCTTCTCCTTCATAGCTTCCAAAGATTCTCATGTTGCTTCCTCTCTTGCATGATTCTTTCATAAAACTTTTACCAACTTCACAGTCTTATTCCTCAAGACCTTTTCCTTTGAATCTTGAATTGCCACTGGTTGTTCTTCATAAGTCAAATCCTCCCTTAATTGAACTTCTGAAGGTTGGACTATATGTGAAGGGTCTTATCTATATCTCCTCAGCATTAATACATGGAAGACATTATGATTCTTTGATAACTCTGGAGGCAAGGCTAACTTGTAGGAGAGAGGCCCAATCTTCTCAATAATCTCATAAGGGCCTATGTATCTTGGACTAAGTTTACCCTTTTTACCAAATCTTAAAACTCCTTTCCATGGTGAAGCTCTAAGAAATACTTTGTCCCCAATTTCATATTCCATCTCCTTCCTGTGTGTGTCTGTATAACTCTTCATCCTATCTTAAACCGCTTTGAGCCTTTGCTTCACTAATTTAATCTTGTCAATTGTGGCTTGTACCAGCTCAAGCTCTAAAAGTTTTCTTTCACCTTCCTCGTCCCAACAAATAGGGGTTCTGCACCTCCTACCATACAAAGTTTCATAAGGTGCCATTTGAATTCCGGAGTGATAAGAATTATTATAAGCAAACTCAATCAAAGGTAGGTACTCATCCCATAAACCTTTGAAGTCCATTACACAAGCTCTTAACGTTGCCTCCAATGTCCTTATTGTCCTTTCTAATTGACCATCTGTCTGCGAATAGAAAGCTGTGCTAAAATGTAACTTGGTTCCCAAAGTCTCTTGCAAACTTTTCTAAAATCTGTAAGTAAATGTGGGATCTCTATCTGAGACTATAGAACTGGGAATCCCATAAAGTCTAATTATTTCATCTATGTATTTCTTGGCCAAGGCATTTAAAGAATATGTTTGTCTGATAGGCAAGAAATATGCTGACTTGGTTAGCCTATCTACAATCACCCATATTGCGTCATACTTCTTGTTGGTCCTTGGTAATCTCACTAAGAAATCCATTGTAACCTTTTCCCATTTCCATTCAGGAATAGACAAAGGCTTAAGCTTACCGGCAAGTGCTTGATGTTCTGCTTTAACTTGTTGACATACCAAACATTTCCCAACATATTATGCGATATCCTTCTTCACTCCTCTCCACCAGAAATGTTCTTTTAAATCTCTATACATTCTAGTACTCCCTGAATGCAATGCATATGGAGCATTATATGCCTCATCAAGAATTTCATCCTTTATTACTTGCATATCCAGAATACATAATCTATTACCTACCACCATCAATCTGTCTTCTCTCACTTCTACTTCCAAAGGCTTACCATTTTTTATTTTTTCTCTCAGCCTGCTTAAGTATTCATCTCGTTCCTACAATTCTTTAATCTTTTCCTTCAATACTGGCCTTACTCTAAAATTAGCCAATATACCACCGGATTCAACTTATCTCAACTTCACCTTAAGCTTGGCTAATTCCCTCAACAAAGGTAGATATATCGTCTTCACATGCGCCATAGTAGATTTCCTACTTACTGCGTCTGCTTCTACGTTTGCTTTCCCTGGGGGGTAGTCTATCATCAAGTCATAGTCTTTCAATAATTCTAACCACCTTCTCTGCCTCAAATTTAACTATTTCTGGCTCATCAAATATTTAAGACTCTTGTGGTATGTAAATACCCTGGTGGTGATTCCATATAGGTAATGTCTCTATATTTTCAATGTAAAGACTATAGCAGCCAATTCCAAGTCATGCGTGGGATAGTTCATTTCATAGGTTTTTAATTGTCTGAAAGCACATGAAATCACTTTATCTCCTTGCATCAACACACATCCTAATCCTTTCCTCGAAGCATCACTATAAACTGTATACCCATCACTACCAAAAGGCAAAGTCAGAATTGGTGCAGTTGTGAGTTTCTTCTTCAGTTCCTCAAAACTCTTCTGACATTCTTCTGTCCATACAAACTTCTAATTCTTCCTTGTCAATTTTGTGAGTGGAGTTGCTATAATGGAAAAGCCTTCTACGAATCGTCTGTAGTAGCCAGTTAATCCTAAGAAACTCCTCACTTCTGCTACATTCTTGGGTGCTTCCCATTTTACAATAGCTTCTATTTTCATGGATTCACATGTACTCCTTTTTCTGAAATGATGTGTCCAAGAAATGTCACTTCCTTTAGCCAAAATTCACATTTATCAAATTTGGCATACAATTCTTTCTTTCTCAGTGTCTCCAAGGCAATCCTTAAATGTTCTTCATGCTCTTTTTCACTCTTATAATAAACCAATATATCATCAATAAAGACTATGATAAATTGGTCTAGAAAAGGCTTGAAGACCCTGTCCATTAAATCCATGAAGGCTACAGGAGCATTAGTTAATCCAAAGGGCATAACCAAGAACTCAAAATGCCCATATCGTGTTCTGAAAGCAGTTTTTAACACATCAAACTCCTTTATTCTCAATTGATGATAACCGAATCTCAAGTCTATTTTGGAGAAGACTTTTTCTCCTTGTAGTTGATCAAACAAATCATCTATGCGTGGGAAGGGATATCTATTCTTAATAGTGACATGATTGAGCTTTCTATAATCCACACACATCCTCAAGGATCCATCTTTCTTTTTAACAAAAATAACTAGAGC
This sequence comes from Erythroxylum longipes, assembly GCA_027563885.1. NCBI lineage: Eukaryota > Viridiplantae > Streptophyta > Magnoliopsida > Malpighiales > Erythroxylaceae > Erythroxylum > Erythroxylum longipes. Next base: position 8,132,966 of record JAOQMS010000006.1, on the reverse strand, counting down.
TTCCCAAGGTGAAGAGTTAGGCCTAATAAAATCTTTCTCCAATAATTCTTCCAACTGCTTTTTAAGTTCCTTCAATTCTGTCGGAGCCATTCTATAAGGTGGAATAGAGATTGGTGCAGTGCCTGGAAGAAGTTTATGATGAACTTGATCTCTCTGTGTGGTGTTAATCCTGACAATTCCTCTAGAAAGATATCTGGAAATTCCTTGACTACTGGAATATTTTCTAACTTTTCTTCATCTACTTTCGTGTCCACCACATATGCCAAGTATGCTTTATTCCCCTTCTTCATCATTTTCTCTAATGTTAGAGCTGAAATAAATTTAGAGGGGCTTGCTCTCTTATCTCCCATAAACACTGCCTTTTCACCTTTTTCTAGCACAAACTCTACTATCTTCTGTTTACAATTCAAGTTGGCACTATATTTTTCTAAGGTGTCTATGCCCAAAATCACATCCAATCCTTTCATCTCTAATGACATTAAATCCACATTAATTTTGCCTTACCAATACATACTTCACACTCTCGATAAACATGACTAATAATAACATACTGGCCAATCGGGGTGCTAACCATCAAGGGACTAGCTAATGGACTCAGATTTCTATCATGTAAAATCATACTTGTAGAAATGAAAGAGTGGGTAGACCTCGGATCAATCAAAACAATAATGTCATTATGAAATAATTTAACCTTACTAGTCACAACTTCTGGGGCTGCTTTTACCTCCTCCCTAGTCATTGCAAATACTCTAGCTGGTGCTTGCCCCTTCGGTCTTCCTGGAGGATTTACCTTCTTGGCTACACTAGAACTACCCACTTTAGTTGTAGACTTAACTTCCATGGTCTCATCCCTCTTTGAATCTTGCCTCTAAGTTCCCGGATGTCTAGCATACTGTGGACAATCTCTGACCATGTGCCCTCTCTCTCCATAATTAAAGCAAGCTCCAGTCAATCGATAGCACTCCCCTTTATGGAATTTGCCGCAATGATCACATTTTGGAAAGGATGGCTTGTTCCCCTCTCCTCGTCTGCCTCCTCCTACAGTCGAGGCTTGAAGAGAAATAGTTCTCATAGGTTTGGGTCTACTTGAGCCACTACTTTGAACCTCAAACGGTGTAGGGAAAGTCTTAGCACTCCTTCCTAGCACAGGCATACTACCTCCCCTACTTAGTTGTTCTCTTCCCTTTCTCTTTCTATTCACTGCACTCTTTATCCTCTCCACATTTTCAATCCTCAGGGCAGTCTTTACCAACTATTAAAAGTCACAAAAATTCTGCACTACCCATTTTTCTCTGATGGACAAATGCAAACCTGTTTCAAATCGTCAGCATTTAGCTGCTTCACTCATCATTAGCTCGGTTGCGTATCTGGATAACTGGGTAAACCTGCGCTCATACTCACTCACCGTCATCTCCCTCTGTGTGAGGCTCAAAAACTCCCTCTGCTTCTGTTG
>JAOQMS010000006.1:8101240-8115536 GCA_027563885.1 Erythroxylum longipes | reverse complement strand
TTGTAAAGTTTAAGAAACTTTATGATTAAATATGAGATATTTAATAAATAAGGATCAATATGAGATATTGAATCTTAAATGGGTATAATTGGTATTTAATTAGAATTATTTGTAATTCTAATTAAAGTTTAATTGAAATTACAATTAATTTCAATTAAATTACTAAAACATCCAAAGCTTATTATAAATAGGCTTAAGCTCTATAGAGCTAGCACTTAATGATTAAATCTCTTTGTAAGAGTTACAGAGTTCTCTAAACCAGTTCTATGGATACCGTTAGAGCCCGGCACTAGTGAGGCTACGATGGTTGAGATGGATCAGTTTCGAAAACGGTTCGAGGGATACGACAAGATTAAGATCAAGCTTCGGAATAAGGTACGCATTAAGTTTCCGTTTTATTATGATTTGTGTTAATCATTTTATAGAATTAAAAAGATCTTGGTTTTCAGGAAATCAAAGATTGCGAAAAAGTTTCATAATCATTCTGCTGCGGTCAAGATCAGATCTCGACTCGATTTCCCAACACACAAAAGCAGTAGAATTCTTACCAAGCAACATGATATACATTCACAGAACATTTTTCCCACATTCATAATGAGTAAAAGTAAGCATTTATACACACACACAAACAAATAATTTCAGCTTATCATCACAAAAACTATGAACATATTACCCACCTAATTTGGTTGGAAATCCAAACTCAAGTTTGCCTCTCCTCTTGCTCTTGTATGGGATTTTCTTAGTTCCTTAAAGCAAGTTGATTTCTCTTCTCTCTTCTTCTTTCTCCTTCTCCACGATTTTTCTTCTTCTTTCCTAGCTTCTCCACGTTTTCTTCTTCTTTCTTTCTTTCTTCCCCACGTTTTTCTCTCTTCTTTCAAGACTACTTTTGTCTTGTCTTTCCAATTTTTCCCTTTTACATTTAATGTAATGCCTAATAACTCCTTTAGTCTATTAAACACCATAGTATGCCTGTTATACTCTAGCTTAATTCTAACATTTCTATTCCATAATTCTGGTTGCTACTTATGCTTGCTAAATCATGGACTAAATTCTAAAAATAAACAACTAATTAAAAAAGGAAATAAATAACTAATAAAAAAATATCAACACAAGCACAAAAACACCCAATGATACAAATAATCTTGTAATGGAGTCTCAATTACTACAGTACCTATATGCATACCTAAGATGGTTTGTTTAAAAACATAAAAAAAAAGGTGAGCTAAACTAGCTCAGTAAGTGCTAATCAGTTTATTAAAAAACATAACTGAAATATTCTCATACAATAATAATGCTCAAGTAAAATATTTTCCATAACAATTCATTCGTGCATTATGAATTCTGGTAATAACATAACATCTTGTAAAACACAATTTCAATTTTTCTAAAATTCTATTCCAAAATGCTTTTCGATATTAAACTTATAATATACAAGTTTCCATTTTTTATTTTCCTTTTTCCTTAACAATAAACAATGGTGGTAACAACTTTTTTGAAAACTTTTATATTGAAAAATGAGTCAACCACTAGAATTGGTACTATACGGTACCTCTCAAATCACTTTTAAAAATAAATAGTGGCGGCATTATTTTGTCATGACTTTTCTTACTCAACATAGCCTACCACTAGTTTCTTTACCATACGATACACTAGGCCTAAAGTTACGGAGCTAGTTCTGCATTGCTTACCCGCAACTAGTTAACTATTAGTTATAGAGCTGGTTCTATATCACTTACCCGCAACAAGTTAACCCCTATAGACTGATTGTCATGGAGCTGGTTCTACATTACTTACTCGTAATAGGTTAATCACTATAAGTCAATATAATAACATCTAAAAAGCCTAACAGTGTACCATAAGCTAAAAATCCTTTTCTTCTTATCAACGAAAACCATAATTTCAATGAAACTTCAAAATGTATGAAATTCAACTTTCAAACTTCAATTCATATATTGCTAAAACATACATTTATACTAGCAATATTAACTCGTAATGTATCATTCACATAAAACTCATAATCATACAATATAAAGTCACATGTCTCAATTCTTTTACAAATAATTTATTTATATAAAATAATTAAAATACGCTCACAACTTGCTAGTTTCCTTTTCACCGCTTCGAAAACCTCAGTTGGCTTTTTTTACAATCTAAAAACCTAATATGAATGCATTCAACTTCTTAATACATTTTCCAATCAAATACGCTATAAACCATGTCAACTTCATTACTTTCCACATACATTCCATATACTAATTTTTCTCCAAACAATAACATAACACTTCATTTCATAATTCCAATACCACAAATACACTTAATGACCATCCTTAATCATATTCACATAGTCATTACATCATAATCATGCTTTTATAATAAAAAAATTCCTTTAAGTCTAAACTTATCATATTTAACATTAAACTTTTCCAATTCAATTCTATTTGATTTCTAACACTTAAAACAAATCCAAATTCACTTCTATGACATTTTACTACATATATTTAAGCCATAAACAAATCCAAATTCACTTCCATGACATTTTAATACACATATTTAAGCCATAAACAAATCCAAATTCACTTCCATGACATTTTAATACACATATTTAAGCCATAAAATTTCATTAACAAAATTTTACAAAATCAAGCACCCTTGGCCGAATTTCAACAAAAACCAATTTCTTTTCATTTCTTAATTTCATTAGCATCAAAATCATACTATGAACATCATAAAACATAAAAGTAGAATTTTCGATCATATCACCTTAAAAACCTTAGCCATGGCCAAAAATTCATGTAGTCATTTCCATGATTTTTCTTCCATTCTCTCATCATTAAACTAACTTCCTAATGCCATTCATTATTCTTAAATCATCAAAATGCAAAATAAAACACTTTAGGAATCTCACCTTTGACCAAGTTTGACCAAGGTTCCCACACGTTAGTTTTCTTTATTTTTCCTCTCCCAATTGCTTCCAATGCAATCAAACCTTGATATTACATCAAAAGGGTGTAATTTATACCATCAAAACCAAATCTAACCTGTAACCTAACAAATCCAACTTTTCAACAAAATTAGTAAGCTTACCAACCCATATTCTTCTTCTTCACTTGTATGGCTATGGGATCTTGTTGGATGCTTGATTGGAGGTAGAAAAGCATGAAAAACTCCTTGGATCATTTCTTCATGGCTTAGCTATAGCTCTCTCTTCTCCTTTCTCTTTTCTTTTCTTTTCTTTTTTTCCCCTCTTTTCCTTCCTCTCTCCCGTCCATGGCCGTAACCCACCTTGCACTCTCTTTTTTTCTTCTTCTTTTTCACTCTCACTTTAACTTATCAAATGAAGCAACTTTTGTCTTAATTTTGCTTTTTATATTCCTTTCACGCTTTACACATGTCACTTTTTCATTAGTGATCTTTAAGGACTCATCACACAAGTATCATTTTCTCATTAGTCATTAGGGATGTTGAAAAGGGCCCAGCGCATCAGACCCGGCCTGATTTTGGCCTGGATTGATCGGGTCACAAACCGAGGTGGGGCCAGCCTGGCCTGGTCGTGCCTAACCGTTACTTCAATTCAAAAACAACAACAATTTACTTAAAAAATATGGTGGGTTGGGTTGGGTTGGGTTGGTCGGGCCTGCGCCACTGTAGCACAGGATTGGGTCAGATCAGGCTACTTTATTGGTCATCTCTAATGACTCATTAATCTATTAATATCATGTAAAAAGACTAAATTGCCCATAATGAGTACAAAAAGTCCAAATTGCCCTTTAATGATGCTTAGTAATTGCAGTTCATCTAATACCTTCATGTACATTGCATCTGGGAAATCATTCACTGTATCTTCTGCAAATTTAGTTAAAGCAAAGAAGATGTTGGAAAAGGGTGTCAATTCACCAAACCCTTAGAGACGATCTTTAACTGTTTCAATTGATGGCTTGGAAGGTGCAAGGAGACTTCTTGGCAATCCAGACATTGGAAACCCTTTATTTATTTTCCTTTTCAATGGACTATTAGGCGTGAAACTTTGTTCATTAGTTTGTCTATAAGAATTGTTAAACTTCTAATTAACATCTCATAGTACTTACCATATATCATTTTATTGTATTGCTTACCATATTCCAATATTTATATGTATTATTATTTTATTGTTTATAAATATTAATGATTAAGAATAGTAGTTAACTTAAATTTATGATTTGATTTTATTAACATTAAAATTTTAGGTATGTCTATCTTTTTATGTCCAAAAAATATTTACTTTCCAATATTTAAATTAACAACCATGTATGTGTTTTTCAACAATATGTTATTTAAAACTTTGAAAACATTTTTATAATTTTTTTGATTTAAGAATAGTAGTAAACTTAAATTTATTATATTTTTTCTTATTAATATTAAAATTTTAGGTATGTTTAGCTATTTATGTCCAAAAATAATAATTTTATAGTTTTAATGCATTAACAAAATATTTAAACAAATTTATAAAAAAGGAAAATGAAATAATATGAAAAATCATATATAAATGTCAATTATAATTAACCTTAGGATTATTAAACATACTTACGATTAAAAAATTATCAAATCAACCTTATTAATTTTAAATTCATTAATATCTACTTTTCGTGGCGATTTCTTAATTTCATTGCAAAATGTCCTAATTTGGCAACGCATTTGATATTTTGTCACAAAAGTACACTTTTTATGACGTTTGAAGTTGTCGTCACCAAATGTTGAACCATTGGTGACGAAATAGCCAAACCGTTGCAAAAGAGTTATTTCCCCAATGATTCACAGAAATAGTCACTAAAGAAATTCATTTAGCGATGATCGATTAGAACATCAGCAAAACTTCAACTTTTGGAGACGAATGTATAAATCATCGCCACAAGTCTACATTTAGCGACGATTTTCAAATCATCGCCAAACAAATTGTAGCTAATAGTATGTTTTGTTGTAGTGAGATATCCATCAAAGATATCTCTTCTAATCTTTATTTTTTAGTGAAAATGAAAATCTAACTTTAATGCTTATAACTTCACTCTTGGATGACTTGTCATTCTTGGTCTAGATCAATGACAATATTCTTTTTGTCAAACGACACGTTCAAATTTGTAAATGGTTCAGTTCATCCTGTTGAGATAACTAACACTTCTTTGCAATACAGTAGTGATATCTTAAATTGTGCACTCAATCAACCCTTTAATTTAAAAAAAACATCTTTTGATATGAAGATGTAGTTGTAAAAAGACTTCATAAAGTATTATCGTCAATCTGATTACTTGAAGGTGTGCTTGTTTAGTGGGTATAAGGAAAGAGGAATGGGTATGAAATGAAAAGTAACGTTTGGTAAGAAACTATGATTGGATAACTATTGTTTTGATTCCTCATTTTCGGGCATTACTCCATTCCTCTCGTAATCCAAAGGAATGGGAGTCATTGTTCTATATTTTTGGCACACGTTTTTCCCATGACTACAATTAAGCTCTCCTCCTTCATCTGGCTCTGACTACACGCACCGGTACTCTTTTTCATTTCACTTGCCACATTCATAAAGTTTTACCATCGAAGTATCGGCTACCATAAACTAGTAAGAACATCTGTCATACCTCTATTTCTGTTTCTGTTTCTGTTTCTATGATATTGTTATCTCTCACACTTCTGTTTCTGAGATACGTAGAAGTGAAAAATGAACATGCAAATTATTCACTTTATATCTTTCTATACCCTTTTTAATCCAGGCAAATTGTTCACTCTCTTTTCTACTACTAGATCGAGCTCTCCTATTTGGGGTTAAAACACCACTTGGATAGGTATTGTTTCTTCTCTGATTTGCTTGTTGTAGTTGATATTGAAGTGGGGTTGTTTTATTGGAGCAAAAAATGGTGGATAATGTAGGAAATGTTTGGTGGGTATTGTAAAGGAAAGTATGGGAATTATATTGGGTTTTTTCTAGTTTCTCTTGATCAGATTCGTTAGCATTTTTGGCTTCGTTTTTATGTTCTTTGGTTTTTTTTCCCAACCCAGATAGAAAGTCTTTTCTTTAACTTTAATTTTTGTCCTTTAAGTAAAAAAATAGTTTTGGTGTGTTAAAGGTTAATACTTATGGGGGAAGAGGAGAGGGAGGGGGTTTGGGACTTGGGTGTGAAACATATTCTACACTGCTAACTAAAAATTGAATGCATGTTAGAACTTTGTGCAAGGTCCTGCGTCTTTTTATGGGAGTTAAAGGTAAAAAGGGGGTGAAATTTTGTTAGCTTTCTTATGCTTCATTTAATGTAAAGACCAAGGAGGATAGGGAGGGAAAGAGAGAGAGGGATGAGGGGGTAGGGGGAAGTAATGGTGCCCCTTGGAATATAGGCTTGGATGTGTTTAATTAATATCTTCATAAGCAGTGCTGAAAATAGAGGACTCAGAGTAAAGCTCTGGTATAAACTTTTTGGATAGGGAATTCTTTTGTGCCACCTTTTGCAGTTCACATTATAAAGATTATCTATTTATTAGTTTCCTTTTAGCCATCAATAAGAAGGCCGATGAATTTGTTGGTACTTTGTACTTAGGGGGTCGTATTCATTTTTTATGTTTTACTCACATCTTCTAATGGAAGAATTAACTTAAATTGAGAATTTGCTAGGGATTTATGAACCTGAATTAAGTATAGAAATCTATTTTGAGCATTCATGCATACATTATTGAATGCTTAATCTTTTTTCTACTTCATAGCTAGATTGGTTGTGTTTAATACTGAGACAGTTTTGAGAGATTATAAATGCATCACTTGTTCTTATTAGATGAACAATTTGTCAAAATTTTTTTTGCTTTATAGCTAGATTGGTTGTTATTTGTCAAAAATTTCTCTTGTTGTTCAACCAATCTGAGATTTTGACTTCTATGGTTGTTCCTTTTGAGCTTTGTCATAGTATTTTGTAGCACTTCGTAAAGATTTATATTATCCAATCCTTTATTTTTAAAAGTAAAATAATAGTAGTTTTGATAATTATAATGGTACAATTGTATCCTAGTCATAGAAATAAGTACGCACCACATTTATTTTTAGAAGGAAGATATTGCCTTCACCTCTAAAAGGTTTAAGCAAACTAAGAGTAACATGATTCTCCTCTGTTTTTAGATTTCTTGTCTCTACTTTCAGTTTTCATTTTTGTTTTGAGGTCTGATCATATTTGTGTTTGAAAGTTTTGGGCTTTTTTTATGTTTTGTTTTTCAATATGCTGGTTCTTGAACTTGCCTGACTATTAAGAAAATTTTGTCACGTGAGAGGTTTCAAGCGTAGTGGATGTGTGTAAAGTTCTCAGTCCACAACCTGTGGGTTTGAACACATAGTACGGATATTCGTATCAAGTTTCTAATAAATTAAGTTAATCAGAAATTAGTGTTCTTTTTTAATTTGCTAATAAAAATTCAGTTATAATAAAGGGAAAAGTTTGGGATGTGTTTAGTTTGTCTCGTCCTTGAAGTAAACACCAATTTCTAATTTTTTAGGTAAGTAGGCAATTTGGAAAAGCATCAGTTTATTGAGAAAAATGTTATTCCTCAAATCATTGTTTCCATGCTCAGGATCTAATTTATTGTAGATTACTAGGGATCAAGGAAAATAACGATCAATGAAATCCCCAATCATTTTATGCTCTATATTTAAGCTGGGAACAAATGTGCATGTTTATTATGATTAAGTAGGTATTCTCATTCCAACGTTAATTCATATGAATGATGCCATTAACCTTGAATTTCATCTCATCCTTTCCTAATTTATCATATCTTGGTTTAGGTTGCAGTGTGGTTTGATGGCATTTAAAGAAGATGGTGATCCGAATCAACTTTTTACAATAAATATAACTGCTAATTTCTTTAGCAATAAGACATTCAATATTAGAAATCATATATATTTGTTTACATTAAACGATGTCTGTGGTTATGATGTACGTGAATGACTCCAAGAATCTAACAAGATCATCAAGAAATACACAGATCAAGTTCCTATAATTTCTTCATTTACACTTGCATTTCTTATATTCCGGAGCTCCTATTTTAAACACAATATAAATGTCTTTGTATAAAGAAAGAATTTATTTATACCATATGATTGAACATGGAAGGAAAAGGATAGGACAACTCAATGCAATTTCTTTCAATTTTAAGTTGCGTTTTGTCTTTGGGCTGATGTTGTTTTACTGCTATTTGTGTTGTTTCACTCTTATTTATCATGAAAATTTATCATTTCATAGATGCCATACCTTCTTGGTTGTTGCCTTATTGAATATAGTTAGGGTAACATCTATTAAGTAAGCTCATTTATAAATTTCAATAAAGGTTCTTATTCCCCTAATTGAAATCTCATATCAAGTTCATCTTGACCCTTATCTATAACTTCTTCCTCTTCATGAAGTGGTTAAGAGTCATCTCCACAATAGTATCACCATTCACATCACTTACTAAACTATCAAATATGGTGTTCTACCTTCAAGTGTTTTGGTGGGTAGCATATATTGCCAATATATTAAAATATTCACTCTTTTAATCAAAAACTTCTTAGGTATTACCTTTTCAACCATTATGCTCCCTTATCACTCTCACGATGATTTTAATATTCTTCTCTATTACTCCATTTTGTTAAAAAGTATATAAGGTTATCAATAAGTGAAACCCTTATTTCTTTTTGCAATCTTACTTTCACTTTTTTGAATTTAATAAGCATTTTAACCTTTATTTCAACAATGCAATCCAACTATATCTGTTATAGTCATACATAAATAACACGAAGAATCTACTCTCATTTAGTGAAACCTCACTCATAGGTTAACATACATCAGAGTGAAGTACTTCCAACCTTTACTTTTCTCTCTAGGAAGTTTGTAAAAGAAAATCTTACTTGCTTACTAAGCTGACGTGATTGACAAATATCTTTAGTTTTAATCACTTTGGAAAGATCTTACACCACATCATTGTCATTCATAATTTTAAATGCATCAAAACAAACATGTCCCATTATGTTATGTCATATTACTAATTTGTTAATTAACATAAGCAACTTAGCAACATATATAAAAGTATTCTCTTCAAAAGACTTCTCTTAACATTCTAATTAACAAAAAAAAGTTTGTTCTTCATACAAATTCTCATCAATTTAGCTCCTTTAATATCAATTATCACTCATTCACCACTAATAAAGTTCATTCATATCCTTTATTAATCAATTGATCGAAACTTGATATATTTTTATCAAGATTGGGAACTAGAAGTACATCAGCTATTTGGTTTAAAGTATGTATAAGAACTGATCTTCTTCTTGATCATCTTTCTCTATTACCTTCGTTTATTGTTTTATCTCTTTTCCACTACTATTAACTAGCTTTTCAACATTCCCTATCTCTATGTTGGACAATTATTTTCGAAATTTTTTAATGTAGATCAACATGGCTCTCCCTGTTTTAGCTAACGACGACATAAACTAAAGCAACTTTTGATACTTCAACAAACAACAAATAATATGATGGTTTCCTTATTTGCTATCTATTATGTTATCTATTGTTTGTACCTTCAAGATAAGGTCCATGAAATTAAAACGAAGGAAGAAAAAAGGATTGATAGAACAAGATGGATGTTTAGATTGACCATAGATTGTGATAATGCCTACATTAGTGAACTTCAAATGGATAGAGCAACCTTTAGGATTTTGCGTGATATGGTAAAAGATGTTGGCGATTTAAAAGATACTAGGAACACATACGTAGAAGAGGTTGTAGCAATGTTCATATACACCTTATCTCATTATCAAAATAGTAGGATAATAAGCTTACTTTTTTCGTGAGTCGGCAATTCCATTAACTTCTTTATGCAATTATGAGATTGCATCATATTTTACTCAAGAAGTCGAGGCCTACTACTCAAGATTGTCAAGATGAGAGATGGAAATTTTTTTAGGTAATTGAACATTATAATTAACCTATAACATTAATATCATAACTTTAATGTGCTAAATCACCTTTTAGTTTTAATTTGTAGGGTTGTATAGGATCCTTAGATGAGACACTAATTAAAGTTACACCTCTTAATGAAGATAAGCCTTGATATCACACGAGAAAATGATGTATTTCAATAAATGTTTTAGGTGTTTGTTATGCAAACACGCAATTCATATATATATTGCCTAGTTGGGAGGGCTCTGCACACGATGGTTGTGTGCTTCGAGATGTGATCTCAAGGCCTTATAGTCTATGAGTCCCTCAAGGTAAATTTCTATTAAATAACCAATTTTGTTTGTCTCTGAGTTATGCTGCTCAATCATAACTTATTGTTTAATTATGAAGGATGTTGTTACTTGGATGACTCTGGATATTGCAATGCAAATGGATTTCTTGCTCTATATCGAGGGCAATGCTATCATCTCAAAGAATTCGATGGCCATCGAACAGAGATAGCAAAGGAATACTTTAATATGAAATATTCCAAATCAAGGAATGTTATTGAGATATGCTTTGAATTGTTGAAAGGAAGATGGAAGATCCTTGCATCACCTTCATTTTTCTCAATTCAAAAGTTTACATTATAATGGCTTGTTCCCTTCTACATAACTTTATTCGCAAGTTCATGATCTTTGATCCACAAGAGTCAATCACTGAAGATGAAGAAGAAAGTAAGGAAGATGAGAGTGATGAAGATGATGAAATATAATACATTACGCAAATTAGTCCAACTGATGAGTAGTTGACATTCAAGAATAATATGACAACCAACATGTATAATATATGGACAACTAGATCTAATGACAATGATGTAGATTAGTAATTTAAGATATGTTTGTCTCATATGCTTATCAGATTGTTGAAATGTTTTGATTTTGATTAATGTACCTGAATGTTGAACATCTCTATTTGTTTACTATTAGTAATATATAACTGAGAGTTATTGGATTACTTTTGAAATGCAACCATATGAACATCTCTGTTTGGTGGACTATGTGTTCGCGAGTTATTATGTTACATCGTTATATTTAGATTTTTCAACAAAGTTATTTTTGTTATATGCTATTTCTTTGATAACTCTTAAATTACTATACTTTTATTAGGAATGGCTATAGCTGCCCATGAGAGGGGAAAGAATAAGCAGTATTGGAAGGATGATGAGGTTGAAGCTTTAGTCAACGTTTAATAGGAACTAGCTTACGATCCTTTATGGAAAGTAGATGGGGGATTTAATAACAATTATATGGTTAAAGTTCACAAGTTGTTATTGAGCAAGATTCCCAATTTTGATAAGGATGTCAATCCCCACATGGACTCTAAGATTAAATGGTAAAGAAAAAAGTATAATCCAAATTTTGAAATGTGTATGTAAAGTGGCTGTCATTGGGATGATGTTGAGCATAAGATCAAATCTGATTACGGAGTCTAAATCTGATTCCCTAACTAATGAGAAGACGCAAGAGTTCATCAGTGAGCTTCTTAATATTGGTATATCTCAAATGGATGTTGGTAAGGTTGCTGTGTTATTTTGTAATGATCTTGCTAAAGTTTAGGTTTTGTTTGCTTTGCTAAGTCATTTAAAAATGTCTTTTATACTTGGATTCCTGTATCCATCTTTTAGTCTGTAAGTCATTCGAGGAAGCATATTAATATTTTTGTAAGTATCATGAACTTATGATGCAATTGATGTTGTCTGACTAGGTTATTTTGTATTAGTTGGGAATTTTGTAGTTGTGACGTAAACAAAGTTTGTAATATTAACCTGGTTATTTTGCATCAATTGAAGGCTTTTGGTTAAGGTATTGTGTATAGCTTTGATATTTTACATCATTTACATTACCAGAGGAATAGAATGGTGGATATTATGGTTATGTCTATGAATTGTACAATATTTTGGATGATTAAACTATATTTTGAGGATATTATGTAACCAATTATATGTTGATGCAAGAAAATACTAGAGTATTTTTTTTCTTTAGAGCTATTGGAAAGAAAATACCATAATATACTTGATTTTAAACATTCTGTCATTATAAATAGGGTGCATAAATTAAATATAATTAATTAAAATATATTTAAATTTGATATATAACAAATTTTTATTTCTCAACATTTTTAACAAACCATCCACTATCAATGGTAATAATAATCATTCATTCATCTTAACCAACCATCAATTATAATGATTATATCTATTCTCATTCTTCACTATATTCATTCTCATTCTGATTCCCATTGCCTTCTGTGAACCAAGCGCCCCGATATTTTTAATTTTCAATAAGAAATACCAAACTTGCAATAGGAAGTGATGGCATCAAGGATTTAAAGAAAAGATAGAGTAATATTCTATATGAGGAGTAAATGCCAAATTTCTTATTGGAAAAGAGTGGAGAGATGAAAAAGTTTACAAACTTATATAAAAAGACTAGTAATCAATTCCCAATTATTTTCAATTTTTAATTCTCTAAAGCTCAAAGTAAAATTATTTTTGATTGAGTGTAGGCTCAATATTTCTTTATGCCAATGTAATGCAGGTTGGGTACAGAAGCTTTGGTCAAGCCAGCTTTGCTCCAAGCTAGTCCATGCAACAGGAAAGGAAGTATCACGGGTTCTAGGTGTCGGTCCATTCAGTTTATGGTTTTTATAACATCTTCATATTTAATTCTTGACTTGCAACTGCTATCCACATGCTTACGTCTTCCCAAGAAGTAGAACAAACTTATATAGTCTGAAAATGGCTGAGAAGATTGGGGCTTGTTTACTTTCCTTGAAGCCTCGCATCAGTTTTTTTTTAATGGTTTCTGCAGAAGGTCAATGCAAAACCAATCACAATATAGTAATCAGTAAAATGAATATCCCAGAACATCTCAATTTCTTTTTGGATCACCTTAGCCTAACATGGCTTCTTTTTTTCTTTTTTTGAAAAGTAGTCCAACATGGTTTCGTTTGGCGCTTATTGAGATTATTTATACAAACTTTGCAGGTGATATAAAAAAAGGTAACCAAAAAGTGTTAGTTCCTTTATAATCTACATGAACTCTACAATAATTTAATACAATTATATTATATTATTTTTAATTAAATTTTAATCAAAATTACAATTTATGTTGATTAAATATCAATTAGGTCTAAATAAGTTTCAGTATTTAATATTGGTTCTTATTTATTAAATATTTTATATTTACAATTTTTTTAAATTGACAACTATATCCAATTCAATTAAATTATCTTTTTCTCTCTTTAATCATTCCTTGTATGTCATTCATTAGTTTTTTAAATATGTTAATAATAGAAATAAATTATAATCCTAAATTGTATTTAGTATAAGATAAATTAAACTTTTTATTTTATTTTAATTTTATAATTAAATAATTTATATATTTAAATCAAAATTAATGTCTAACAATCCATCGTGATCGTCCAATTATTAAGAATATCAAAATAAATTTGCCTTTTCGTACATAATTTTTATATAATTTAATCATTTTATCACTCAATATTTTTTTGTTTAAAAAGTATTAAATTAATATTTATTTTATACGAGTGTAATTCTATTAGTTTTTTGACATTAGTAATTAATTTTTTTAATGGTGGAAAACTTTTTTAAATTTATCTTTTTATTAAGGATTTCCTAAATAAATATTAATCAAAAGTAGAGAAACATTTCTCTAATTGATTTAAAGCAATGAATCTTATATTAATTAATAAATTAATTCCATATAGTTCATGTTATAATTAATGACTAGTAATTAAGCAGCTATTAAATATGATAAGTCCAAATTAGTATCAATACATAATATTTTTTATGAGATATTTTAGAAATATCAAGTCAAATAATCACTTATATAATTGCGACAATAATAATAATTTATATAAACATATAAATAATATTTCAAATGAAATTATCATATTAAGTTGATTAAATGAATTTGTCTCTAACAAATACTCATATATTTGTCTAAATATATTTATGAAATTAATTACTTATTTTATTAAAAAGTACAATATAATAGTCTTTTTACTTTATTATTATTTTTAACATTTTAATAACTGAAGATAATTTTAAAAAAACATAAATATATACATTTCATATAGTTTTAATTATAAAATATATTTATTTTTATTAATTAAAATATATAAAATAAAATATCTTTAATTAATAATATTAGGAGAAAAACCAACAGCTATTTATTCGTTTCAGATTCGGTCCTTCCTTGATCATAAATTGAATCAATCATACCAACCTCGACATTACTTCTCTTATCAATCAATCATTTCCCATAATTACTAGTCAGTCACTCTTTATATCTCAAAAAGAT
>JAOQMS010000006.1:8089155-8101140 GCA_027563885.1 Erythroxylum longipes | reverse complement strand
AATTCAATATTAAATAAATTAAAATTATTAAAATTAATGATATAAAATAAATAAAATTCTATATTAAATAATATTGAGCAGTTATCAAATAAATAAGATTTAAAAAATTATTAAAATTGGAAAATTATAAAATTAAATTTATTTTTGGATAAAACACAAATAGAAAGGATTCTGCGATGTTTTATTGAGATTCCGCAACGTTATAAAACTTCGCAGTTTCAACGATGTTCGGCAACGTTTTCCAATTCCGCGATGTTTATAAAACGTCGTAAAAGATTAACAATTTTGCGACGTTTATAAAACGTCGCGAAATATTAATAATTCCGCGAAGACATATAAAACGTCGCGGTATATTAACAATTCCGCGACGTTAATTAAAACGTCGCAGAAAAATAATGATTCCGCGACGTTTTATAAACGCCGCGGAATTGTTAATCTTCTGCGACGTTTTATAAACGTTGCGGAATTGTTAATATTTCGCACCGTTTAGGAAATGTCGCCAAATCTTTTGATTCCGCAATGTTTTATATAAACGACGCAGAAAGTCTAAATTTTTCATGATGTTTTCTTAAACGTCATCGAATATTTATACATTTCGCGACGTTTCTCTTAAAACGTCGCAAAAAGCTATTGCCTACTCCATTATCTACGACATTTTTTGTGACGTTTTCTAAAACGTCGCAAAAGGGGATCTACGACATTTTTGGAGAATCTGCGACGTTTTAAGAACGTCGCAGATTCTGTAGTATTCTTGTAGTGCTGGTACCAAAGTCACACCAACAAAGTTTACTGAAAACAAAGTGCAAGAAACTGATGAAATACAACACACTCTGAACCTAGAATTTGAAGAATGGTATACTCATGATTAAATGGTCTTAGGCTGGATTTACAGCACCATTGATCCCATGGTTGCATCAGAACTGATGGGCTGCAAGACATCAAGAATGCTCTGGCTTGCTATCAACGACTTGTTTGGAGTTAAAACAAGATCAAATGTAGTTTTCTACAAGAGAGAATTCGCAAAAATGCAGAAAGGAAGCTTAAAGATGGAGGAGTATCTCAAAACCATGAGAAAACTTGCTGATAATATAGCTATAGTTGGGCACCCCATGTCACTAGATGATCTAATCACTCAAATATTGTTAGGACTAGATTCCCAAGAATACAATCCCTTAGTATGTCAAATTTTAGAAAAAGAAACCATAAGTTGGATAGAGCTCCAGTCAAAACTTCTAAGCTATGAAAGGCACCTTGAACAGCTAAATGCAGGACTTCCCTTTGTTAATCTTGGTAATCCATTGCCAACTATGCAAAGGGTTCAAATCAAACCAACAGAAACTTAAATCAAAACTACTTAGGAGGAAGAAATGCTGTGGAAATAGCAGACAAAGAACTTAGAGAGGCCTTGGAAGTAGATATGGTGGAGGAAATAGACCACTGTACCAAGTCTATAGCAAGATTGGGCACACTACTGCTATCTGCTATTATCGTTTTGAAAAACACTACATGAGTTCCTTGCCAGAATCTAGAAATCAAACACAACACTTTGTTTATCTTGCAACAAATGAAGGCCTTGCTGATCAATGCTGGAACCTTGACAGTGGAGCAAACAGTCATATGACTAATGACAACAACAATATGCAGCATAAACAAGAGTACCATGGTAAAGAAACACTAACTATGGCAAATGGTGAGAAATTATGTATTAATCACATTGGCTTAGTTAAATTACCTACTAATGATGGCAAATGCATCTTGTTGACTGATACCCTACATGTTCCTACTTTGGAAAAGAATTTGATTAATGTCTATAAACTGGTTGCTTCAAACAATGTAAATATTGAATTTAATCATTTTGGTTATTTTGTGAAGGACAAAGCATCGGGTCAAGTGCTGCTACAAGGGAAGCATAAGGAAGGATTATTTCAGATTGATCAAAATCATCATCACCAAGTAAACACCAATCATCATTCTCATCAAGCGTTTGTTACTCAAACCCCTGCTATTGTCAAACCAGAAAATGTCAATTTATGGCCCTATCGATTAGGACGCCCTTCATCAAAAATTTTAGCTCAAGTACTTAGAACTTGTAATCAAAAGCTTTCCATTAATGAAAGAAGTTATTTCTATGAAGCTTGTCAACTTGGCAAATCTCATTTACTGCCCTTTAATTCCTCTTTATCTCAGGCTACACAACCACTTGATCTTATTCATATTGATGCTTAGGGTCCATCTCCTATTAATTCAACCTGTGGCTTTAAATACTATGTGTTATTCCTGGATGATTATAGTAGATTCACTTGGTTATTCCCTTTAAAACTAAAATCAGATGTACCTCAAATAATTGATTAGTCAGTGTCTAAAATGTGTCTTAGATAATTACTGCAGAATAATTGGTCAATGGACCAAATCTTTAGGATTTTATTTATGTTATTCCTTATTTTAAAATAGTTAGTTAAGATGTAGTAGGATATAGCAAATCATTTGATTTGATTCTTATATTTTCAGCTCTATATAAACTATGTAATGCAGTGAATAAATGTGTAGGTTTCTAGAAAACATCAAAGCATGTGTTCTTTTTAGCTTATTCATTTTCATTGTTAGTCTTCTAGCTGTCAAAAAAACCAACAAAATGGTATCAGAGCATTTTTTCTTGAGGGACTTGTGAGATGAGTGAAGCCAAAATACAAACCTAATTTACAACCTAGAATTACAATCATCTTCAAGCAATGGAGATTGAAACACAACTGTATCAAAGTGCACTACCAATTTTTGATAGTGAAAACTATCAAATTTGGGTTGTTAGATTGAAAGCTCATCTTGATGCTATGGATGTTTGGGAAGCTGTACAGGAAGACTATGAAGGGCATCCATTGCCAACAAATCCTATAATGACGCAAATCAAGATGCACAAAGAAAGAAAAAATAGGAAATCTAAAGCCAAAGCCTGCTTGTTTTCTGCTGTTTCAAACATCATATTCACAAGAATTATGAATCTAGAGTCAGCAAAGGATATCTGGGATTACCTCAAAAAAGAATACCAAGGCAATGAAAGAATAAAGAGCATGCAAGTTTTAAACTTGATCAGAGAATTTGAAATGCTGAAGATGAAAGAGTCAGAAACCATTAAAGAATACTCCGACAAGTTGCTCGGCATAGTAAACAAGGTGAGGTTATTAGGTAAGGATTTTTCTGAGGAATGAATAGTGCAAAAAGTTCTTGTAACTTTACCTGAAAAATATAAATCTAAAATTTCTACATTGGAAGAAACTAAGGATCTATCAAGTATGTCTTTGGTAGAATTAGTAAACACACTACAGGCACAAGAACAAAGGAGTATGATGAGAGAAAAAGGAACCGTTGAAGGTGCTCTGCTTGCAAAGGAAAAAAATTCAGGAGGAGATAAAAACAAAAATTTTAACAAGATCGACAACAACAACTACAGAAACAATGATGATTCATATCCACCATGCCCACATTGCAAAAAAACAAATCACCCACAAAGAAAATGTTGGTAGAGGCCTGATATCAAATACAGAAAATGTTGACAAATTGGGCATATGGAGAAGATTTGCAAGTCACGAAATGAAGAGGCAAAATCAGCAACTTAACAACATCAAGAAGATGAATTATTTTGACATTAAAGCTTTGCAATTACTAAGGCAATGAGGAGTGTTGAAAACGTGCCTTAGATAATTGATTAGTCAGTGTTTAAAATGTGTCTTAAATAATTACTGCATAATAATTGGTCAACGGACCAAATCTTTAGGGTTTCATTTATGTTATTTCTTGTTTTAAAATAGTTAGTTAAGATGTAGTGGGATATAGCAAATCATTTGATTTGATTTTTATATTTTCAGCTCTATATAAACTATGTAATGCAGTGAATAAATGTGTGGGTTTTTAGAAAACATCAAAACCTATGTTCTTTTTAGCTTATTCATTTTTATTGCTAGTCTTCCGGCAATCAAAAAAACCAACAGATACCTTAGAGTCTAGATGGCTAATGTGTGGTTGTTGTAAGACAGTTGGATGCACAAAGGAGTAGTCGCGTCAGGTTTTTCTCCGAAATGATAAAATTCTGGCAAACACACAGAGTATTCAGACATGACAATTTTCTCACTAGAGTAAGTCTTATTCAATAATCTGTGTCCAGGGTTGCGATCATATAACTAAGTTATTATGTTTGAATTTTTGGTAAGGAGCTCCTGAAGTATTCTACTTCATACAGGATGATTGTTACATGGCAGGATGATTGTTACATGGCATGAGGATAGCTGGGACAACAATGAAAGCAGATTCCTTGCATTCAGGTAAGAAATCATAGTCAACTTCTTTCTGAAGGCAAATTTGTACCACTTTATTTGGACTTTAGTTACTTGATCAGAGGACCTTAATGTAGAAATTTTTGATCTTGTCGACATAGTCGCCTCTTTGGTTATGCAGTCATCCATAGGATTCTGTTTCACCAATCCTTCCAAATTATGATTCTTATTTTGAGATGCATCTACCTTTCTTCTGTTGTGTGCTTCGAATTTATGACTTAGAAAGGAAATTTGATGCGCTTCCACTTGTCTACCATTTCCCTAAAACATATTCCCACAATCATAGAAAAGAACTTTTGAATAGCCTCCTCTATATTACTGTTGCAGGCTTGAACTAATGGCCTGCCTTTGGCACAGCCTTGGACCTAACGGTTGTACTTTTACAAAGGATTTTGGCTTCAGCGAGGACCTTAACAGTGCTCTTAACAGCTAAAGTTGTTTCCAATCAAGATGACTTTATATACTAATCTGTATATATTCAATTTTGCCATATATTTTCCTCCATGGGTTTTTACGTGTTTAATCCGTGTTTCTCATCACTGGTGACATTGTGTCTTTTATGATATAATATTGCCACTACTGGATATCAAGAATATATGACAGTCCCCTTCAAGGGAAGATGAACACAATGGTTCCTCATCACATGAATGGAATTGATATTATCGTTGTGAACTGCTGTTAGTTTCCGTTGTTATAAATGTAGTAGTGATATGCCAAGCCGGTAATGCATTTGATCCGATTTACCACATTGAGCCACTTGATATGTCTTTGCTGTACAGGCTTCATGATAATGATGGGGGAGATATCTTTTTAGCATTCATCGCACAAGACTATTTTGTTAAAGTTTCTATGCCCTCACCACCACCCAACGGGCGATGGCTTCGTGTGGTTAGTTTCTTTTACATATCTGGCAGATGCTATAAAGTTGTCACTGCTGGTTTTTATTCTTTGTTCCCAAATCTGTGATCTTTCCCTCTAGTATCAGCTTCCTCGTGATCTATATTGTTGTACTGTCTTCTATGATTTATTATTCTAGTAAAACCACAAATTTACGCTAATCTTTTAGCCGTACTGTCGATACAACAACTTAGGTCTTAGAAAACAGTATGATTTGTTACATGAAGTACTAGATTCCATACTTATAAGATTCCTCTTAGTGGTTCTGCCAACTAATTCCCCGTACGTTACAGGTGGAAACCAATCTCGGATCTCCGGATGACATATTCCCAGAAGGCATCCCAGGCATTGGAAATACTTATAACGTGGCTCCATTCTCGTCGATTCTTCCTGAAGCTAAACGTATATGAGTCCCCACTATAGATTAAGATTAAAAATAACTTGCACCGACATGGAGTGCTGGTCAACTAACGCAAATAAAACTCCATTGTCCAGCATGGTAATCGCTGTCGTGAGAGATAAAGCCAGCAAACAAGACTAGAGAAATCAAAATAGGTTCTAAGCCTCGTTATATGACAACTTTATTCATCATATCCGTGTGTGAATCAGAGGAATAGATGCTTAATGATCAAAAAATTCCAAAATGTTGGTACCGATTCATTACCTGTTATTGCAAAATTTTGGTCTATCCTAAAAGATGGGAAAGCACATTTCAGGAACTTATTCCCTAATTGTCAATAGTTGGTATAAAGATATAGTGCTACAGCTGGATTATAAATTGCCACTGTAAAAGGGAAGAGAAGAAAAAATTAGGCCAGCTGTCCACCAGCTTTTCTTCAAATTTCAACACCAAAGTTCATAGAACCATCACTCTCCAAGGTTAGTTGGACGCTAAACATTGCTTCTAAGCTGGAAGTCGGGCCTCCAAACTCGTAATTCTTCTGTAAATCATCAAAAATTGTGAAAAAGTGAATATATATACTAGGAAGCTACTGATCAGTCTCCTGGTGTTTGCTCAATGTTTCTGCTTCACTTGTATAAACGCTTTAAAAAAGGAACATTTGTCTCACTCTCTTTGTTTCGGGACTTCATGTGTAAATATGTAGATTAATATATAGAACTGCATTCTAATATGTTTTCCAGTTTTAATAGTGTAATTTAAATTGGGGTTGAAAAATTCTTAAGCACAAAAGAAAGTGTTGAAATGTTATTATTAACTACAATTTTCGTTAAATTAAAATTATTTAAATATCTTGAGTGGAATATAATGTGTAGTTCAATTATATATCTTTTACCGCGATTATTTGGTCATCATTTTAGTAATCTTTATAGTTATTATGATTAATATTATTTAAATTATTCTTGGACATTAATAAATTATCAAAATAATGATTCTCTAAATTTTTCCTTTACATAATGATATTTGGTTAATTAATCTCAATTAATAAGATGCCATTTGGGTTCCCTAAAATGGTTGTTTGGAATTTTTGTGAGAAAATATTTTAAATTTTTACTTATTCTTTTACAAGTTTGTTGGTTTTGTGGTATAGATATCAATTGGAATTATTATTTGAATAAAGTTGGAACAATTATAAATATTAATTTTTATAATTGTAGTTTCTTCGTTGTGTTACAAAATTAAACGATTTACAGATAAATAAGGAAGTTAAAAGGAAAATATGAATTCCAGCTTTAAGACCCATGTATTGAGGTTGATGAATTATATCCTATTTTCGCATAAAAACAATGGAATCTGATGCAAATTATATGCCATTTCGCACAAACCCTGCGTTGCGGGGCTGTTCTTAGCAACTACAGGTGGTGTGTGTCTTGAACCTCAACAATCCAGACTGACAATCACATCTCGTGAGTCCTCCTGACATCCAGTTAACACTGTTGCCAGGTGCTACCAACTTTTCTTCTTCTTTTCTTTATAAATTAATCTATTATTTATTGTCCCTAATATTATTCCAACAGTTGCAATCCAGTCATAGCCATCAATACCGAATTTCAGACATGAAACTTGATTAGATTAGATCGGAGTAAAGGCAATGTTATTTAATTATTAAATAAGATAATATTATTTTCTATTTTAGGCAAATGTATTTGAACTAGATTAAATTCATTATTTAAATCTGAATTTAATATAAATTTAAATTTGGCTAAACTGAAATTATCAACCTAATTCCGACGTGTCTATTTCTGACTTTTTGGTAGAGCAGATAATATTTACGTTTGATGTGATTGGGGTAAAAAAAAAAAGTAATTAAAAAAAGTGGAAATGGCAGCTGTTGGACATTAGTAAGATCGGAATTGGATATGTAATAAATGGAAAAGCTTCTAGTCTAGTCTGATCCTGCAGAATCACATCACGTATATCATGTGGAGCAAGCAAGGAAATAAATTATAAGAAGCGCTTGATTGAAGGCCCTAGGTCTAGCAAGAGCCAAGCAGCCTTGGGTCATGTTATATGAGTGCAAGGGAGACTGACTCAGCTGCTGTGTTATATGACACATTAATCGAGAACCCCAAAAGCTTCCTAATCCTATGCTCGGCATTACATTGCATGTTACTTGCCAATTAACAGGTTCATTATCTGTAAATGACCAGGCACTTATGAGTTATGAGGTGTTTGTTGTTTCTTCTGAATAATAAATATTAGCAATTAATTAATAAATATGCAGAAAAACACGTCAGATTAGAACGTTATACTACAACCAATAATTAATTAATACAATGTAAGCATATCGAAACCTAACAACACAACGTGCCCATCACAACGGTTAGATTAGTGGAATTTTTGTTCCGTTAATAATTTGAAGCTCAAATTGTCTACATCTATTGGGAACCAGAGTATCTGTTACACTAACAACAACTCTATGCCGAGTCCAAAATGATGTCCTTTAGTAAGTTCTGAACGTAATATTAAAAAATAACATTATATTAAGCACAAAATAGGGTTTAAATGAAAATAAAAAATTTAAACCTCATCTATTGCATGCTTCCATTTTTCTTTTTTGTCCCAGCATAATATGTTTTCATTTCTTAGACAATATTTATAACAAGTGTATTTAAACTGATAAAAATGTGAAAAATGAATGAGCGAGAGAGATTCCGTAGGAAAGGAGCTTAAAAACAACGCGTTTTTTGGAATCAGCCTGTAGGGGGCCAATCGGACGGTCAAGTTCTCCAACAAGCACTACGTGTAACAGATCTACCACAGCCTAATTTCGTCTCTAACATTATACTGATCAACTAATCTGGTGTTTTCGTCGAAACAGCAGGGACATCATCGTATTTTCACCGAAGCAGAGGAAAGAACTCGGACCGACTCAATTCATACCTTCACCCTATCACTATAAATATAACTCCCCTAGCAACTCTCTTCTTACTGTGGTGTCTTTGTACTTTTGGCTTCTGTCTCGCACTGTCTCTCTCTTCTGGTGCTTTAGAGAAGTTAGATTCAGAGTTTCCGTTCGTCAATGGCGTCTAAGAGCTTCATTACTTTGATGGTTCTTGCTCTATTCGCCGTCTCCGCGTTGGCCCAGGCCCCGGGAGCTGCTCCAACCACCGCGCCCACGAAGTCTCCGTCTTCGGCTCCGGCTCCGCCTCCGAAGACCGCTGCTCCAGCTCCAGCTCCCACAACTTCTACTCCTCCAGCATCCGTTCCAGTTCCGGCAAATGTCCCCTCCAGCACTCCCACCAGCTCTCCGCCTGCTCCCGAAGCTCCAAGCTCAGGACCTTCGGTGGCTCTTACTCCTGGAGCAGGTGCTCCTGGAGTGCCTCCGACCTCGACTCCTCCCAGCGGTGCCGTCGTGGGAAGAGACGTAGCGGTTTTAGCTGTTGTTGGAGCTGCTCTGTCATGGTCCTTGTTTCTGTAGATCTGAGCTCTCTGATGTGTATCGTCAGTTGTTTAAATCTAGCAGTAGGCTTTTTATAATTTAATTTTTTTCCACATTTTATTGGTGTCTATGGACGGCTATGAGTGAGTTATGCCCCAGATTTCTACCGTTGATGATTTGATTACATTCATTCATATTATTACACTATTGCTTTTCAATTATACTGTTGATGTTTATAGTTATGAAATATGTTTATGTTTAATGAACTGTAGTTGGATGAACTGGTGCATACATAGAAGAAGAAGCATTGGTTCGTCTTATTTGTGTATCTCTCGGAAAAAGATAGGTAGGGAGAGAGTAGAGATTGTAAGAAAAAGTTGAAACAACTGGTGTATACATAGAAGAAGAAGAAGCATTAGTTCGTCTTATTTGTGTATCTCTCGGACAAAGATAGGTAGGGAGAGAGTAGAGATTGTAAGAAAAAGTTGAAACAAGTAAGCGATTGGGATGAAAGTTCAAACAAAGTACGCGATTGGGATGTTGACGACAAAGTCGAGTGGGGTACAACTGGAAGGAAGAGTTCTTGATGCTTTTGTACATCTGTTGTTGGAAAATTACATACGGTCTCTGTCCGTTAATACTAGTACTATAATTAAGAAACCGGAAAACAGAGGGAAGAAAAAAAAAAGGGCCATGAGGTGCTGAAGCCGAAGAGGTTGGGGTCGGGGTAGAGTGGACAGCACATGGCACAGCTGTAAAACTAACTCATTGTGTTTCAGACACCCATGTGCGTTGCTCGACGCTAGACGTGAGAAGAGATGTGGACGAAGTTTGTTGTTGGAAAGTCCAAATTAGATACGAGATTGCTTCAAGCATACATTTTTGCTAAGTGAGGCGTAACCATTAAATCCTCGGTGACTTATTGACGAGAGAAAACAAGACATCATTCAATAAATAAAACAGAACTCCTAATATGGAACAAAGTTGTAAATTGAGTTATTTGCCTATTCAAATCATTGAGTAGTTAATTACTTCCAACTGAAGTAGTTACTTCTGGCTCAACAAACACAGGTTGCATGTATATGACTTCTGAGTTATTAGTCTGACCAGATATATCCGATAAGTTTAAGACAGATAAGATGTTACTTTCAATTTAATGGATACCTTTGTCTTCTTCCATACTTCCACGAACAATCATGTACGTAAACCCAAGTGGGTGAAATGTCATTAGAGCTCAAGAAGAAGAGGTGATTCTTCTAGCGAAAAAACCAATGAGGAGTAGGTTTAGGTTCTGTTTTTTTTCTACAAATGAAGAAATGTGTCATTAATTTATCGACCAAGTGCGTGGGACGGCAACTTTTCCAAAGTGGAACATTATGATGGTTCCTACTCCAGATCAAAAGGCCAAAACTCCTCTAAACCATATTTTTTCGTTGCCCATTTAATTGGGCATTTTTAATAAACTTGTTTTTGCCTATTTGAATTCAAAGCAAAATGATGTATAATTAGAAAATAATGGGTGGAGGTGGATGAAAATAGAAATGGATGCATAATGTAATAACAAGTGTTCTTCACAAGCCAAGTGTTTTTTACGGTGAAGTCCATTTACTGGCCATTCCACACAGAGAGAATACTTGATTGGAAGTCGTAACGTCGTAATGAGCATATTCTGGACAAAGCTTTCAATAAATGAAGTCGTAGGATGTTGACGTTGTATCGGTACTTGATTCTCTGTGCTATTTTTTCTGTGCTAATTTTGTGCTATTTCATCCCAACTATTCATTTATGTGAAACATGACACAGAATTGGCACGGAAAAAATAACACGTAAGATTTCATTTGTGATGTATCCACCGTTTCCTTGGGCTTACGCCTGATGATGCGGGAATAGATCTATTGTCTCACTTACCCAATTCTAACTCCGTACCACTTGATCTCATCCGGGATGCGATCATGCCCGTTACCAAGGTACACTCTTTTCCGTTTATGCATATTATACGTTACATACCTGTAACCTGAAGTCAAGTAACATTTTTGCTTATATTCTCGTTCTTTGGTTTTCTTTTTTTATCATTTCTGAAATTACAGCTGTCATGCAAAAATGTAAGAGAAATTTTGTCCTTTGATTAGGTCAGTCCCAAAACTACCTAACCCACAGAGTCTTAAACAAATTACTCGAAACAAAAAAGGGTTTAATTTTTGGTTTCCTAACTCAAAACTAAATTAAAGCTCACTTTTTAGTATTATTATTTTACTTTTTTTCCAAATAAGTATGTTTATTAAAAATATTATAAATTTTAAAGAGTATTAGTATTCTACAAAATAACTTTTTTAAATTGTTCAATTTTGTCTTTCAATAAACTCGTTGTTTACTAATGAATTTGTTTTTCTTTTTGATAAAAATAAAACAATATGAGCAACGGGTACTGGTAAAGTTGCTCGTTAACTTTTAGTTCTAATTACCTAAATCACTGTGGTGCTAAGTCGATCGTCGAAATGACCATCAACGTTAACTCTGGGTTCATTACTCTGAAATTCGGCAACAGGCAAGCAGCTGTAAGGACCTTATAGAAGTCCTTTTTTATTAAATTTTTTATTAAATTTTATTTATATATTTATGTAAATTTTTACAAATATGTAAATAAAAATAATATTATAAGATTGAAGTATCCTAAATGAAACATCGAATTTCGTGTGTCGTGTTATATGACTCTTCTTAAACGACCAAATGCAATCAAAATTTTGGAGTTCTAACAATTGTTGCATCCACTCAAACTCTATCTTTGCCAATACAAGTATTCTATTTCTACTTTATGTGTGTCTTACTAATTAGCAAAACGGTGAACCTTGAAAACGATCTAGAAGGGGGGTTGAATAGATCTTTTAAACTTTTTCGTAAAGTTCTACAAAAAACAAAGAATT
>JAOQMS010000006.1:8043985-8075455 GCA_027563885.1 Erythroxylum longipes | reverse complement strand
AACCATTCTGATATGCTTATGTGCTCATGTATGTTAACAAGTTTGATGCATTCATGTTTTGTAACTTGTGGATTTTGACATGAAAACTTAAGAAACATGTGCTTTATAAATTCGATGAAAATTTTCGATGACAAGTAAAATGATTTCAAAAGTTTTGCTTATCCTTTTATTAGCTTAATTTGCATATACTTGTGATTTTGGCTCCCTACATGTTTAATTGTGATATTTTTGTGTTTAATTAGGTTAATTAGTTAGTTTTGACACTAATTAACAGTGGGCTTATGTGAATTTTATGTGATTGATTGTCTGATGATAGTTTCAAAGTTGATTAATGGCATTATCCAATTGTGTTAATGACTCAATTTGACAAATTGCATGAAATTTGGGTAAAAATTTAGCTTAATTTGCATAAACTTGCAAGTTTGGCTCCCTACATGTTTAATTGTGATATTTTTGTATTTAATTAGGTTGATTAGTTAGTTCTGACACTACTTAACACTGGGCTTATGTTTAATTGCATGAGTTTAGTGTTTAATTGTGTTAATTTTGCGTAATTGTTACTTCAGGAGTTTTATTTTCAATTTTAGGGTTAGAATTGTAAGTTAACAATTAAGTTAGTTTAATTGGTTAATTGCACAATTTTTTAATTTTATTTTTTAGATTAATTAGTTTGTTAAGTGATTTCCTAATTAATTTTTTAAGTATTTTTATCCTTCTTCATTTTAATTTGTTAATTTTTCCTAGTTGTTTAATTTTTTGTGTTTAGTTTACTTGCACAATTAATAAGTATTAAACATGATCGAAATTAAGTGTGAGAAAAAGCGTACTTTAGTGATTTATACGTCAGTTTTCTCACATTTATATGAAGTTTCAGGCAAAATGACACAATCATAGGGCGAAAAAGAGACTGTAAGAAAGATGCATCAAGTTGAGTCTTTAACGACAGTCTAGCCCTTAGAGAGGTCGTAGATGCTCCTATTCAAAGCTGGGACTTAGGAAGAATGGTATCAAAGAATGAAGAATAAGAAGTTCAGAGCTAATTGGTGCATCTACTGGGAGGCTTCGGAGTATGTTTACTTAGCCTAACAAGTTACAAAGTTAATATATATAAGAGCATAGACTCGATTTTCTGAAATAATGGAACCTTCTTATAGAGGGATCACTTTAGAGGTCCTCTCCACATTCTACATGTATAAGGGATATTACAATAAGGATTGTCACAGTACAGTTTAGTTTCAGATGATGAGAGAGATGCATCAGATCAGTTATATCAAATTCTCCATCATTATGGGTCTATACTAATGAGACTAAATTGGGACACCAGAGTACTAAGCATTATAGATCGAACTTCCATATCAGTTGTCTCTGCAACGCTTTTGGAGTAGTATTAGCTCTGAAGAAAACTACGATTTGTACAAGTCAAAGGCCTCGACTTTACACAGTTCGACACTCAATACATCCATGGTATTTTGAGCCTTACTCTAAGTTGTTGAGGAGATAGCTGGGGAGTTATCGAGAACGCAGACGTGTATTTATTATGGAGCATGAATGAGCGAACGCCTATCCACCTAGGACATGTACTTATCTAGCTTATACAACGTTAAATTGAGGACAAGGAGGTCAACATGATACGTGTTAGAACTTACATGACCAAACTAGCATAAAGAATGGGGTTATCTGATCGACTACCACCGATGCAGGAGATGACGACTATGGTAGCGGTCAACTCGACAGTAATGCAACACATGCACATGGTTTATCGACTTTAGGGCCCCATGGGAGACGTATAAAGACTTATTAGGGAGCCTAACGAGCCAGCACCAGAAGGAAAAGACAGAGCAGAGCACGTAGCAGAGAAGCCACCACAACCATAGCCACTGCAATCTTAGACTGGTGGGATTACACCGGAGGACTAGAACCAATTAGCAAAAGCTCGAATAACGAGACAGTAGGTGGACCTTATAGAATAGATGAACGAGCTGTAGTCTACAGTTGGATGGATGGGAGAACTAATGCTCTTAATAGCCAGCCAACTAGGCATTGATTTCTGGCCCCCATAATTTGACAAAGGAACATCATCTGCAACTCCATCTGGCTAGGATCACCACTAAGGGAACCCATCTTCTTTAAATTAACCAGGATCACAAGATGCTTAATTTGCATATTCTTTCTTTTTCTTTTATTTTATGTACAAATTTAATTTTCTTTTCATTAACTAATTTATCCTCTTTAACATTATCACTAATGATGTTCTTGTTTTTTATTTTCAATTATGCTATTTTTATTTCTTGTGTTCCTTTTATCCTTTTTTCTTATATTTTACAAGGATTTAGTTTAACATTTAATGGATTTAAAATCAGAAAATTGCCACAATTAGGAAAATACCAAAAACCTTGTCACTTATTCATATATACTTGTATTGTGTTCATTGGAGACGATGTACAACTTAATTGTGGGAAAGGGTTAATAAATTTTTAACGAATTCTTTAAAATGATTATAATCCTGATTATAATATTTTATGAACTGATATCTTGACTTAATTGAAATCTATCCATCAATAATTTATTTTATTATTGAATATTGATTTGAATTGGTATGCCAAAGGAT
Organism: Erythroxylum longipes; assembly: GCA_027563885.1. NCBI lineage: Eukaryota > Viridiplantae > Streptophyta > Magnoliopsida > Malpighiales > Erythroxylaceae > Erythroxylum > Erythroxylum longipes. Next base: position 8,072,847 of record JAOQMS010000006.1, on the reverse strand, counting down.
GATAATTAGAATAAAATGACTTTTCTAAGTCATATTTTTAGTATTCATTGAGATGATCAAATTAAATGAAATTACATATTATTTACACATATAAATAGGGATGGTAATTATGGCCCGCCTAGCCCAGCCCGTTTTTGACCCAGGTTGGTCGGGCCACAGGTCGATCAAAATAACGTCGTTTTAAAATTTTTTCCTTTAAAAATAAATGGGCGGGCTAAGCCAGCTCAACCTACTCGTACGGGCTGGTCAGCTAGCCGGCGGGTCGGGTCATGAGTTGGCCATGTGACTACATATAAACCCATATTTTTTGTGAGCTTTTGAGCCCTAAAAATGAATTTCAAAAATTTTAAGCTCTTTTTATTATTCCATGTGTTTTATCATATATAATAGAATGATTCTAGAACTTGCTTTTATTATACATATTGAGATCATATTTGTTAAATTAGAAGCATTGACATGATAAAGGCACTTAAATTCGACAACTTGTTTTAGACTATTCTTTGGTATTTACTAAAACTATAATTTTATCCTCTAGGAATAACCAAGTTAAGTTTTAGCCTTTTTCATTGTTATTAACTCACATTATTAACCTTTATCCTATTTTTCTTGAAACCCTTTTTATTATTTTGAACCTTGAAGGTCATTTACATTATTCACTTGTTGGAGACTTAAAATTCTTGAGGGTCTATTATTTCTTTAATTGTGGTACTAAATACTAAAAAAAAAGAGCATATGAAAAAAATTATGAATAAGTATATGGAACTAATAGAGTTGTACAAAAAGGACCTACGTGATTTGTAAACAAGTCTTGTAATTTTATTTTAGTAAATTTCCTTTAAATTAACTAGTTTTTATGTCTTAACCATACCATACCTAAGCCCTATTACATTGCTAGACTTATTAATGGTTTTGATGATGACCATATAAAAAACTCAAATTGAATTTATTTCCTTATATTATTAATGATCTAATTCTTAAATGGAAATAAAATCATAGGATAAATGTTTTCCTTATTGAAGGATCTTTCTTTATGAACTTGCGTTATTTATCTTACAGTATCCAAAAGGATCCTGCTATTTATTAAGGACATCTATCAGCTCCAGATTTGTCTTAACGGTTGATTATTGTAAGATTCTAACAGAGATAATATTGAAGATTCAAAGTCAAATTCGGAACAGAAATGAAGCAAGGGTTAGTTGAAGAAAATGTCTATTTCAGTAAGAGCCACTAAAGTTGTGAAAGAGAGAAGCATGGAAGAAAAGAAGAGAGAAAGCTAAATTATTGAGATACATCAATACTCTTAAAAGTCATATCATTATCAAATCTATTGTGCCTTAAAAAGTGACAATTCTTTTTGAAAGAGATCATTGAAGCTCAAATGGAGCAAGTTATTCGTTGAAAGCTTATAGAGGCTAGCCAAATATTACTAGGTTAGAAGATTAGAGAACCTTGAAAAATATGTACTCGTTGAAAGGTTGGTGAACTTTGAAAAATATGTACTCATTGGAAGGTTGGAGAACTTTGAAAAAATGTACTTATGAGCTTGAAGACGTTCGTCAAATTACTACGTAGGATTTTAGTGAAACACTCAAGTTGGATACTTAGGGACTGGATATAGGCTTGGTTTATAAACTGAATCAGTATAAATCGACTGCGTTATTCTCTCTCTGCTTTTAACTTTTATATTTTCGCATTATATTGTGTGTGTGTGTGTGTGTGTGTGTGTGTGTGTGTGTGTTCATTTCAACAAGAGGCTCCTTCACTATTATAGTAGGCTCCTTCTGTTTTCAACTAGCTAAAAGTTCCTTTCATTTTAATAGGTGCCTTCTGTTTTAAATTGTCTTAATTGGATTTATCCTTTAGCAGGCTCTTGTTATTTAACATGCCTCTATCATTTAACAGGCTCCTATTGCTTAAATAACGTCCTATCGCATAACAGGCTCCTCTTGCTTTGCAGGCTACTATTATTGTTTTAAACTTCAACAGGCCCGTTTCGTTTTATTCAAATTAAAAGTTTCTCTTCGTGTGTTTGTTTTATCATACATGAGTGGGAGAGATGTGATAATATTCCAAGGCTATGGTAAGAGTTGGATTGTGCATTGATTAAGAGTTTTGATACTTTTCACCCTAAACAATTGATTGCATTGAGTAAAATCTTGGTGAGGGTGTAAAGGTATATACTTTTGATTTAAATACGATTATTGATTTGTTATTATTAATATGGACGTAGAAAGTTAATTTTAGAATAACTTGATTCTAATTTTATGCTAATTTGATTCAATAGGATAATGATGTATTATAGTATGATTGGATAGAACAAGATTAATGAAAGATGGATGTTGTAAAATTTATAATTTTAATATGGTTTTCTTGAGGACAAGAAAAAGTTTAAATAAGGGGATGTTTGATAGATGAATATTTGACCATATTTATATCCCATATTTGATATATTTTTCTTGATATTTTATACTTTTATCATATATTTCATACTTAATTTGCTCCAAGTGTGTTTGTAGGTTATAATTGCCTTCATAGACTTGAAGAAGAATTTTGATAAAAATGTGACATAAAACGAAGATTTGAAGCATAGAAAGGATACATAGTCGTGTATCTGAGCGTTCAAATCCCTCAGGCCATACAGAATCACAAATTTTGGTTATTATGGGTTATACACGATCTAGTACACAATCATGTATGAGACTGTGCATTAGCCAAAACCTTAAAATTTACCACAAAAGGATGTGTTTGGAGGCAATTAAGGGGAGTGGACTTTTAGTTGCTGATTGAGTTATGTTAATGTGATTAATGTTAATGATTGAATGTATGTATTATAATTTTAATAAAATTTATATTTGTTTTTGTAAGTATCCAATATAATGACACCTTGTAGAAACAAAAGAAAGAAGGTGACAGGTATTGCAATTGTAGAGTAGAGGGATCCGCAACTTCAACCAAATCAATTAGTTCTTAGCCAACAACAATATTTAACCTCAGCACCAATGAAATTACTCAAGAATAACCTCATTCTTCCTTAAACAACAATGAATCAACTAATAAAGAGGGATATGCATGTTTGTTAATCTTTAACGCCTACAAATAAACTTATGCTTAAATATATATTTACATGTTTAATGTATATTTTATTATCCTTATTGATTTATTGTTAGTTTCCAATGTCAATATTAAAAAAATGTAGGGATATAACTATATGTTATGAATTGCAATGAATGAATGTTACAATGAATAACAAGTTGTCAATACATATTGATACTTCTCAAGGTTATCCTGTAGACAAGATCCAATCTAGAAAATTGTCAAGTGAGTTGGGGATTATTACAAGAACATAATTACCTTGCCTGAAACATGCTAAGGACTTAAAGGAAGACAATTTGCTTGAAAATGCTTTGGATAAAGTTACGGTAAATTTTCAATTTATTTAACTATATACAATATTGTTTCACTTATTTTAAGATTAATTACATTTTTACTTATTATTCATAGATGAAATTGAATTTTGTCGATATCTAGAACCCTACTGTTTTAAACTATGTGACTTCATTATTGAAATAAAGGACCAGGGATTGCTGTTATAGATTGCATCAGTTTTATAAATCTTTTCTTTCTGATGCGGAAGCACGGAGACATATTTTGAAATGAATTTCTCAAGAAAATTGGAATAATTTATGTGATTATTGGGCCTCTCCCAAACATCAAGTTTTTTTTTCTTTCCCTTGACATTTGCTTTCATTAATCTTGTTAATTGATTTAATGACTACCTAATCTATTTTTCTTTATTTAGGAAAAATGTGAAAAGGCAAAGGTTAATAGAGGAAAAATGAAAATATCTCATAATCAAGGGTCCAAATCATTTGTAGTCATTCGAAATGAATATTTGTAGTCATCCGAAATGAATATATAAGATCTTTGTTTACAAGTTACAATTATATCAATAAACATTATATTATTTATTTTGCCTTGCATTTTTCTTTCATAAAACAGACTGAGAAGAAACTACATGGACAAGGGTGTTATAGGATCATATTGTACAATGTCACTCATTATAAGGAAGGGCAAAGATGGATGTCAGAAGAAGCAGAAAATAACTATGTAAGTATAAAATTTTGTTTAATATTTAAGCTTATTTATTTACCTAGTACTACCGAATAACATTTGCATTAAATATTGGTTTTGTTTTTTTTAAATTTTAGAATAAGATGTAAGAGTTGTTACATAAATCAATATTTGAGGGGAATGAGGTCAATGTAAAAGTCATTTGAAATCTCGTGCTTGGTACACATTTTGGTTATATTAAAGTTCTTAGATTTGACCTTAAGTCAAATGTTTCAACCTCATCAAAATCCACATACATTCAACATTTTGAAGAGGAAAACAACACAGTTAAGGCTGAATTACAATATACTCGAAAAAAGTTATCCAAGCATGATAAGTAATTCAGAAAAATACTTGGTTCAGATTATAATAATAGTGAAGATGAAAGTGAATGGTATTAATTGCAATTCTTATACTTTTTTCTTTTAATTCATTTTTGGATTATAATTTAAATTTAATTTTTTTCTCGAATTATAGATTTGAAGAAGATGCAACAGTTAAGTGGTTTGTATTATAATTTGTAAACTAGTCTTTATTATTTTTTATATAAGAATTGTTGAAGTTATAATTAAAATAGTGTATACGAAGATATTTAATTATGTTTTATTTTTTATATACAATGCTTCAAATTATCAATAATTTTTGTATTTTTAATAATAAATTAACAATAAAAATATTTCAAAACATCATAAACAATAATATGAATTAAAAATGTAGCAAATAATTTATTCCAAAATGGTATAACATTTATTTAAAACATAGATTAAAAATTTGATTACATTTTACAAAACGTAGCTAAAAATATTTGGCTATGTTTCTGATAACATAATTATGAGATTCATATTGCATTTATGTATTAGTTCTTAAATTGTTTCTAATCATTATTATATTGAGATTAGACATATACAAAGCATAAAAAGACTAGCACATTTTATATATCTACCTTGTGAAAGAAGTGGTCGATTTCATAAACTAAATTATATAGATACATAAACAAATGTATGGGTATTTATTAATGATCCACTAAACTGACCTGATATTAGAATTCCATTTGGATGTTACTTGTATGTCTATGGAAAATCTTAATGTGATAATTGTATAAGTGATCATTTGACTTGAGATATCCAAAGTATCTCATATAGGATTATTGTATTTTGATATTATTGATAACCTATTCTAATTAAAGGTAGCTTAATCGATATTCATTGGATATAACATTAACTACATAGAGATAGTTAAGTGATAAAATTCATCATCCTAAAGTGATTAAGGAGAATATTCTATTGTTCTTAATTATTTTTTATTTTAAAAATCTTTAGCAAAGGTGAAACGATACCTTGTAAAATAGTTTATAAATACTATTAATATAATTAGTTCCTAATGATGGAGAACTAACATGATTAGGCTTAAATAAAGTACTCAGTAATTATATGCTCTATGTTTAATGGAATACTATATGATGAAATGATTGAATTATATGAAAAAATCTTACACAGAAAAATTAGAAAAAACTACTTTAGCATTTTTAAATATTTGGAGTCATGAAGCATTGCTAAACGCTAATATTGATCTATAAAGATAAAGTATTTAACAAGAGAAATAGAGAAATAAAGATGAATTAAACGAGTTTAATTTATCTAGTATTAATATGATTTAGGGTTATAATTTATATCTATTTCCATCATATTTGTGAAAATAATAATAATAGATTATAGATAAAGAATATGTTGAAAAGAAAAAAAAGTATTTTAATCAAGTTGGACTTGATTGTAAAGTTAGAGAATCTTTAAAATTAAATATAAGATATTCAATAAATAAGAACTAATATGAGATATTAAATCTAATTTGGGTCCTATTGGTATTTAGTTAAAATTAATTGTAATTCTATTTAAATTTTAATTAAAATTAGAATTTTATTTAGTCTAAATTACTAAAAGGGAGTTAGCACTTCTTGTCTAAGGCTATGTTTGGTTGGATATAAGGTTTTTAGTAGAATGAAATGATTTATAATAAAATGGAATGTAAATCAATGTAATATTAGAAAATTATTGTTTTGGAGAGATGGAAGAGTTCATAATGTAATATAAAGAAATGTTGTTTGGAAGATGGATGAAATAAAATATAATGTATGTATAATAATAATGGATGACTATTCTACCCTTGATAGAATAAAACATACGTTGATAGATCAAAACACATATTGATATGTATAATTGGTATTATAAAAAATTATTGAGGGTATATCAGGTAGCACATATTTATCATTTTATATTCCATCTTAAATTCTTCAAATTACAGGTAACTAATTTTTATTGTTTAAGATGAAATAAGATTTAATGTGAAACTCTCCACTTCCATACTATTATATTTCATTTTATTATAAACTCTCCTCTCAAATGATATAATAATATTATATTTCATTCCATTCTATTATTAACCACCCTACCAAACATAGTCTAACTCTTTGTATATCAGTTATAGAGTACTCTCAACACGTTTTTGTAGATGCCATTTGAAGTCAAAAACTTATACGATTATAATGGTTGAAATGAACTAATTTAAAAATAGTTCGAAAGAAACTTCATAATAAGTTATGAATTATGATTTATACTTTAATATATTTTATGTGCTAATCTTGCTATAAAATTTAAGCACTTTTTGACTTCTAAAAAATCATACAAATAAAAAAAAATTGTTATTATTTTGGTAAAAGTGAGATTCTATTCTACCCTAATCTTCCAATAATATCAATATTGACCCAATTTACCATTTTTGTTCTAGATTTGAGCTAACATTTAGGTTTTAGAATGTTCACCTTTTATATTTAATTATCAGCAGAACACAGTCTTGTATGGAGATAATCGATGCGGAGGCAAACTGGACCCAATGCTGCTTCCGGAAGGTCCTCATAATGAAAAATTCATTACCCAGCACCAACGTAAACTATAAAGTACTTATACAATAAACCTCAATCATAAATCAACTACTCGTTCGTTATGAGGGAAAGGGTACAAATGATTGAAGAAAATTGAAAAGGAATAAAAAGAGAGCAGCACTGCCTCTGTCCTGGCTAGTGGTGGCCAAACTTAGGAGCAAAACATCAAACAGAACGTAACCCATATAGTTAATACAGCCATAGATGGTGAAACAGCCCCTGAAGATGATGGTCTACTTGTTGGAGTGGTGGTATTAGTCGTGGTTCCAGAACCTGACGAGCTTGAAGGCGGTGTCGACGACCCTGCTGTCGCAACTTTTACCGCAAGCTTCATGCCACTGCTACAATGGCCAGGAATACCGCAGATGAAGTAGTGAGTGCCAGCGGTTTTCAGGGTGATGGTGGTAGGACTGCTTTGATCTGAAGTAATTGAATTGCCAATTGTACATGTGTTGTAGTCACTTCCACTCACTTCGTCAACAGTGTGGCCTCCTCCATAGTTAAACACTATAACATCACAAACAGAGAAACTAATGTTAAGCCATGGGATTATTGGAAAAACTCTACTGTTGATCATGTTTTTCTGGTAAGCAAATTAGTTACACTGTTGATCAATGTGAGGACTAACCAAGGCTATCCCCGGCTGCGAAGCTTTTGCCACTCGTCCATGTGGTATAATCATTTCCCATTGCCCAGCCAGCGGTGTCTCCTACAGTGTAAACTGTGGCCGAACTTGGGACCACCATACACATGACTAGTACCGCACAAACAACTGTTGCAGAATTTGCCATTTTTCAATGATTAAGAGAACGAAAAGAAAGAGAAGAGGAGAAGATGTGAATGGGATTGTTGTTGGTTTGCTTTTAGATAAGTACTTGTGGGGCTGGGGTTTCTTATATAGATGTGTGAGAGTGAATGGAGTGAGTAAATTTAGGTCCACTTTCTCTGAACTGTGAGATTGCTAGACGACTAGTTCCATGTGGATTACTCGAGGAGGCATACTCCTTACCTAATGCTTGAGAAAATGGGGCCAATATTTCTATTTACGTGTTTATAAAAGGCTTAAAAAGCCAGTTGGTTTGGCATGGGGAAGGTCACCTAAAAGGCAGACCTATTTCTGCCTAAAGGTAAAATGCGAGTATAGTTTGTCTTAACCATCCTCATGAATTGAAAGAAAAGGAAAACAAATTATTGCACTTGCGATCTGCCTTTCCCCGAATAAGTGTGGTTCTGGTTGAGAGTGATGCGACCCGTGCTGGTCCATATCATGGTAGGTAACTAGAACAAATTACAATAACAGGAAAAGGTAGAGTCATAAAACACACTTAAACGATACTCGATGTCATATTACAATTTACAAGTTACAGATAAAGATGACAGAGTAGTCAAAAGGCAGGGTTATATGTACTCAGCTTAAGAAAGTGGGTGCAACAAATGGTGCTCACTGAACCAAGCTGGTCTCATATGCACCTTGATTCCTGATTCTAAAACGAGTTATTTTCATTTATGCTTTCTGCATGAGAAACAAACCAATTGATGGACCGAACAAATGGTTAATTCATAGCTTCAGTTCTACCAACGTACTCTTTGTTTTTAGATGCTTTGAAATTGAAGAGCATCTGCAAGGGGGAGTCTACTACTGGGGATTATGATTATACCAAGCGTATGAAGATCTTATTACGCGGAAAATCGACCACTTTGTGTAGAGTTCTTTGAATGAATATAAGTGCAGTTGCTTTGGTTGTCAAAAAAGAATCCTCTCATCTAACCGAAAGAGACCGATGTGCTTTGCTGTAACCAGAACGTTCATCTTCAGTTCAAAGCAATAAAAATCTGGAAGAGAGTATCAGCTCAAGTGTCCTAAATCAAAGGAGATGCAGGTGGCCTTTTCATAATAATTTTCATTTAGAAAAATGATCTCTCTCTCTCTCGGTGGCCTTTGCATAATAATTTTCATTTAGAAAATGCTCCTCTCCCTCTCTTTTTTTTTTTATAATTCTCTAAAGCAGCTTACAGATAAAACAACGAGAAACATGAGTAATGTTATAATTATGATTGGACCTTGTATGAACCTTCTCTGCAAGGTTTGACACAATTTGTAGAAAGATGGAATGTGGTTGGTAAAATCTGTGAACCTAAGAACTGAACAGGAATCACCATCCACTTGGTTACCACTAAACTTAATTAAATCATTAGCGTGATTATCATATTTAACCAACTTCACACCACCAAATGTCAATGGCTATGTGATATTTTGTGTTAATACTTGACAAAATCATTTTCAAGCTGGTAAATTACTTTCTTATGACTATATAATTATGTTAGGTGTATCTCTTTTGTATATTTTAGTAATTTTCTTTCCCCAAAAAAACCTACAAACTTAGCTCTTGTATCGATAGTTTTTTGTTGTGTAAAAGTTTATAAATAGTATTTGTTTTATAAAAATAATATACATGGAGACTTTTATTACTAAAAATTCTTAATTTACAATATTTTTTACTTGCTATCATAATCAGGTTCATTCATATTTGAAATTTTGTAACATGACTAAACCATCTATCCATGAATGATTCTCCTATATGTGTATGTTGGATCACCATTTTTATTTTTTATTTTTTATATTATTTATCTATTCATTCATTGATTTATTTTTTATTTGTTCTCTTAGAATTTAGTCATTAATTTAGTAAGCATGAATAGAGATTAGAATTAGATGGAAATATTATAATTAAGTTAGAATTAATATAGGTAGAATTAAGTTAGCTTAAGGAGTTAGTAGATAAAGACAAAAGAAGGGGTAAATGGACATTGTATTAAATTATTAGGGCATTATTGGGAGACCAAGGATAAAAGTTGTCTTAAAAATTTAGAAGAAGAGAAGAGAGAGTCATAGAAGAGAAGAGAAAAGAAGAGAAAACGTAGAGAAGAAAGAAAGAAGAGAAGAAAAACGTGTAAGCTAGGAGAAAGAAGAAGAAGGAAGAGAAATCAACTTATTTTAGGTAAGTTCTATCACCTTTTCTTCTCGTTTGGGTAGAAAAAGAAGTAGAGAAATGGGTTGGTCTTTGAAGAAAGAAGAAAAGAAGAGAACCCATGTGATTTTTCATGGAATTCTAAACTAGGTTTTGTTTTCTAACCTAGATAAGCTATGGGTAAGTTAAGTCTAGGCTAAATTTTATTATTTTGATTTTAAAAGCTTTATGAATTTCTCTTTGTATATTGGATTGAATGGAAAAATGTGTTTGTTATAGGAAACCCTATCCAAAAGCAAGAGGAAAGACAATATTAAGCTTGAATTTTTGAGCAATTAGGTGGGTAATGTATTCATAGTTATTACGTAATTGGGCAAATTCTTGCCTATGTGTGTGTATGTTGATTTGCTTGCATTGAATTGCTTGAAATTGAAATCGTTATGAATGTTTGAAAATGCATGATGAATTATGATTATGTTATGCCTTGAAAAAAAAGGTTATGATATTTGTATAAAAGAAAAGAAGAAAAAGTAAAAGAAGTATGAGATTATGGATTTGTGATTGATTGTATTGAGCATAAAATTTGTTTGTGATTGGGAAAGAGAGGAACCCTTTTCATTAGTTATGTGCACGTTAACCTATGGCCTTCTTTCGGCTACCCACTTGAGGCCACAAGATCCTGAGAAATCGGACTCATTTTGTTCACGGCGGAAACTTCGGTTTCTCCGTTTCATTCCATGGAACTCTCGAGCTATTTGTTTGTGCATTGCATCTTTGAATTGTCAAGTATGATGCATTTGAGTGTGTGTTTAATTGCTAAAGTCTATGTTATGTGTTATGAGTTTTGAGCTAACTGATTAATGATTGAATTGCTAGAATAGATTGAGAATGCTTGAATTGCTAGCTATACATGTAGATATGCTTGAATTGTGGCCGATTGCCGATGGCTATAAATGTATTAGTCACTGAGCCGTGTAGCTCAACCCATCTTTTTTCCCTCATCAGGTACAGAACGAGAAACTTAGCAATCCTTGCAAGGCATCGGAAACTCCAAGATAGTTAGAGACCTTTGTAATAAGTTAGTGAACATTTTGGATAGCTTTATAGACATATCAAACATGAGCATCCATTTGTATTTTGTATTAAGTATTGATGTAATTGTTGTATTAAGTATTGATGTAATTGTTGATATGTAACTAAAGCTATGTATAAACTTCGTTTGATTCAGTAATGAGATTTGAGAAAAGTTTCTTTTATATATGTTCATGCTATCTTTGGATGAATTGCTATGGTTTTTGTGGGAAATGTATGTGTATATGTTTGTAAACTTAGTGATAGATGTTGGATGTTTCGGGTCTATTTCGAATGTTTCGTTGTGGCGAAGCCAGACTTTGGCCGCGACGAACTTTTCCCTAGATGCTTTCTGCTTGATCTTCGAAGGTTTTGCCGTGACGAATCCAGACCTTGGCCGCGACGAACTTTTCCAGACAGGTCTTCCGCTTAACCTTTAGTGTATGCCGCGACGAAGCCAAAAGGGTTGGCCGCAGCGAACTTTTCCAGAGAGGTATTCTGCTTGACTTTCGAATGTTTCACCACGGCGAAGTCAACAGTTGGCCGTGACGAACTTTTCCTAAAGGGTCTTTGTACCTGACACCCTCGTTAAGTAGCTTTGTAATAAGTTCCGAGACCTGGGCGCCAACATTGTTTGGTATCAAAGCACGAATTAGACTTCAGAAATGGGGTCTAACAGTGTATGTCATGGTTTTATTCAAAGAGTAACACCCAATGGTCAGTCTAATAATCCTAAATCATCCAAATCAAATCCTACCAAACAAATCACAAATCAGATTATGTACTTAAAAAAACGAAAATATTGATGATCAATCATAGAATTGTAACAATTATACTGAATATCAATGTACTTATTATAGAGAACTTAGACATTCTAAGTCCCGATGCTATAGGTTGATTAAGTATCTAAAGAAGGGATCTTACCGAAACACCTAATAATGGAATTACAAATCACATGGCTACATTGTTGTTTTTGTATTTTAATTTGGAATTTCAAATCACTAAAAGAAATTTACCGACGGATATTTTGTGTTCTGTCACTATAATTAGTGATGGTTATCTTGTATTGTCAGTAAATTTAGCGACAGAATGATTGTTTTGATCGTTAAATTTACCGACAGGTAGAATGCTATCCGTCGGTAAATTTATCGATAGATTTTGTAATTCTATCGATAAGTTAATGACTAACTACACCGACAGAACTTAGTTATCCATCGATAAATTGATAAAATTTTGCCCATGGACTTTGGTTTTTTTTCGGTAAATTTACTGATACTATTTTTTTAATTTTTCCCTGCATTTAACTTTATTTGATAATCTTATGATTGATGCATAATTTATACAATTATTGATTATCTGTTGATAATATATTGATTTGTTTTCACATTTAATTTGTTGAAACAGAAAGTTGATTGATGGTATAAAGTAAAAATTATCTTATTGATAATAAAAAATATTTTGTACAACGATAAGTATTTAATTCATATGAAATGACTACAACTACGCTATTCATTTGGTGAATGTAGGTGCTCTGGATGTTATGATGAGTTGCTGCCCTTCCCCTTCAACTCATCAATCTCATTACGAAGCTGGGCTATATACTCCATCGATTGTTGCAACTAAGTTGCTAATGCCTGTATTGTGCTTCGAATCCCATGGACTTCATTGGATGCAGATTGCCTACTGATGCTGTTGTACTCGATTATGTAATTCCGTCGATAAATTAACGACTAACTATACCAACGAAACTTAGTTATCCGTCGATTACATTTTGATGACGAACTTTGGTTTTCTGTCAGTAAATTTACTGATACTATTTTTTAATTTTCCCCTGCATTTAAGTTTATTTGATAATCTTATGATTGATGCATAATTTATACAATTATCGTTTATCTGTTGATAATATTTTGATTTGTTTTTACATTTAATTTGTTAAAACAGAAAGTTGATTGATGATATAAAGTAAAAATTTATCTTAATTGATAATAAAAATTTATTTTGTACAACTATAAGTATTTAATTCATACGAAATGACTATAACTATGCTATTCATTTGGTGAATGTGGATGCTCTAAATGTTACGATGAGTTACTGTCCTTTCCTTTCAACTCATCAATCTCATTATGGAGCTAGACTATGTACTCCATCGATTGTTGCAACCAAGTTGTTAGTGCCTGTATTGTGCTTCGAAGCTCATGGACTTCATTGGATGCGGATCGCCTATTGATGTTGTTGTATTGAATGTGGAGAATTGCGAATAACATGTGTTCGCAAATGAACTTAAGCAGAATATCCTTCCACGATGGTCCCTACCACCCACTGCATGAAGATAGGTTTGACTCTTATCAACATCTTCAGACTGCTGAGATTGTCGTTAAATGCTTTTTTATATTTGGTCCTATCAGAAGACAATATTTATGTTAATATGTGATAATTATTAAGCATTAATATTAAAGCGTAAATTTCACATACATTTAGTTCTCTACATCAGGTGTTGACGAAGGTTACACTGTCATGCTTCTTATTATGCGTGTGCAAAAAGAACTAATGGAGTATAGGCTTCCTGCCTATAGACTTTTTCTGCATCAGAATAAAATGTTATAAGTGAACTACAATTTTTAAAATTTCGGCAAATTTTGCTCTATTTTTATGATATTCACCCCTTGTTGAACAAAGAAAGTAATTCAACAACATAGTTATATATGAACCAAACATTTATAACATTGTCATTCTCCATAATACACATTTTTCATTCCAAAATTCTTACATCAAATTGAATTGAAAAATATTAAGGTAAAAAAATCAGAATATAAGTGTAAACTGTAGATACTTACAAGTCTCTCTCCATGCTTGTGGTGGGTAATAGATCCTCCAGTATATACGAGAAGACTCTCTCTGCTCGATCCTCTATGTCTGTTAGTAGAATTACGCTCTAAAATGGACATTGCTTCAGTTGATGTGCAATACTGCTGTCAAGGACTTCAGATTTGTTCAAAAATATAAGGAGATCATACACTAGTCTTGTGTATTACAAACAAAGTCTCTATAATGTGTACAAGCTCATCTCTCCCATACTTTATAAATAATAGCTTCAAATTCAAAATCCCAAAAAATCTTTCTAAAAAACTAGGAAAAACATACAATAAGTACTTATAACCTCAATATTTATATAATTAATGTATAAAAATTAATTAAAAATACAAAAAATATTTTTTTTACCTCAAACTTATGATAATAAAAATAATTTGTCGCTTGAGAGATATTCTTCCATATATAACCCCCAAGATCAATATTCTCCTTGGATTTGGATGTTATGTTTCTTGAGCACGATTCAGACGGAATCAACCTAATATAAAAACAATTAATTTTATATAATTTTAAAAATTCAACCCATAACTTAATTATAAACATATGGTGTTTCATGTATTTTCACTTACAGATTGTTGACAATTGTGATGTAAATTCTTCCATCAACTCCCTCGACTCTAAGCTGGAGGCCGCCTCCTTCATCTGCATCATTTACCTTTGATATCTCTGTCGGTATAGGGGTAGTAGATGGTGTAGCCGCAGGTACGGAAGGTGATGCCTCATTTATAAGTGTAGTAGCTGGAGGTACAACATCTGGTTCTATTATAGCTGCAGAATGTGATGCTTCACCTAGACAGTAGCTGGCTTCAAATTGTGGTCTGAACCTTGGTCACATCATATCGTATTTTCTCTTTGGTGGCATATTTTAACCTAACATTCATATTTTATTGAATATTCCAGAAATATAACAATATATTGCTGATTTAATAATTGATTTATTGAATATAATATTCTATTACAAACATAAATCGATCACTATCAGCATTTAATTGTAAATCAAAATCAAAATCATCATCATGTTCTTTTTCTGAAGAATTAGAATCAAACTCAGGTTCCTCTTCAGATCTCTTGCCCTCTTCATCCTCTCCCAAAGAAATTTCAACATATTCATTACTTGGATCGTTCAAAGGTTTATTCTCGTCATATATAATAGATGCATTTATGTTTTTTTACTTCACTAAGTATTTATGTTTTTTACTTCACTAACTTAGGGATTGCACCATAATATTTATAATGGGCATGTTAATACCATAGGTATGTTAAAGTCCTTTAACACTATTAGTCAGAGTGAAATTTATTTTTGCTTCAATTTCAATTTTCATTTAATGTAATTCAATTATGTTCATTTGTTATATGATGATCATTATTACATACTCAATCATAAAGATTATAATTTCTTTTAGTAATGAATGATGGCATGTCATAAAGATAAAATTTTTAATATTTGTGTCAATCTTAAGCAATTAGATCAAAATAAGCTTAAAGGCATGTTTAAATTTAATATAAGACCTTTTATGACTTATGACATATAAAGGTATCTCGACATACCAAGGAGTCTTTTTAGACATACAGAAATATAAAGGATTATCTTATAAAAGATTTCTCTATTATAGTTTAGCACAAAATGAAAGAAATTGAAAATGGCAATAATATATGCTGTAATCAGATAAAAGGTACCATCCTATGTCACCAAGTTTCCATATTCCCTTTTATGTCAATACAGTTATTAGATATATGTGATTATATTAGAACTATGTAACAAGTTGACATCGCTTATGGTAATTTTTGGTATCAAAAATTTTACTAAACTAAATGGTGATTACTGAGTTACCTTTGAACCAAATTATTTTTCAAAAAATGCATCGACAAATTTTTTATACTACATGTTTTCATAATACAATTTGTTTAGTTTTCAAAACCGGTAGTAAATAATATTGTTTAAAGAGGAGAATATAAGAAAATTTTCTTAACTGAACAAATGTTATTGTGAATTTTAAACCTAAAAGTTTTCTTAAAGTTAATACAAGGATTTAATCCACAATAAACTGTAAAGGGTCTGATAAATGGTTAATTAAAATTGATTAAACTTATGAAATCCAAATTAGATTATGAAACCTATTATTAATACATAAAAATGCTCATTAATTGTTTCACAAATATCACCTTCCATATAAATGTCCAATTTCATTCTATTATATGAAATCCTATCCCTTTTTCTATATTAACTCCTTTATATTGACTTCAGTTTAAGTTCAAGTCATATTGCTAATCCTAATTGCGATGACTAGTTCTAGTTTCAAAGTACCTTCCATATAATGTTCATTTTCCATTTCAAGTCTTACGTAACTACTCTAGGCATTCTCTTTAAATTACAAGGCATTAACCAAGTTTAGGCATTAAATAAGTCTCACCAACATCCCTAAGATACATTTCATCAAATAATTCATAGGCAACTCAAATTATCTCTAACTAATAACAAAACCAGTGCATTTTTTTATTATTTACCAACAAAAACACATTCAAACAATAAATAAACCAATCATATTACGTAAAAACGCATAATATCCACAATCCATCAAAACAAAACCCACCCACTCTCTTTCATATATATAACAATTTAATAACGAATTTTTTGGAGACAAAATAAAAGAGCAAACTTACCTAAAAACGATGCATGATGGACCAAAGCAAGCAAAACTCGATGATGGATGCTTAGGAGGAAGAGGGACCGACGACGTTGATGTAGGGAAGAAAAGAGAAAATAACAGAGGGGAGGGAGAGGGGGGGTTTCGGGTAGCTTAAGTTGGTCTTTAAAATAACGTCATTTGAATTAAAACCAAACGACGTCGTTTTAATTTATGAAAAATTTGATAGTTACTGACAAAACAACAGTTCTGTCAATATTTTACCAATGAAAATCTGGTTATGTCAATAATTTAGATGCTTATTTTTTCCGTCAACCATTGCCACCTATTTTTACAACGTACTTTAATATTCCGTCACTATATTCCGCCAGAAAAAATCATGGGGATCATTTCCCTCCATGTTTACCAACGGATATTTTGGCGTTAGCAAAAAATAATTTTTTTCAACAAATTTACTGACAAAAAATCAATTTCTATCGCTAATTTACTATAGAATGTTTTTCGCTGGTAATTTTCCGTCGATAATATGTTATTTTCTTGTAGCAGAAGGAGAGCTGAAACCAAGTTAACCAATTAGAGAAGTAATCCACACAAGTTGAGTAGCAGAATTGGAAATATCTTTATACTCGGATTTAGTAGAAGACCTCATAATAGGTTGCTTCTTATATGCCTATGATATAAGATTATTGCTAGTATAAATAGTATAACGATTCATAGATCGTCGATCATCCGAATAGCCGCCCAGTCACTATTAGTATAGAATTGCAATTGATTGCATGGATTTTAAACAACAAACAACCCCTTTGAAGCAATATGTTAGAGATACAAAGCATCCTTTTAGATCACATCTAATGGTCTTTATTTGGGGAGTGCATGAACTAACATAACTTGTTCACAAAAAATGTGATGTCTAAATGAGTGAGAGTTAAATATTAAAGAGCACCAACCACTTTTTTGTGAAGCTTGCCATCATGGAATGCAAGACTAGAATGTTTGGTGAGTGGAGGATGAGCAGCCATAAGGGCCGAACAAGGTTCAGCATTTGATATATTATTGTGAGCAAGAAGGTCAATGATGTATTTTTGTTGGTGAAGTATAATGCCTTATTGTTGAAGTTTAATTTCTACACCAAAGAAATAATAGAGCTGATCAAGATCTGTAGCTGGAAATGAATACTGCATTTTAAGTAATAAATCATAGTACATGACTCTCAGTTGAACTTATAAGAAGAATGTCATCCACATTAAAAAGAACAAATATTTTTTAGCCCCATAAGTTAAGATGAAAAGTGAAGTATCTGCTTTTGAAGATTGAAATATGAGGTCATAAAGAAAATTTGTCAAGTGATGAAACCAAGCTTGTGGCACTTGTTTGAGCCATAAAGGGACTTATATAAATGACACACATGGTTTGACTTTACAGGATCATGAAAGCCAATTGATTACTCCATAAAGATGTCATAATCAATATAACTATGAAGCACTACATTTAAAATATCCAATTGTCTAACCAGCTAACCATGCAAAATTGTAAAGGCAATCATTGTGTTGATTTTAGTTTCCTCAATAATAGGGATGAATGTTTTTTGAATAATTAACTCCATCTTGTTGTTTGAATCCCTTTGTAATAAGATGCGTTTGGTTGCAATCTATTTTTCCATAAACTGTGTGTTTGATCCAAAACATCCACTTATTTCTAATCATGTTTTTTATCTTTAAGATGAGGGGCCAACTTTCAAGTTTGATTGGCATGTAAAGCTATAATTTCATCATATAGGGCTTTTTTGTGCCTTAGAAATATTTTAGCTTAAATGTATGAGGATCAGTTTTTAGGTAATTTGAGTGTTTATAGTGGTGGCAGAAAAACTATGGGAATGATCAATATAAGAGGAACCATTTGAATGGATATAAGTAGAAGGTGCAGTATTAGTGTAAACAATTTGAGGATAAGAATTAAGGTTAACAAATCTAATCCTTGGATTTGAGAACTTATGCTAATGATAATAGGATTTGGAGATGAAAGAGAAGGTTGAGTTACAGTAGGATTTGAGGAGGGTGGGTGATAAGGAAATTAAATTATATTAGTCAACCCTCCATATTTGACATTTGCAGCCTCCATAATTGAATAAAAAATAGCCTCCATAATTGAAAGGAAAAAAACAATGGTTTGTGTTTGAATTTAATTTGGTTTCTTCCTTCTTCTACTGTATAAAAAGAGAGGAGAGGATTGCATCTTGTAATAAATAAATAAAAAAAAAACAAGAGAGTGAAGAGAGAAAAGATTAGTAAATGGGTAAGAGTTTTAAACATTCTTCATAGTCCTCGATTGGATGGCGTTTATGGTCTGATTGAGTTCAGACATTGAAGGCTTACTCTACACTGGTATTAGTTCATATCCAACAGTCATAATCGTGATTGGAGTTCTAATTTTTCGGTGATTCTTGGTCAAAGTTAGGATTGACTTTTAAGATCCTGAAATTCTAGTATTGAGCAGTTTTAATCAAGCTCATGATCGGATAGTGAAATGTGGTTTAATTGGGCTGAAACTTTGACAGCTGGTAGAGACACTTTGATCTTGATAATTAACAGTGAGTTTAATGTTTGGAGACCTTTTGGGTGATTTGCTTGGGCTATTTTAGAGATGGTGATTTTGGGTGATTTCGCAAACTCTCTTGTTGATTTATCTTGTTGTTATTATTGATGTTTTTGTCGAGAATTGTTGTATTCTTGATGTTATTATTGCTGCTTCTAATGGGATATTAAATAAAACTTGTTGTTGTACCCATTATTTGTTGATAGTGGAGATTTTGTCTGGATTTTGGTCCCGTGATTTTTTACTCCTCACATTGAGGAGGTTTTCCATATAAATCGCAGCGTTGATTTTTTTGGGTTCTAAATTAGATTATTTTATTTCCTAATTATTTCCTAAAGCTTTACACAAGTAGGGAGAATTAATTTATATATGGGGTCGTGCATAACACATTGTTATTGTATTGACTAACTGGTGGGTCACTTCCACTGCATCTATCGACATTTCTCCCATAAGATTGGTATCGAAGCACTCAGTTTCGGGTGTGTTTATTATCTTGTTGTAAACATGGAAGGTAATATAGGTAGGACGGTGAGTTTGAATGGCTCCAATTATCATGTTTGGAGAGGTAAAATGGAGGATCTATTATTTGTCAAAGGCTACCATGATCCTGTCTTTGCCACTAAAATGCCATAAGGTAAAAGTGATGATGAATGAAATTTGCTCCATTAGTAGGTATATGGTATTATTAGATAATGGGTAGATGACAATATTTATAACCTCATTGTTAATGAAACTCATGCACGCACATTGTGGATAAAGCTGGAAGAATTATATGCTAGCAAGAAAAGGAACAATAAAATGTACCTGATAAAGCAACTAATGTATTTGAGATACCATGATGGTACTCCGATGTGTGATTACATGAATACATATCAAGGGTTCATTAACTAGTTGGCAGGTACAGACATCAAGTTTGAGGAAAAGGTACAACTTTTGATGTTTCTTGGTTCTTTGTAGGATTCGTGGGAGACTTTTAGGAGCTCACTTACAAATTAAACCATAAGTTCTAAAATTTCCTTGACTATAAATTCAGTCAAGAGTGCAGTCCTAAATGAAGAGATGAGAAGAAAGGTGCAAGGTTCCTCTTCACATTCAGAAGTCCATGTTATAGAAAATAGGGGTAGGAGTCAAAGTAGAGGTCTAAAGAATAGGGATAAAAGCATAAGCAAGTCATGAGGTAAATATTCTAATATTAAATGTTATCATTATGGTCAGAAAGGGCATGTCAAGAAATTATGCAGGAAACTGAAAAGGGAGAACAAAAAGAACAAGATAAAAGAGAAGCCGAATGATGATGATGGTGACAATAATACACAACGAGTCACAACCACTATTGAGGATCTTTTTTTGCATAATGAGGCCGAAATGGTTAATGTTGTTAGCTAGGATACTAGTTAGATGATTGAAACACGTGTTACCATACATGCTACTTCACACAAGCATTTCTTCTCTTCTTAAAAATGTAGTGATTATGGTCCTGAAAGAATGAGTAATGATGCTGTGACTAAAGCTGTTGGTAGTGGCGATCTGTGTTTGCAGACTAGTAATGGCTCTAGGTTAGTTCTCAGAAATGTGCGACATGTTCTTGATATACGGTTGAATATTATCTCTATTAATGAACTTGACAAAAATGACTTTGGAAGTTCCTTCAAGAATGGTCAGTGAAAATCACTAAGGGTAACTTGATTATAGCAAGAGGCTAGAAGCAGTCAAAATTTAACCTTATGTCAGCAAAGGTTTTTGATGACGATGTCAACTCAGTTCAGAGTGAGGAGACATTTACTTTGTGGCAGAAGAGGCTTGCTCATATAAGTGAGAAAGGTATGTCTTTGTTAGCTAAGCAAAATCTCTTTTCAGGTTTGGAAAAGGCAAAGCTTGAGAAGTGTAGTGATTGCTTAGCAGGCAATCAAACCAAAGTCGCCTTTAAGAGCTATCCTCCTTCACAGAAGTCAATGGTATTAGAGTTGGTGCATTATGATCTGTATGGACCTATGAATATGTAGACATTTAGTGGTGCTAGTTACTTTGCGAAGTTTATTGATGATCATTCAAGGAAGATTTGGACTTATACTTTAAAGTCCAAAAATCAAGTTCTAAATGTGTTCAAGCAGTTTCAAGCTTCAGTTGAGAGAGAGGCAGGAAAGAAGCTGAAATGTGTCTAAACAGATAATGGCGGTGAGTACATTGGCTTATTTGATGAATATTGTAGATCTCAGGGTATTAGAAATGAGAAGACTCCTTCGAAGACTCCTCAGTTAAATTGTTTAGCCGAGAGGATGTGTGTTTGTCGTGTGTGTTTGTCGGTTATGGTTAAGATGAGTTTGGCTACAAGTTTTAGGATCCAGTTGAGAGGAAACTTATTAGAAGTTATGATGTTGTATTCATGGAAGATCAAACCATTGAAGATATTGATAGATCAAAGAAGACAAATTCAGGGTCCAGTGATGGTGTGGCTAACTTGGATCCACTTCCTTTGCTTGCAACCCACAAGAGGCAGAGGTTGATCTTCAACATAATATGTTTGATGAAGATGGTGCAGATGAGCCTGTACAGGTTGAAACAGATGGTGTTGATCCTATTCAACTAGTAAAACCAGAAGCTCCAGTAGAAGTTTCACTTAGAAGATCTATTAGAGTTAGAAATCCTTCTACTCGGTATCCTATCCATAAGTATATGTTGCTGACTGAAGGGGGAGAACCAGAGACTTATGAAAAGGTTCTAGAAGATGAGCACAAAAAGGAGTGGTTTGAAGTTATGTAAGACGAGATGAGTTCCTTGCAACAGAATCACACTTATGATTCGGTAAAGTTACCTAAGGGAAAGAGAGCTGTGAAGAATAAGTGGGTGTTTACAGTGAAGCAAGAAGAGCATACTTTACGTCCACAGTATCAAGCCAGATTGATTGTGAAAGGGTTTAATTAGAGAAAAGGTATTGATTTCGATGAAATATTTCCTCCAGCTGTGAAAATGTCATCCATCAAAATTGTTCTTGGATTAGTAGCAAATCTTGATTTGGAGGTCAAGTAAATAGATGTGAAAACTGCATTTCTTCATGAAAACCTGGAAGAAGAAATTTATATGGAGCATTCAGAGGGTTTCAGGGTACAAGGTAAAGTAAACTACATTTACAGAATGAAGAAAAGTCTTTACGGTCTGAAACAGGAACCGAAGTAATAGTATAGGAAGTTCGAGTATGTTATGAAGCAGCAGGACTACAAGAAGACTACTTTAAATCATTATGTGTTTGTTCGTAGATTCCCTGTGATGATTTTATTATTCTATTGCTCTATGTTGATGATATGTTGATTGTTGGAAAGCCAGGACTGATGCGTTGAAGAAGCAATCGAGTAAGTATTTTACTATGAAAGACTTTGGGCTAGCAAAATAGATCTTTTATATGCGGATTTCTCAAGATAGACAAATTAGAAGGTTATACTTTTCTAGGAGAAGTACATCAAGAAGGTGCTTCAGAGATTCAACATGGACAAGGCTAAAGCAATAAGTACTCCACTTGGTAATCAACTCAAGTTGAGTACCAAATTGAGTCCGTCTACTGATGATGATAAGAAAGATATAGAGAAAGTTCCTTATGCTTCAGCAGTGGGTAGTCTAATGTATGTTATGATGTATACAAGGCCAGACATAGCTCATGCAATAAGTACAATTAGTAGATTCCTATCTAACCCAGGTAGAGAGCATTGGAAAGCTGTAAAGTGGATTATGAGATATGTCTGGGGCACTTCCAACTTGTGTTTGAATTTTGGAAGTAGTAAACTTGAATTGGTTGGTTATTCAGATTCAGATATGGTAGGAGACATTGATTCTCGGAAATCTGCTTTAGGGTACTTGATTAATTTTGCAGGGGAAGCTGTGGCATAGCAGCCGAGGCTACAAAAGTGCATCGCACTATCTACCACTAAAGTTGAGTTTATTACAGTAATAGAAGCAGCTAAAGAGTTGTTGTGGATGAAGAAGTTTGTTCAAAAACTTGATTTTGAGCAGGAGTGATACATGTTGCATTATAACACTAGAGTGCAATCCATTTTGGTAAGAATTCTACATTTCACTCTAGATCAAAACATATCAATGTCAGTTATCACCAGATCTAAGATGCATTGGAGTCCAAGGAGTTTGAACTTGAGAAGATTCACACTAAAGATAATGGTTCCGATCTGTTGACAAAGATGCTACTAAGAGGAAAGCTTGAAACATGCAGGTTAATTGCCGAGATAACAGTCCATTCCAACTTGCCGATCAAATGTGTCAGGAGGGGGAGATTTGTTAGTCAACCCTCCATATTTAACATTTGCAGCCTCTATAATTGAAAAAAAATCCTCTATAATTGAAAAAAAAACTCTATAATTGAAAGAAAAAAATAATGGTTTGTGTTTGAATTTAATTTGGTTTCTTACTTCTTCTGTTATATAAAGAGAGAGAGAGAGAGGATTGCATCGTGTAATAAATAAAAAAAACAAGAGAGTGAAGAGAGAAAATATTAGTAAATGGGAGAAAGTTTTAAACAGTATTGATTAAGTCCTCAATCGGATAGTCGTTTGTAGTCCGATCAAGCTCATATTTTGAAGGCTTACTCTACATTAGTAGTAGTTCATATCTAACGGTCAAAATTGTGATCGGAGTTCTAATCTTTCAGCAATTCGTGGTCAAAGTTGAGATTAACTTTTGGGATCCTGAAATTCCAACATTGAGCAGTTTTGATCAAGCTTATGATCGGATGGTGAAACGTGGTTCAATTGGGATGAAACTTTGATATCTGGTATAGGACAAGTTGATCTTAATATTGAACGATGATTTTCCTGTTTGGAGATCTTTTGGGGTGATCTACTCAGGCTGTTTTGGAGAGTGTGATTCTGGGTGATTTTACAATCTCTTTTATTGATTTATCTTATTGTTGTTATTGATGTTGCTGCCAAGAATTGTTGTATTCTTGATGTTATAGTTGTTGCCTCTAGTGGGATACTAGAGAGAACTTGTTGTTGTACCCATTATTTGTTGATAGTGGGGATTTTGCCTGGCTTTGGTCCTGTGGTTTTTTACTCCTCACATCAAGGAGGTTTTCCACGTAAATCGTGGTGTTGATTTTATTGGGTGTTGCATTAGATTATTTTATTGCCTAATTATTTCCTATAGGTTTACACAAGTAGGGAGAATTAATTTATATTTGGGATGTGCATAACGAATTGTTATTGTATCGACTAATTGGTGGGTCACTTCCGCTACATCTATCGGTGTTTCTCCCATCAAATTAAACTTAGGCTTGTCGGTGGATGATTAAGACTAGAATTGGATGAAAGGATAGATGACATACCTAAAGGTATTCCACATGATGACAAAGAAGAAGCTGAGTTGCTTACGAACACTAGCCATAGTACAAATGGGTTATGATGGAGAATAGGAGATTTTGATGTGGCATTCTGCATAGGAAAATCATCATCCACAAATGTAACATGCGTATAAACAAAAATTCAATTTGAAGAGAAATTAAAACAATGAAAAAATGTGTGATTAGAAGATTTGTCGAGATATACACATGAATGAGTGCAAAAGGTGAATTTGTGGTAATTAAAGAGACAAAGAAAAGGATAAATGGCACAATACAAGTGATGCATAAAAGTATAATCTAGAATGGCTTTTACAATGAAGATGAAGAAAAAATGACTTGTTATGAAGAATTTTCATTGGTAGAACATTAATACACAAGACAACCATGGAAAAGAAAATTGTCATAATTATAAAGGCATATTGGATTAAGAAAGCAATGTGAAATCAGTATCAAGAATATGACGAATTTTCCTTTCACTAACGTAGTTTTGCTCATACATATCGAGGTAGGCAATGCGATTTCTAATTTTAGAAGTGGAGAATATTTATGTAATTTTTAGTACTCCCCATCCCAATCTAAATGAAATGGCTTAAATTTTTTGAATTTAATTCATAAATAAAAAAAGTACTCACAAGCCTTTGATCACACAATACAAAAGAAAAACAAATAGGTAGTACATTATATGAAGGTGTCTACTCCAAAATCCATCTTTCCTTCATTCCTTGTTAGAGTTTATAGTGGTCCTCTAGTTATGATTGTTAGTCTGCACTGTATTACTATCCTTTAAAAGATTTCCTCCTGTGACTTTGCTTCATTTTTTAAGGTGTAAAATAATTTTTTTAAAAGACAAAAATATGGAATATATATATATTTTTTAAGCAAATAAATTCATGTGAACTATGTAAAATCACCAATAAAAAAAACAAAATATCTATGACCTAAAGTAGACATAATAGAAGTAGGTCCCCATACATTACGGTGGACAATATCAAATGGGGCATTACTCACATGTTCAACATTAACGAAAGGAAGACGAGACAATTTTTCTTGGAAACAAAAGGAAAAATGTTTTTCATTAGCAACTGAACATTGCAAATTATTCTTTTTGATAATCTAACTAGCTTTCCTAAAATGAGGACGTGCAAATTCTAAATGCTAGTTAATAAGATATAGAACTTCTCCAATTATGGTGTGTTTGATTGGCTTAGATCCATGGTCTCAGTCTTTAAATTGGCTCCATCTGGAAGTCTCTCCATAAGGTCTATTTATCGAAAGTTGTGAAATTTAATGGAAGAGGAAAACAAGAAGTTGAAACAAAAGAACATAATATTAAACTATTTGCCTATAACCTTGTAGATGGAGATAAAGATACAGAATAAAAGCATGAAAATTGAGAAGGCTTGAAAATGTCAAAATACCAACTTGTAGGATTGTGGACCTAATTTTGGTTATTAGCCTAATAGATAATGGCGTAGGCTCTTAGTCTATATTCATTGTCTATAATTACTTAACTAACCTCCACCATATTTGTTTGCATGCACCATCCTTTCATTTCCCATTACCATATATTAATGTCGTATTTATAATTTCAATAAATCTACAACTTGGAATATAAATTTCCTTTTCTATAACTAAATTTTTATATAAGAAACATTTGAGATTAAGTAATAATGTGAGAGCACAACAATAGTTCAATTATGGGATTTTCGTGACTGAATAATTTTATTAGATTTATTATTAATTTATTATATAATAATAGATATTGGTATATTTTTATTTTAATAAATATTTTTATTTATTCTTATAATTTTTATTTCCTATTTATTATATATTGGTTTTATAACAACACCAGTTGAACCTTTAAACCTTAAATTTTTCTTTTAGTTGATTCAATATCGATCAAGGTTTTAAAACATTGATTAAGATTGGATATTAATATAACGTAAAAAGAGTTGCACACACATTATAGTTTTTTCTTATGGAGGAAGTAGTCGATCTCATAGGCTAAAGTATAGATATACTTAAACAAATATGTGAGCGCTTATTAGAGAATAAATTCACTTAACTGACCTCATATGAGAAATACATTTAGAACATATGATTATTCTCATTTCTTATTGTGATGATTGTATAGGTGATCATTTGATTTGAGATTACCAAAGTTATTTTTTACAGGGAATGTTAGGTTTTGATACACTATTTATGGCCTATTCTAGTCAAGGGTAGAACAGTTGATAGTCATTATATATAATGTGAACCATATGAAGGTGATTGAGTGATCAATTTGAAGTCATCATCCTAAAATAATTAAGGAGAATGTTTCATTATTCTCGATTGGAATTGATTCGAAAAATCTTTGATCAAGGTAGAATGACACTTTACAAAATACTTTACAAATTTAATTAATTGAATCAATTACTAACGATGAACTAACATGATTGGACTTAAAATAAAGTAGACATTAATTTTGTGCTTTTTTTTAATCAGAACATTATATGATAAAATGATTTTAATTATACCAAAAAATCATATACGGAAAGATTAGTCAAAATTACTTTGACATTCCTAATTATTTAAGTGGTTATGATGTGTTACTAGACATCAATCTTAATCTATAGATATAAATTGTTTAATTAGAGAATTAAAGATAAATTAAATGAGTTTAATTTATCCAATCATAAATATAATTTATCTAATCTTAAATATAATTTAAAGTTATAGTTTGTATCTATTGATAATATATAATATATTTAAGAACCTAATGACTCACACATAAAGAGTAGATTAAAGAGAGAAAGGATATTTTAATGAAGTTGAACTTAGTTGTAATGTTTCATAAACTTTATGAGTTATAAGATATTTAGTAAATAAGGATCAATATGACATGTTAGATCTTATTTGGACATGATTAGTATTTAATTTAAATTATTTGTAATTGAAATTAAAAATTAATTTTAGTTAAATTACTAAAATATCTAAAGCCTATTATAAATAGACTTAAGTTCAAAAGAAGCTAGCACTCTTTACCTAATACTCTCTATAATAGTTATAAAGTTCTCTCAACTCGTTTTGCGGATACAATTAAAGGTCCGACGCTTATGCGATTATGGTAATTGAGATGGATAGATTTTAAAAACAATTTAAAGAAACAACAAAAAAGGATAAAGTTTTAGAATAAAACACGAATTAAGATTCACGCTTTATTATGATTTATAAGTTAATCAATTTATAAAATTTAAAATAATCTTGACTTTAAAAAATTTTGTAATTATTTTGTTACCTGTGAGATTGGACTTGCATTGATTCCCCAACAAAAATAACTTTTAAAATCTACGTTTTGATACAATAACCTCCTCAATTGTAAGATTAACAGTCGAAATTCATAACTTCAATTATCGTTACACTTACCATATTGACTTTTCTTCAAGACTTTCTCCTGAAATCTATGATTCAAACACAAAAACCAATATTTGAACAAGGGGTCATGTCAATTATATTCTGAATCAGGCCAATCTCAGTTATGTAATTACCATCGAGTTCAAATCTTCGTCTTAATTATCTGTTTCAATTTTGTTTTCATTCCAAAATAAACATTATTTTATGTTTATTTATACATAAAATGATATTATTTTGGGGCAGCAATATGTTAAAACAGGATATTTGAGACAAAAGATTTGATGCCCGAGCATCGTAGTTATCATCAAGATTTCAGTTTAGGATTAAAAAAATGAGTCTTGGTTTCTCTCTTTCTTTCTCAATTTTCTTGGTTTTACATTTTGTTTAAATCTTTTAATAGTTAATATGAAATTTCCTTTATATGTTACATGCCAATAATTACGCTATATCAAGATTATTAACTGTAGAATTAACGAACCGGTTATATTTGTAATTTTTTTTAAAAATTGTATTGTCATTTTTAAAATTTTAAATTAATATTACAAAATTTAGTAATATTTATAATTTTTGTAACTTATCCATTATATTAAGGGGTGTTTGCTTCTATTTTTATTTTTAATTTTCTGTTTTTATTTTCAAATTTAGTAAAAAAAAGTTGTTTGTTTGAGTTTTTAGTTTCTGTTTTTAGTTTTAGTTTTTTTCCATTTTCAAAAATTATGAAAATTATAAAAATTAGTTTTTGTTTTTGTTTATGTTTTTTCCACAATACTATCTTTTAATATATTATTTAATTATTTCAATTTTAATAAAATTATGAATAATTTAATTCAACATTATGTATTTAATAAATTAATATCAACAAAAATTATGAATAATTTAAATTTATTTAATTTTTATAATTAAATTATATGTAATTAAAATTTTATAATTATTAA
>JAOQMS010000006.1:7996605-8027506 GCA_027563885.1 Erythroxylum longipes | reverse complement strand
AAAAGATATTAAATTTTATATGGTTGTAATTTATAGAATATTAAAATTTATACAACCTTACTTATTTTACTAGTTAAAGATGACTATTAGATTTTTCTAGACCAACAAAAGTTTTATCTATTGTTGTTGATATTACTTGTTATCCTTGAAACAATTTAAAATTTGTATTTGTATTTGAATAAAATTAAAATATTAATGATTAATTGTAAGATTTTATTTGTATTTTTTAAAGAGATAATATTTTATAAATTTTTATTTATCATCATATAACCTCTAGATGAAATTTAAGAAAAAAGCACATTTGTTTTCGCTGTTAGCTTCTTACAGGCACCAGTTGCAAAATGGAATACATTGTTGAAAAGTCTGCAGAAAAAAAGAAGATGGATTACGGAAGTGGTAACTTCAACAATAAGCTTATAGATGATTACGTGTTCAAAGACTTTTTAACGTAACACGTCAAAGTTAAACAAATAGGATCAGGCTTTTGTTTCTTTGGCTATCCCACTGGCTTTGTCAATATCAGATTCTACTGCAGAAACCACCTCCTTTTCCATTTTTTCCACCTGCATTTTTAGGTCAAATTAGAACACCCCATCAACGGATAATCTTGTCACGATTAGCAACAACCAAGATTTGATTACCACTCGGCTAAATAAGCAAAAACATATTATCCCTTTTATGCCAATAAGTTGGAACAGAGGTTTACAGAAAACCTCGTTGGTGATAAAGTGTTTGTTCAACGGCAAGCGGAGTTATCGCTTGGAATTCAATCTAACCTTCTGAGCAAATTTTTTTTGTAACAGAAGAGATTAGATTAAAGTACCTTTTCAAGAACATCGTCTGCTAGTTTAGCATCCTTTACTGTTTCTTTGGCTACACTTTCAACAAACACAACCGCTTCCTTAAACGCACCTTCTGCCGGCAGTTTATCGGCAACCTCCTCTGTTACCTTTTCCACTTCCTCCGCCACTTCCTCTACCACTTCTGTAACTTGCTCTGCTGTCTGTAAAGCTGAATCAAATTTCTCTACAAACCAAAGCATAAACTATGTGAGGCCAACGATGAACTAAATGGCCATTGATGGATAAAAACTCCGAAAAGTTTCAATTCTAATTGAGATTCAACTAGATAGCTCCTATAAACTATACCTTTGATTTTCAGTAATGGTCCCCATTTGCTTTTTGTGAAGGGTAGGATTACTGTTACTATTATCCCCAAAATCCAAAAATTCCTGTGATCAGGAAATCGGCGTGTACAAGTTTTTGTTAGGTACCTTGAACATAAGAAATAGAATATATGGATATTGCTGATCTGACCCATAGAGACATCAGCGAACTGTGCCTTACCAGGAACCAGGAGATGGATCTGAAGTTATAGTAGAACCTGATTCAATGACACTGTAGACACCCATGTCCCTGCATCTCGTTAATTTACATTTGAAATATCGTTAATAGCTATTAACAGTTCACGCAGACGAAGGTAAAAGGTAGAATCTTTTCTTACCTCTTCTTGTTAGAATGTCGCAGCTCCAGATTAGAGGTGTATGTCTGAAACATCTGATTCCCAGCAAGTTGGAATTTGCGAATGTGAAGACTGGTTGCCAAAGGAAACCATTTAGGACTAGCAGCTAATTCGTATCTCTGGCAGATCCTGACGCAACGATTAGTGACGTGGTTGGGAGCAGGTGATACAGTTTTCGACATGGTTGTTACTTCTACCGTCTGTTTGAGGATAGTGTTCTTGTTGAAGCTATCACAGCTGCAGAATCCGTCGATGATTCGATCGATAAGACTTGAGCTTGTCTCCTAAAAGTGTTGACGTGCTTTGATTTGAAGGAAGAGCCTTAGGCAACGTGAAGGAGTTGGTCGAACCAGGTATCTCGATCGTGTTGGATCAGAAATCTAACAGCCTCCACTGACACTAAAAAATAAATGAAAATTTTGGTTTGGAAAGAAAAGTGACCAGCAGTTCACATTCAGATTTGAGAAATTCAAACATGTGCTCTAAAAGAACATCATTATAAATAAGGCAGTTTCATCTCCACGTAAGATGCAATAGTGGACTAAGGAAATCACTTCAATGCGACTTTACACAAGGCCAATAACCAATGCCGTAAGCTCTCTTCCTCTTCTGCGGGTTCAACACCTACGGATCCATTTCTTTTCCAAACACATGCCAAGTATAATATTCAAACTCATATCAACCATGCCAGTTGTGTTTCTCACTTTGGAAAACCACAAAGAAAAGGACTACGGTATGGTTGGGCATGCATTTAGTACTAGTTTTTTTTTTTCCCTGTAAAGGTGGGACAGTAAATATCATCGCTATTGGTAAGCAAAGCCAACGAAAGTCTTCACGACACTTGGTATTAATTGCACGTGGGAATATCTAATCAAAGTAGATATTGTAAGCCAATTTAACGCATATTTAAAAATAATATATATTATAATCATAAATAAATTTAATATTGTAGAATAAGTCGATGTCACTCTTATCATTGATGCTCTTACTTGAAAAGTATTGAATGTTCTGAATATTTTGAATTCTTTTAAGCTTTCAATGATGATATATTTTTCGACCGGTAAAAGGAGCATAAGGACTAGAAACTCTTTAGGTGCAAAAATATATCAATATGATCTCATAAAATACATTGGTTGTTATCACAAAAACAAAAAAAATATTATCTACTAATTACTGAACGTTAGACTATTTATGAGTATTAAAACTACTCAAAATATAAAAATATCTCATATTCTTCAACTTAGATCTAATCTATTTTTTTTGTAGGCACCTTTACAACCCTCCGTTGATATCAAAGCTAGGTTGGCGAAGTCCAATGAGTAAAATTTCATGAATTTGAGTCAGATGAATGAGTGATTCATAAAGTGACTCAAATAGCTTCACATAAGATATGAGTTCAGGAGGAGTTAGTCTAATATTGATGGATCCACTTGAGAGAGGGAGATGTTCAAAATTCACAAGTAGAGTAATCTTACGTCAGAAAGAAACATAAAGATGAAGTGAGTTATATGCAAAAATAAGACTCATAACAAATTTCGTTAAGATTTTGGGTTAAGATATAATGTCTTAATTGTATATGGGCTCACTTTGATCTAGTGCAATTTCTCCGTATATGGGCTCACTTTGATCTAATGCAGTTTCTCCCCAACCCCCTTAAAATCCTTAATGTCTTATATTTTCTCACTTGGTCCATACATTTATGAATCATGTCGATAGGTCTTCTAGTAGTTGAGTATTATCTTCCATGTATTACAATATATAACATTTTGTATCAACTTGAATGTGGTGACATTACTTAATAAATAAACCTTATATTTATTCCAGGTCCAAAATAATCAATTTTCTGAAAATTTAATAACGTGCACTATAATATGAGAAAATATTATAAAAGTTTTACGAAAACAACATTATCTATACAATGAAAACTATATAATGGAACTCAATCTCATTCTAACAACATGATCCTTGAACTTCATTGGTGAAATGCCTTTTATCAAAGGATTAGCTATCATTAATTCAATGGTAATGTGTCCAATGATCGCTGTCTTTTCCTTAACGTTTTCCCTTATTGGTGGCATGCTTGTTGTTTTTTGCCAGAAAAACAACAACTAAATTGTCATAATGTATTCTCAATGTCTTAGAAATGGAATTCGCGAGTCTAAGCCCATATATAGAACTCTTTAGCCTTAAACCATGTAATGTAACCTAAAAACAAGAAACAAACTCAGCTTCTATGTTAGAGGAAGCAATCAAAGACTTCTTAGCACTCCTCCAAGATATGGATTCATAGGCAAATATGAAGATATAACCTAAAGTTGGTTTCCATGAATCAACACACCTAGCAAAATCTGAATTTAAGTACCATGTTCCCTCCAGATTATCGTCTCATCTATACGTAAGGATGTAATCTTTTGTCTCTTAAAGGTACCTCAACACTTTCTTTACAGCCTCCACTAATCTAATGCTTGATCTCTCTAATATCTTCCAAACATTCTAACAACAAATACAATGTTACGTGCCTTTTATAATGGGAGCTACACTTGGTGAACAATCTTTCATCCAAAATCTCTTTAAAACTTATATAGGTTTCTTGAGACAAACCTAAAATACTACAAAATCTGTCTCGATGGATCTTAATGTGAATGGCATCAGACGCATCACCTATATCTTGCATTTCAAAATTCTTAGAGAGAAATTGTTCTATATCATATAACAAACTCCTATCATTGGTTGCAAGTAATATGTTATCCACATACAATACAAGTAAACAAATTTTACTCTAACGAACCTTCTGGTATATACTTGATTTATGATATTTTCTTCAAAACCAAATGATGAGATAACATCATGGAATTTCAAATACTACTAATCAGATGCTTGTTTCAATAAATATATGGATCTTTTAAGCTTGTAAGCCAAATGCTCACCATTACTAGATGAGAATCCTTCTAGTTGTTTCTTGTAAATCTCTTCCTCTAAGTCACCATTTAAGAAGGCTTTTTCACATCAATTTGATGCAATTGCATGTTAAAATGGGCAAACAATGCCAAAATTATAGGAAGAGAATCTTTTTTAAATAAGGAGAAATTGTATTATATAAGGAGAAAATGTATCTATGTAATCAATTCCTTTCTTTTGAATGAATACTTTAGCAAAGTGTCTTGCCTTATATCTCTCAATGTTGCTTAATAAGTCTTTCTTTGTTTTAAATACCTATTTGCACCTTTTGGATTTTACTCCTTTAGACAACTCAACAAGATTCAAATCATCATTATTCTTTATGAAATTCATTTCTTCCTTCATGAAATTGTATCATAAATTTGATTCTTTGCAAATTATAGCTTGTGAAAAGGTTTTAGGATCATTCTTGGCTCCTATATTATAGTCATATTCTTATAGATATGCAAGATAATCATTAGTAATGACTAATTTCTTTGTGCTATTAGATCTCCTTAATATTGCACCAACTTCCTCCTGTGGAGTTTACTATTCAACTAGTTGCTGAATGCTTTCAGGTAGTTCCTGAATAATTGGATCTACTAAATTATCGGTAACTTGTAGAATATTTTAATTGTCATTGTTGTTGACTGTAGGCTATTAAATTTCAGAAATTGATTGTACAAGGTCTATTTAAACCTAAAGAGCATTATGAGTGACAATCACCTTATTATTTGAGGTGGAAGGCTGCACATCCAAATAATCATTATCAGAAACTATATCTTGAAATTGATCCCCCCACTAATCAAGTCATTCTTAAGAAATGCGATGTGATAGACAATAGAACCTATATCTTGTAGACCTTTCAGCATATTCAATGAAATACCTGCTTATGGTCTTTAGGTCCAATTTCTCATTTTTTGGATTATAAGTTCTTATTTCAGATGGACATCCTCAAATGAGTATATGTCACAAACTCATTTTCAACCTTTAAATAACTCAAATGACATCTTTGAAACAACCTTGGTTAGTATTCGATTTAATATATACACTACTTAAGAGCTTTAGTCCACAAGGACCTAGAGAGTTTGGAGCTACTTAGCATTCTCTGTACATTGTCCAATAATGTTGGTTTCGTCTTTCTACCACATCATTCTGGTGCAGAGATCCATACATAGTGTATTAGGCTACTATCATATTTTTTAAAGATACCTTGTAAATAGACCAGGTGCTTATCCACCTTCAGTATATTTACTATAATATTTTCTACCTCTATCATACCTCACAATCTTAATTTGCTTACGACATTATTTCTTTATTTCAACTTTGAATATTTTGAAAGCATCTAGTGATTCATTCTTGTTATAAAATAAGTAGATATACATATATTGTGAGTAATCATCTATAAATGAGATGAAGTATTACTGACCATACAAGTTTATATAAGGACTACAAATATTTATATGTATGATCTTTAATACGTTTGAACTTCCCTTGGAAACTTTCTTTGATTTGTTGGTATACTTTCCTTTTATGCAATCTATATAAGTATCAAAATCAATAAAATCCAAAGTAATAAGTACTTCGTCTTTTGCCAATCTTTTAATCCTTTCTATAGAAATATGTCATAATCTTCGGTGCCATAATATGGAGGAATCTTCATTTATAACACATTATTCTGTTCTAATATGAACATGTGTTGCATTGTAACAGGTATTCTCTTATAAATTAAAATGAAAAAGATCATCAAATAATGTACCATTCCTAACAATTTCAAATTTATAATTTAACTTTAAAAATTCATCTAAATTATAATGAATATCCTAAAGATACAAGTCTTAAAATTGAAATCAATTTCCTAAAGAAATTGGAAATATAAAATGTCTTTTCTAATTTTAAAACAAAACCAATACATAAAATTGCAATCCCCAACAGCCTTCATATGTGAATGCATTTTATTTCTGAATAAGATATACTAGTCACTTCCCACTAGCTTCCTTTGGTTTTACAAATCTTGTAACTCATTTGTAATATGGATTGTACAACCAGAATCAATTCATCACGTTTCATGAAAAACTTCAATCATATTATATTCAAAGCAAACTAGTGAGATTAAATTACCTTTCTTTACAAGCCATTTCTTATGTTTGACACAATCTTCTTCATATGTCATTTTTTTCTTACAAAAGAAGCATTTGTATTCCTTTTTAATGTCAGCTTGGGAATGTATTTGAACTTTTCCCCTTGAGTTGTATTTGAACTTTTCCCTTTGAGTTAACTTAATTTTTCTTCTTTCCTTGAACAACCAAATATGTACTTTGTGAACTCTCTCCCTGTTCCATCAACAATCTCCCTTCCTCTTAAACACACATGGTCATTAATTCATTTATTCACTACTTATCCTTATATGTATTATAAGAGATTTTAAAAGGTTCGTATGATGGTAAAAAGGTGTTCAAAATGTAATGCACAAGTAAAGAATCAGACACTTCAACTTTGAGTTTCTTTAACTGAGTTGCAATGTTCCTCATCTTCATGAAGTGCCAACAGGCCCAACACACACCTAGGACACTAGTGAGCCTTATATATGAAAACTTTGTAATCAGAGTCTAGACAAGTGCTTTTTATGAAGTTTCAAATTACTCATTAATAGCCTTCAATAGATCACAAACATTGTCATGCTATTCTGTAGAGCCACGAATGCCAACAAAAATTTTATTTTTTATGAATGTCACATTTAGATGATTAGATCTCTTCCAACGTTCATAAAGAGCAATTTTAGCTATAGTACTAGCCTCAGTTACCTTAGGTAGTTCATCCTTCTGGATATCATAATCAATGTCCATCCATCCCAAATGAAGAAGAATTCTCTCCTTCTAAGTCTTATAGTTTTTACCCCTTAATTTAAGAATTTCATAACTTTTATCAAAGAAACTAACAATTTGGGTTGCATAATCTAAGCATACATGCTTATCAATAAATTAAGGCTAACAAATGATATATATGTTTTTACTAATGTAAAACATGTCTTAAAAGACATAAATCAAATGACATAAAAATTACCTGTGGGCTAAAATTTTAATTCAAACATATTTATGTCAAACTTTATGATAAAAGTATCAAATCATATTCCAATTCCTAATACCTATTGGAAAATTAAAAAATAATTTGATATTTCGTCTTAATTAATCATTCAAATATAATAAAAATTCTTATGGGATAAAATTTATTATACTAAAATAATTAACTTTAATTAAATGTTTCAACACTTTATGTTATTAAGTATATGAACATATAATTTTATCTATTTAGGGTTGCTCACTAAAACACTTTATCCAAAATTTTATTCACAATGAAAAAATATAGACATAATAATTATGTAAATAAAAATTGATAACCTGATTCATATAGCAAAAATAAATTATGAATGTGCTATAAATTCATAAATCATTTAATTTTGAACTTTGATCTTTGAATTTTTTCTTAATTATTTTATAAAAATATAATTTCAACGCACATTTATTAAGATGTCATCTTTAGTTCTATTGGCAAAGGCTCATCATGCGTCCCACCTAGGTACAGGTTCGAGCCTTTGGAATTGCATTACAAAATTTTTTAGTAGACAAGCGACATTATTTAATAGAAGGGGTCACCTTTAGTCAAATCATAACGACCCAGTTCGTGACCTTTTAGATACCAAACAAACCTATATTCGAAAATAAAATAAAAATGCTTTTTAAAAATATGGGAACACCTTCAAAACACTTAGTTTGAGATTTCTACCTTTAATTGATAAAAAATTCCAAAAACGACTCTAAAATAAAAAATTTTGAATTTAAAATTTTTTTCAAAATTCAAAATTCAAAATAAAGTAAAGCAAGGTAGGGGTTATTAATGCTCTGATACTAAATGTAAGCCAATTCAACAGTAATATATGTTATAATCATAAATAAACTGAATACAGAAGAAATCGATGTACCTCTTGCAATTGATATTCTTGCTTGGAAACTTTCGAATGTTCTATATTTTTGGAATTCTCCTATGCTCTCAGTCCCGAATTGGTGGTGTATTCTTCAAATGGTAAAAGGAGCTTAAGCACCTAAAACTCTGTAAGTGCAAAAAATATCAATGTGCTCTCATCAAGCACATCTGTAGTTATAAAAAATAGGAAATTATTTTCTATTAATTACTGAACGTTAGACTATTTATGGATATTAAAATTACCCAGAATTTGAAAAATATCTCATAAATATCTATATTAATTGCATATGTATATGTATATGTATATCTATCTCTTTCAATCATTTTGGCTAGGCCAACTTAGTTGATTGTTGATCTATTGAACTCGTTTTTTATTCATTAGTCTTAATTATGATTTTTTGATCTAAAAAAACATCAGGACAGTGGCTTTGATAGATAGGAATCGTCATAGGATAAGTGTCCAATTTTGTTATATGAAAAGTTTTCTTAAAAAGATTTGAGATTCATGAATATTACCATTGGAGAAGGCAAGCTTATATGATAGTTGAAGATTCTGCCTTACAAATAATGATCAACAGAATTAGTTTCTGATAACTTTCACCAGTTATTTTTCCCAATATAAAAAGAAGGATTAACAGGTGAAAATGATGATTCGGAGTAATCACAAAACAGAGAAAAAGTAAGATTTTCTCCACTCTCTCTCACATGAAGCAAACCATCAAAGGCTTAGAGTTTGGGGTGTGGCTTAACGGTGACTCTAGAAGCCAACCATGATATGTGAACTAACAAACGACAAGAAGATCCTAACGTTTTTGCACAAAGGTTAGTCCTTTATATAATTCTACATTGGTATTAGAGACAGGTTGCGTGTTTTCTAGTCTCGATGTCATAAGCATGATTAAAACATTCAATTAATCTATTTAATTGAAATCTTTCTGTCACAATATACATATATGTTATGTGTTTTTTCTACTTCTGTTTTTCTCTCGTACACTAAGACATATATGTTATGCTTTGTTTTTATTTTCTCGTTGTTTTGTTCTACCTAAAACAAACCCCAACCAGATTAATATGGGTAAAAGAAAAGACAAAAGTAAGATAATGAGTTTTTAGAGAAGCCATGGAAATGGCGAGAAGAGAGAGAGAGAGGGCTTTTAGAGAATGAGTTTTCTGAGAGTAATTTTTTTTTGTTTTTTAAGAAAACAATGCACCATTTTAATTACAAGAGAAAGGAGAGAGTATCGCAGAAGCCATGGAAATGCTAAGAAGAGAGAGTGAGGGGTGCGATGCAGTGGTATAAACAAATGAGAAAACAATGGACCAATTAAATTAAAAGAGAAAGAGAGAGAGGGCCGTGAGAACATGGGCATTCATGAAATTAGTTACTAATATTATATGAATTATTTTTATATGATATTATGTATGTAACTAGCAATTTAGTCTTTGCTTGTTTATAATTTCATGTAAATTTTATATTAATTGTTTAATTATGCAAATAAGTTTTGCTATGTGAATTTATTTTGCCATATGATTTGCATGAGTTAAATTGTTATAAATTCATGAATGTGTTTTCATATAATATAATTTGAAATATTCCATAAATGTGTTTTATGGGTAATTTTGTATTATATTTAAAATAATATTATATAAATGAGTTTTATATAATTTTGTATGTAAATTTTGTTTTACATGTATTAAGTTTTAGTTGTAAATTAGTTTTATGGATTGTTTATTTTTGGCATCTTTGTGACATATCAAATTGAAATAGTTTAATTAAATTATAAAAATGCCTAGTTCATTTTTGTATGAGATGATTATGAGCTTATCAAAATTTTCAATCATACGATGTGAATTGTGGATTTCTTGATAATTTAATTAAATGCAAATGTGTCTCACATTTTTTTATATATACTTGTAGATATGACAACTAAAACCATGATCGGTGATTTGTCCACCATTAACAAATTGGATGGGTCCAATTATGATATGTGGCAAAGAAAAATTCAGTATCTTTTAAATGAACTAGAATTGCTTGAACATTTGACCACAATAATGACTGCGCTTGCAGTATTAGACAAAGATGAGAAAGATATTGATACTGCTAGTGAGCAATATCAAGCATCCTTAAAGGCTTATGAAGATTGGTCCAAAAAGGATCGTAAGGCATGTTATACTATGTTGTATTTCATGCATGACGATTTAATTAGAGAATTTGAAGTCCCACTGCTAAGGATATGTGGGACATGCTTAAGATCATGTTTGGTCTAACATACGCAATAAGGCTTTGTGCCTTGCACCTCAAATGGATGAACTACAAAATCAATTCGACTCGTACTATGGCTGAACATTTACAAACCATGAGTGCTATGGTTCATGATCTTAAGGCAGCTAGCCGGGCTATCTTCGAAGAGGAACAAGTCCTGAATGTGATCCATGCTCTTCCATATCATACTGAGCACTGGAAGAATGTGAAACTTGTTTTGACACACAATGAGAATGTCAAAACTCTTACAGAGATAACAAGGCACCTCGAAATGGAAGGGGATCGCTTAAAAGCATCTGATTCTTCCATTGTGGCTCTTGTTGCTAAAGGGAATGGAACCAAAGGAAATAATGCCAATCGAGGTAAGAGAAAAGGTTCTCGACCTCCTCAAAGGAATGGACCAAAGGGTCATATTGCTAAGAAGTAAAAGGCCAAGGGAAAAGGAGAGAAAAATATTGCACATATGAAGTGCTATAATGTTGGAAAGAAAGCTCATTTTGCTCAATATTGTCCTAAACCTAAGAAGGTACCTTTCTTATCCACTACTCTTGAGTTATATGTTTGTTCTCATGCATTAGTTGCTAATTCTCTTCCTAATTGGATTGTAGATATTGGAGCAAGCAAGCATATAGTTTAGGATCGAGCTGGTTATGTGGACTTTCATCAGTATCTAATGAGTCACAAAATGTCATGTTGGGAAATGACAGTGAAGAAGATGTCCTAGGAATAGGGACATATCAGCTCAAGTTACATGGAGGAAATATGTTACTTCTCTATGATGATCTCTACTCACTTGGGGTGCGATACTAGTTAGTGTCTCTTGTTTCTTTAATGAAATCAGGATTCGTTTCTAATTCTAGTCACAATGTATCGTATATTTTGTATAATGGCAATGTTTTTAGCTATGCTATATTGAACAACAATTTTCTTATTCTTGATTTGGATGCATGTTATGATAATTCGTCTTCTATTTATGTATCACATTATGATCCTGATTCTGAATCTGTTAAATGGCATGCTATACTTGGTGACATTGGCTAAGATAGATTGAGTAAGCTAGCTAAAGAAGGTCTTGTAAACCGACTTACTAGGTTTAAGTTGCCTATATGTGAGTCATGTTTACCTGGTAAGGCAATTGTGAAACCTTTTGGTAAGGCTTCAAGGGTGGCTAACCTCTAGAGCTTATGCACTCTGATATTTGCGGACCTATGATTATTAAAGCGCATCATGGGGCTATCTACTTTCTCATTTTGATAGATGACTATTTTCGCTATGGGTATGTGTACCTTTTAGCTCATTGTTATGAAGCATTTGATGTGTTTAAACATTTTGTGACTAAAGTTGAGACACAATTGGAAAGAAGTGTTAAAACTCTTCAGACCTATCATGGTCGAGAATATTTATCTGATATGTTCAAAGAATTTTGTGAAAAAGGGTATAATAGTATAACTAACTATTCCTTGAACTCCACAACAAAATGGTGTTGTGGAGCGTAGGAATCGAATATTGGTTGACATGGTCAGGTTAATGATGGCACACGTTAGTCTTCAAATTAGTTTTTGGGAAGATGTGTTGCTCACGGCAACTTATATTCTTAACCGTGTGCCAAGTAAAAGTGTACCCGCCACTCCATATGAGTTATGGAATGGAAGAAAGCCTTCTTTGGATCATTTGCACCCATAGGGTTTAGCTGGTTATGTACACAACCAGACTCATAAACATGAAAAACTTGGTCCAAGAACCACTAAAATGGTGTTTATAAGATACCTCGAACATTCTAAAGGGTATGTTATATTTGGTGAGCACCTGAATGGTGGCATGACGTAATTTGATTCCCGCAATGTGGAGTTTCTTGAGGATGAGTTACCAAGCATAGGTGAAATAAAAAAAGGATATAGAGTTGTATGAGTTACAACAAGATAATCTCGGTGAGGGGGAGAATTTAGTTACTCGCCAAGTCACCGAGGATAGTTTATCTTCTCCTGCCTAAGAGAACCAAGTTAAGAATAAGGTTCGTATTCAATCTCTAACCCAAGAACCTGTGGATAGTCTACATTCTCAAAATCCCACATCTCATAGGGATAGTCGGAGTGGTTCTTAACATGATTAGGCACATCTCCAAAAGAAAGGGGGAGAGATTCTGAATTAGAGCAGACAAATGTAGGTCCTCGACTCCAAAGAAGTGAGTGTGGAAGAATTCCTCGATGATATTTTCAACTCAAAGAGGAAATATTCCTTTGTGCTCCTTTGGAAATAGAAGTGCCAACCTCTTTTCAAGAAGCTGTTGATTTCACTTAACCACACAGAGTTTAGAGATGCCATGAGGGACGAAATGGACTCAATGGCAAGAAATAAAGTTTGGAAACTAGTTAATCTTCCCCCTCAACGGAAGTCAATTAGAAACAAGTTGGGTTTTCAAGATAAAACATCAGGCGGATGGAACGATCAACAAGTTCAAGGCCCGTTTGGTAGCAAAAGGCTATACCCAAATAAAGGGTATAAACTATAAAGAGACATTTTCTTCTATGGTGAGATTTGCCTCTATTCGCTTACTTTTGGCTCTGATTGCCTATTTGGACCTAGAGTTGTTTCAAATTAATTTAAGGAAGAGATTTATATGAATCAACCTATTGGTTTAGTATCAAAAGGTCAAGAAGACAATATGTGTCGTGTTAAAAGATCCACATATGGTCTCAAAAAATTTTCCAGATCGTGGTATTTCAGATTCCATGAAGATATTACTTCTTTTGGCTTAGTTATGGTTTATGTGTATGTCAAGAGAACAAGAAGTGGATCTTTGTTTCTCACATTGTATGTTGAGGACATATTATTGGCCAGAAATAATATGGAGATAATCAAAACCACTAAAGAGTGGTTGTCCTTTATCTTTCAGATGAAGGACAAGGTTGAAGCTAGGTATGTCTTAGGTGTGAAAATAACTAGAAATCATCCCAAGAAGCTTCTTGGTTTAAGTCAGGAAGTGTATATTAATAAAATCTTGGAACATTTTCGAATGCATTATTCCAAATCTGTTGATACTCTAGTTGAAAAGGGTCTTACCTTGAGTCTTGATCAATGCCCTAAAACAAATAAGGAAAAAGAAAAAATGAGCAATGTTCCTCATGCTAGTGCCGTAGGAAGCTTAATGTATGTTATGTTGTGTACACAACCTGACATTTGCTATATGGTTAGTTTGGTAAGTCATTACGAAAGCAACCCAGGACCTGCTCATTGGCAAGCAGTCAAAAGGATTTTTTGCTACCTTTGTGGTACTTCAAATCTGATCCTTTACTATCAAGGTAGGGATTTAAGGTTAAGGGGATATTCGGATGCCGATTGGGGTGGTGACCCGGATAAGTCTAGGTCAACCTCAGGATATGTCTTCACCTTGGGAGGCGGAGCCATATCTTGGTGTCACAATCAAGACTGCATAGAATTATCAACAATGGAATCATAATACAATTCTTATTGTCTTACCACTCAGGAGGCAATATGGTTGAGAAGTTTTCTTCAGGATCTTAATCTTACTTGTAGAGTTAATGATCCTGTTGAAATGTTATGGGACAACACTACTACCATACAGTTTGCTAAAAATTTGAAGTTTCATAGAAAATCCAAGCATGAGAGGCTTTTTCATTTTGTAAGAGACGCCATAAAAATAAAGAGGTTGCTATAAAGTATATACCTACTAACAAGATGGTAATTGATCCCTTAACTAGGCCTATTCCTCGAGATACATTCAAGGCTCATGTGATGAGTTTAGGTTTATGTAGGGTTTAGTTTTTCATTGAGATGTATTGTGTTGTATAAATGGATGTGTTTTAATTGTAACGAGCATTTTTTTTAATAAAAGTATTTCTCAAATGTTCATTGGCACGCAATTACATGATAAGGCACATTGCAATATCACCAGGCTTCTGATTGATCTTCTCACACAAGTAATCGCCCTAACACTTGAGTAGCACATAGGATGAGACTTCACAATATTAATATTGAGTGTATGTAATATTATTATATCTTCATACTTGTTTAGTATGCATGATAATTGTTTTTTATTTGAATAGTCGCCTTGGTAAGTCTAAGATGAGACTTTTATGAGTCAGATGTGAAACATTCAAATTTCACATTGAAGCCTTAAAGCCAAATCTCGAGTGTCAAGCTTAGCATTAGGTATGTTAATTAGGTATGTTAA
This sequence comes from Erythroxylum longipes, assembly GCA_027563885.1. Classification (NCBI taxonomy): domain Eukaryota; kingdom Viridiplantae; phylum Streptophyta; class Magnoliopsida; order Malpighiales; family Erythroxylaceae; genus Erythroxylum; species Erythroxylum longipes. The sequence continues at coordinate 8,012,612 of JAOQMS010000006.1, read as the reverse complement.
TCTAGTGGCTCGAACTAGTTTTTAAGTAAAGCTAGATTTATGATTTACATGGCCTAGAAGAGTGATATACCCAACTTAGTGGGAGCTATGCTATGACACACATTTCATACTGTGTATGCTATATAATGACCTTTTTATGGAGTGACAGTTAAATCACTTTCTCTATTACTGTGTGATCCCATAGACTTAATGTCTAATTGAATGAAACCCTTTGACTTAGAACTATGATATGAAGTCAAGGCTTGGTGTTGCTACTTTAGTGTGTTTTCCAAGGGCTAAGATGTATACAGTCTAGCAAAGCACAATAGGAAAGCAGTTAACCTAAGATGGATTATTATGAGTGTCTAAGGAAGAATCTGTTCCTTCATCACCATATCAGCTCGGTTGATTATACTTAGTGTATAATAGATATATCTATGAGCATAAAGGGATAGTGTATATGTTTGGTGATGTTTTGGATGATTTGGGGTATCATGAATATGTGAAAGTGTTATGTTAGTTAGATGGTGACTTAATATAGCACTATGGGTTCTTTAATGGTCGCACGCCCCATTATCAGTATGACAGGTGAAATTTTAGAGAGAAGATGTAACTCATGGCTTATGTGGCCGAGTGGGAGTTGTGCAAATAAACGGCCACTAATTGACGGTTACATCAGAATTAGTTTATAATAACTTCCACCAGTTATTTTTCCCAATATAAAAAGAAGGATTAACGGGTGAAAATGATGATTCGGTGTAATCACAAAAATAGAGAAAAAGTAAGATTTTCTCCAATCTCTTTCACGTGAAGCAAACCATCAAAGGCTTAGAGTTTGGGCTGTGGCTTAACGATGACTCTAGTAGCCAACTGTGATATGTGAACTAGCAAATGGCAAGAAGATCCTAACCCCTCCGCACAAAGGTTAGTCCTTTATATAATTCTACATGTTAAAAGGGTTTATAAGTGGTAAGAGTTAACTATCTAAATGACTAGTTCTAGTCATTTTGACAATAGTTGACCCAAGTCCAATTTTTGTTAGTGGACTCTACACTTTGCCCATATTAAAAATTCTAATATGCTAACAAAGTATGTTTGGTCTAGATTATTAATTTCTCGGTTGTCCGCTTAGATATCTAGTCCTATCGGCCCGGTCTGGTTACCACTGCATTTATTTCAAGTGACAACTAGATGTCCAGTCCCAGTTGCACTTGAGAGGGAGTGTTAGAGTATTCCATATTGACTAAATATGAAAATGTTAAAAGGTTTATAAGTGGTAAAGATCAACAATCCAAATGACTAGTTCTAGTCATTTTGACAATGGTTGACTTAAGCTCAATTCTTGTTAGTAGACTCTACACTCTGCCCATATTAAAAATTCTGGTAATTGTCAAACATGAAAATTTGTCAGATGAATGTCCAATTTCTAAAAATTTGTTTAAGGAAGTTCTGTTCTCTAATTATTAAAGCATATTTCTCGAACATAGGCATAAAAACCTATATGTTTTTTCTTAGTATGTAATATGTGGTTTACTTGGACCAATTATTTTACTTCAGTGGCTTCAACTGTGCCTAGGATGACGTATTTAACTTCACCCCCTTGGCCCTTACGATATAATCATATGGAAACACAATTATTGTATATTTTAAAGCTGAAATTTCTCACTCGAGATAGCACATAAAATGGAACAAATCAAACAGGAAAATGAAAACAGAGAAGAAAAGAAGCAACGTCCATAAATATTTCATTCCGTGTTGTGTAAGAGTTGGGCTCATATTGTAAATTGGTAGCCATTTCAATACTTTCAATTTATTGAAAACTGAGAGAAACATAAACCTAATCATCTAATTTTGCTTCCATAAGCATATACATCTCACATTCTTTATAAAATTAAGAATATGCCTATATTACATTGTATATCAATTAACATGTGGATATGTTATTATTAAGTTAAGATAAATTATAACTACCTATTTTAAATTTAATTATTTATGAAATATTTAATTTAATTACATTATATATCAATTAACTACCTCTTCTCTCTTTTTCTTAGATCTCTGCTCTCTTCTCAAATCTTATTTTATTCTGCTCTTACCTTTGGCTGCTATTTCTGCTTTCATTTTTTGATTTCGTCCTGTTGCTTAATCTGTGTTGTTTGTTTCTTTTTCTATTTTGATTTTCCTTTACTAGGATTTTTTTCGATTAGCTTCGCAGTTGCGTGTATTCCACTGTAAGGTTCTTCTTTCTATTTTGTTTTCTCTTTCCTATTTGTTAATTTTGAGTTTAGGAACTAGTATGTGTACTGATCCTTGGTGCTTGATAGTATTTTTGGTACTAGGTATAAGATCTTGTTGTTATGTCTCATTGCTATGGTTAAAGTTTCAATTTTTTGTTGGAATTTTTGCTTATTTGCCTCGATTGGCCCATTTTTCTGAACGTTTATGTCTTTCTCTTTGGATCACTTCTTGTAAGTGTTGATTGATACATATTTCTCTTCCGTTTACGGTCAAAGGAGTTTATTCTATAAATTTTGTTATTGAAATTTTGGGTCTTCCATTGTCTATGGGTTCTTTTCTTACCGTTACAGGTGGTCGACGATTACGAGTTCCCACTCAGTCACCACTATCGTTTTAGGGAACGATAATGTCTCCTCCTAATATTCTCTTTTGAATTGTTGATGTCTTCAGATTTAATTTAAGATCTTTGTTAACATTGACACATACATACATATATATGTGTTTTAACTTGTGCCCACGAAGAGATCAATTCGATTTTTTTGTGATCTTGTGGTTTTGGAAATGGGATAATGATGGTTGAGCTTCCTATTTCTCCCAATTCTTTTTATTGTTTATATATTGTTTTTGGATTGCGTACTGGGTAAATGTATTTTTTGATACAATGGATAGCTTTCCTATTTTATGCCTGAAAATGTGAATCATGAAAAATGTCTGAGTTTGCCCAAATCATGTGTGATCAATTATGTTTGTTACTCTTTTACCCAAATGCCATATGTTTGGTTTAGTTTTTGATTAAATGATGAAGTGATTCACTGTTTCGTCTTAGTAACTTGAATAAAACCATATCATTAGTTTATAATAGCAAACTAGCCTTTATTTATTATGATGCAACAACTACTAATTGTCCTTCTGGGGACATCCAATAAAATTGGAATGCTACAGAGCAGATTAGCATAGCCCCTACGCAAGGATGACATGCACAACTTAAGAAATGGTGAGCAGAACTTTTTAACATATCAGGTATATCTGTCCTGCTATTTACTTAATAACTTTGTCTTCTAAACTTGCATCACCTAAATGAAGATTTGTAGCTTTTTTTGTGAAGCTGTTATTATTCTATTTTACTTATTTATTATTACTTTATTCTAATTATTTATTTTTTATGTATCTATATTTTTTTAAATCTTCATGTCACATTTGCATATGAGTTTATCGAAAACAACCTCTTTACTATGTAGGGTAAGGCTGTGTACTATCAAATCTCCTCAGACCTCCCATTGGTGCGGGATTCAACTGGGTGTTGATGATGATAAAACCACTTTTAAATTAATTCTATATAGTTAATGGAAGACTATTAAAATTGTGTTTCAAACATATTATTTAATCTTCAAATTATGAGAATGTCACAAATAGTTTAATATAAATTTAACTAAATTTACATTACTTAATTATGTCTGACTAATTACTTGATCATCGAATATTACAACTTGTAAAAATAAATATATACTATTACTTATAATTTTGATCAATACATTTAATATCTTTAAACATTGTAAAAGATTCGTTCAAACATTTTCCTTTTGCACTATTCTACTAAAAAAATTAAAATTGAAATCGTCAACAGCATTGGCCAAAATATTTTTACTTGTATTGAAAAATAGGTGGCAAGATCTTGATAAATTTAGAGTCGAAAGTAGTTTATGTTACAAGGTGATGGGCTTCAAGGAGGTGGAAGATAAACTAGAAAGAGTGATATCATAGCACCTGAAGATCAAAACATTTCCCCATATCTCATTCACAAAATATCTAATAGAGATAATAATAAAAATTTAGAGTGGACACTCCATTACAATTAGGAAAACAATTTGAAATTCTTAATAAAAATTATTAAGAACTTAGAGATGAGAAAGACAGTTAGGCACTTTTAACAAAAAAGGAGCTCTGACTTATAATTAGTACTCAACTCAATTTATTTTAACTTCTTGTTAGGAAATAGGGAGGACTTTATATATTCTAAAGGATCTTTTTACACAACTAATATCCACCTCTAATTTTTAAAGATATTTTTAGACTTAAGATTTTTTTACAAAGTATCTTGATATTTTTACAAACTATCTGGATAATTAGGAAATATTTCTTTAATTTGTTTAGATATTGGAATAGGTACTTCTAGATAAAGATGTTTTTAGAAATCTTTTAGAATTTGGGTTATCTTTTGGGTCTACAGAAGTGACCCATTTACATGAAATCCAAAACAAATATGTATTCCAATATCCCCTTAAACTTGGTTTGGTAACTCTAAGGTAGCTTTTAAGGTTAATGAAGATACCCTTCTTTAAAGTTTTTATAAAGATATCAATTATTTAGTTTTAAGTCTTCACTTACTTAATCTCCACTTCTTTTCTCATTATCTATTCTCTTATAAAATAGCACCTTGTATTAGCAGCCACATACTCGACTTTATAAGTGGAGAGGGCAACAATAGTTTACATATTGGAACTCTAAGTGAAGGTAGTATCTCTTATATAAAATAAATAACTAGTGGTACTTTTTGTATCATCAATATCTCCTGCGAACTCATTAGATGGTCAATAGAATAAGTCACTATATACTGGATGATTCTTTTAATCATCTTTAAATGTGTGGTCGTAGGTGACTCCATATAGCAACTAGTAAGTCCATCTTCGTAAAAGATGTTAGTTCTTGTACATGTCAAGTAACATAAGCTCTCAACAAGACCCTTGAATAATGTAAGATCCAAAATTTTTCCTTCTTAATGCTTGGACAGTGTGATTCCACATTCAACAAATATCTTAATTTTCTTGCATTCATCCATTTTGAACGTTTTAAACATGTCCCTTGTATAGCCTTCTTAGGAGATGAATATACCTACCTCCTTTTCCTTTACTTCAATGTTAAAATAGTAAGACATATAACCAAGGTCTTTTATCTCAAACTTCTTTTTCACTACACCTTTAAATTCTTTAATAAACTTTATATTTTTTCTCGTGAAGAACAATTCATCTACGTATAAGTAAACAATTAAGATATCTCTATTTTGATTCTTCTTCACATAGAGGACATGCTTATATGGATATTTTGCAAAGCTAATGCTTTGAAAGTATTTATCAATTTTGCTATACTATGCCTTTGGTGCTTGCTTTAATCCATCCAAGGCCTTCTTCAACTTCAGCACTCTTGTATAGACTTCCTCTTTAAAGAAGCCAATCAAGAATACTATTTTTTATCTGTTGATGAATCTTTCATTTATTTTGGCTATCAAATAAATGATTAATCTAATTACTTCTAAATACGCAATAAACACAAATACCTTTTTATAATCAATTTAAACTTTTTTCTTGTATCCTTTTACCATTAAACTTGCCTTCTCTCTTTTTATCACTTTTTTAGCATACTTATTTGTATGGATGTCAATTCCGGCCCTGCCCAGCCCGTTTTTAGCCCCGGTTTGGCAGGCCATGGGAGGCACCACGGGCGGACCATGGTCGGCCCAGCCCGGCCCATGGCTCGACAAAACGGCTTTGTTTTGTCCAAAATGACGCCTTCTTGTATTTTTTTTATATTAAAAAATATAGACGGGTTAGGTTTGGCTTGGTCCATCCTTAGCCCGCCGTTTTTTAGGCCAGGCCGGACCGAGGGCAGCCCGGGGCCGGCCCGGCCCATTGACATCTATACTTCTTTGCCTTGTAAACCCACTACTCCAATTGCCTTTTGCATTTTTAAAAGTGTTGTAAATATATATGTCTTTCCTTTCGTGCTCCTCTTTCTTCTAAAAATGATGGTGGAGAGTCAATGTGAGATAATGACCTTAGTGATGTAGGAGGTATAGTGAGCTCTTGTTCTTCTTCACTTAGTTGCTCTTCTTCCTTGTCTTCAACCATGATAGAAAGGAAGTCATATTGTCTTCTTAGACATCCCATTGTCATGTACCTTATTCATCAAACTTTAAATCTCTAATAATGACCACTTTTCCATTTTTTATATTGTAAAGCTATTTGAACTTTGATCATAACCAACAAACATGAGCTTCTCACTTTTCTCATTAAGTTTTGATCTCTTTTCATAGGGTACATGGACTTATGTTATATCCTAAGTACCTTTTTAATATGTAATATCAGGTTTACATCAATTCCATGCCTTTTGTGGTGTTCTTACTTGTTCACAACTTATTTGTAAGTAATTAAACAAGTTGACCACCCACTCTCTGACTTCGGTCCAAAACTCCTAAGACATCTTTTTACTTTTCAACATAGCTCAAGATATTTTAAGAATTGTTCTATTCTTCCTCTCCATTACTCCTCTTTTTGCGAGATCTTAGAACCATTAAAGAATGATAAATTCCATATTCTTCACAAAATTTTTTGAACTCTCTTTATCTGAATTCTCTTTCTCTATCAGATCTTAAAGCCTTGATCTCATGTTCACTTCCTTTCTTAACAAGTTCCTTTAACCTTTTAAAAAGACCAAATGCCTTTAATTTCTCATTCAAGAAATATACTTACGTCCTTCTTACAAAATCATCAATAAAGAGGAGGAAGTATCTATTTTTGCCAAAGGAGCAAGTTGAAATTGAACCACATATATTAGTGTATATGAGTTATAGTAGTTCCTTGGCAATCTTCTTATTTAATGCTTTCTAAGTAAGCATCCTTGATATAATTGATCCAAACGATTTATGGAAGGCAATCCTTTCACCATTCCTTTCTCACTCAACAACTTTATTCCTTTAAAATTTAGATGTCTACATCTTAGATGCCAAAGTTAAAAAGGTTTTTTGATATAAGCTTGAAGGCATTTTCCCACATCATTTTAGATGTTAATTAAGAAAATTCAACTTCTTGTCATTGGGAATTTGGCTATCATTATTTCTTTAATCTCTTATTGAAATACTATGATCTTTAAGGAGAATATCATAGTCTTTCTCTAAGATTTGACCTAAACTTAGTACAATATTTTTAATATTTAAAATACAATATGCATTTGAAATAAACCCACACCTTCCATATTTCAAACATAGTAGGATGTTACTTTTGCCTTTAGTAGGTATCTTGGATGTATCTCCAAATGTAATGTTGTCGCTTATGGACATATCAAGCTTTACAAACATATATTTTCTCCCATATATATGGTTGTTAGTGCTAGTGTCCAAGTATCAAGCACTATTTTTTATGCCTTCCTCCCCTTTGTAAGACAATAATAGAATGGACTCTTGTTGCTTCTCCTGCTCAAAACATTGAGTTTTCTCCTCAACAATGTTAGGAACATTTCTACAATCTGAAACAAAGTGGTGAATTCGTGATAATTAAAACGTTCAACTTGAGATATTCCATACCTTTGATCTTCATTATTTCTTGGTATGCTTCCTTTTTGAGACCCTCTTGTAAACAAGTTGTTGTGTTCTCTTCCTTCATTGTTGGATAGTTTGAAGCCTCCTTGTCTTTAACTATTATGTTGTCCACTATGACCTCTTACTCTTTGGCCTATTTGGGTGCTCCTCATCCAAAGTGAGTTTGGTTTGAATAACATGCCCTAAGATCTCTAGCATCCTCTTTTGCATTCTTCGTATGCTTCAAGTGATCCTTGGAGTTATTTAATGGCCACAACATCTAAATCTTTTGTTTCTCCAATGGTAACTACGATATGCTCAAAATTTGAAACTAAAGAAAGAAGATTTTTCTCCATTACTCTTGTTTTAGTGATGATTCCCCATTGTTTCTCATTTGAAGGACTATGATCATAACTAAAATAATTACTTATAGTTTCATTATTTTTCATATGTAAAGCTTCAAAATCACTTATTAAAGATTATAGGCATAAACTTTTTACTTTTACTCTCCTTTGCATGGTACTTAGAGCTTATTCCATACTTTTTGGAAGGTGTTAAAGGTTGAGATTAACTAAAAAATCTAATCATCTATAACTTGAAAGATGAGGAAGAGACCTTTCTTATTTCTCTTTCTTAAATCCTTCAAGGTTAACTTTTAAGGTTAAGGTAAATTAGTTTCATCTTGTCTCTCAATGTAACCATTTTTCAATAATCTTCTAAAGATAATATGCTCCAAATAAAGCCTTCATTTTAATGCTCCAATTATCTTAGCCTCATTTGGAGAACTTCAAAACTTAAAAGGTCATATCACTTGCCATCTTTTATCAAAATGATCTTGGAGCTTTGATATCACTGCAGTGGAAGGTAATATGCTTTTGATGAAGATGAAAAATAAGATTTAGAGTGGATACCATTAAAACTAGAGAATTTTGAAATTCTTAATAAAAAAATTAGTAATAACTTAAACATAAGAAAGACACTCTTATTAGAAGAACTCTTACTTGTAGTTAGTACTCAACTCAACTTATCTTAGCTTATTGTTACAAAAAATGGAGGACGCTATTTATAATACTCATGGGTCTTTCTACATAACTAATATCTATCATTGATTTTTTAAAGATATTTCTAGACTTAAAATATTTGTTCAAATTATCTATATTTTTATAAAATATTTAGATAATTAGGAAATATTTCTTCAAATTGTGAAGAGGTACTTTTAGCTAAAGATGATCATATAAAATTCAAAACAAGTTTATATTATAAAGGTTTGTTGGCACCATCAAATAAAAGGAGTAGGTTGTGGGAGTGAGATTGATTCATCCTAGTTTTACCCAAGACAAGTGATAAATTGTTTCTTACAAAACTTTCTTTACATTTCAACATTGTTGTTCTCCTCTAAAATTTGTTATTAGTAATAATATTTATAATTATTTATGGATAGAACAGAGTATCTAACTTATTTTAATTTTCAAAGTAAAATCTAAATTTTTAATAAAATTTTAAAATAATCTTCATTTTTAATTGTCGAAATAGTGATAATTATTTTATTTTATCTTCAAATTTTTCGCATTTCACAAATAGTTTTTTATTTCAATATTTTGGTGAAAAAAGTATATGTTAAAATTGGAATGGCTGTAGATTTTAGACTATAAAATGTTAGACATTTTCAACATCTTAAAAATAAACATAGTTTAGCGTCACTATATATCATGTTCCTAGAAATATAAGATTGGGCTATTTTAACTTGACAGAAGGATAACATGACAAAGTGAAATTAAATTAGTAAAATACTAACGTTAGAAACCCTAATTTTTTAAAACTCATCATCTTTATTTATTTCTAAAATGAGTTGTTATATGATATCAATATAATCATTTGAAATTAGAGAGTGACTTTATTGAAAGGCCTAACTTATCACCAAAAGCTAGCTTGAGAGGGGAGGTTTGCACACTATTATAAATGGCTTAATGCACTCACATTTGCCAATGTGAGATTCTTGACACAACCCCCTCAGCCCAAAACAGAGCTGGACATCCATTGGATATATTGGGCAAAGGGATAGAACCGGGCACCGTCCCAAACCATCGAAACAAATAGACTCTGATATCATGTTAAAAGACCTAATTTACCCCCAAAAGCTAGCTTGAGAGGGTAGATTTGCACATTATTATAAATGGCTGAATATACTTATAATTAGAGATTTTGTTTTTTACAAGTAATAGCAACTTTGATTAATGTGAAAACAACTTGGAATTCTTTTGTTATAAATTTTCTATTCACTTTTATTTGTATAATACATTATTAATTTACCATATAAATCAGATTTTCTTTTTTCTTTTACATAATATAATATATTTCTTATAAATTTATATTTTATTTAAATAAAACACAACTATTCATAAGTTTGAAAATGTGAAAAATATTAGAATTAGTTAGTTACTGATAAATGCAAAGTAAAATATGAATTTTGAATTTAAAGTTCTATATAACAGAAAATTTCTTATTAAAATTAAATGCAAGAGGAGTTATTAGATAAAGCCTTAGAGAAAAAAATTGAAATAAAAATTGCGATAAATGGTAAGCTACTTAAAATTTGCTTGTCCCAACGATACAATGCAGGACAAATCATTCCTCCTAATACGACCCGCCTGAGAGACTGGATCATATTGCCGCTTGTAAGTTGTCTGAACTTTTTGATAGCATCATTGGCATTATTAGTGCAAGTATAGCTCGTAAAATGGAGCTGATTTGTTGAAATCTAGCAGAAAAGGAACAAGATTACAAGTGGCGAAATTAGTAAACTTTTAGAATTCTTATCCAAACTTATATTAATTGTCAAGTTCGCAGTGCTCTACATCGGAGAACGGGATCACTAGCTTGTTTTCTCTTTGGCTACTACATCGTCTTGGTCAACTACTGGTTCCATTAAAGATTCCACCCCCTTTCCTATTTCTTCTACCTGCGTTGTCGATACAAGAGGAAAAGAAATACACAGTTAAAATGGAGACTAAAACCTGTTACGGAATATGCTTTTCACCTTGGGAAGATGGTCATATTTTAACAAGAAATCAATGAATAGATCGTTGAAGCAATGGTTCATTGTCGATTATAGAACTGACATGCTGCCTGTTGATTCTTATAAGGTGAATTAGGTAGGAAGGGAATTCACTTTTCTCTTTGTTTTCTTCTATAAAGCAACCTACTCTGATTCAATCTAATAAGAACTATTAGGCCAAGTCAGCTTGCGTAATAAAAAAGCAAGTGCAGCTAGCAAAATAATTAGTTTTTAAAGACGGCAAGCAACCAATAGCACGTGAACACTTTCTTGCTAATCTTCAACGTCACAGTCGCGCATTTCTCGTGTAAGATAATATTTAATGACACAATAAACGATGATTTCCTTCCTTAAATTCAAGGTAGTTTGCGAACGTAGAGAACGAGGGATTAGGTAAGATACCTTGTCGATGACTTCTTCCGCTAGATGGGCACCTTTTGCTGTTTCCTCGGCTAGATTTTCAACGAACTCTACTGCTTCTTTAATCTCACCCTCTGGTAGATGATCAGCGACCGCATCTGCCACCTTCTCTACTTCTTCGGCTACCTTCTCTACAATGTCTGCAACTTGGTCTACTGCTTCCACGGCTGATTCTACCCTGTCTAGACATCCAATTCCATGTTAAGTACATTAGAACAGATAAAAACATGATTGAACAGATATTAACGTAGATTAATTAACGGAGACCCAAGATCGTAAAATCGAGGTCGTCTTTTATATATGTGTTCTGATTGGTCAAGTTAAGCTTCCAAAACGTTACCTTTTAGATTCATCAGCGGCCACCATTTTCCTCTCCAGAAGGGTAGGATTGCTGATATTACCATTCCAATTATCCATACTTTCCTGCTAGAACAGATCAGCATAAAAAGTCTATTACAAAATTTAATTGTCAAGCAGTAGATGAACAGAAATTTTCCGTATGATATGTATAGCCTGGGCAATCATAAAGTCAACTCACCAAGAACCAGGGAAAGGATCAGAAGGAAGACTAGGTCCTGCTCCAGAGCCACTCTGGACAGCCATGTCCCTGCTGTATTAACTTTGCATAAGAGCTCGTAGCTAATTGAAGATAACAAAATGGTAATCATAGTCTCAAGAATTTTCTGGCATTTGGCATAAGCTTACATCTTTGTATTGATTGCATTTCGCAATTTCAGGCTGGTGCAGTAAATTTGTAACCTCTGACGGCCCAGAAATTGGCATCCGTAATCATTCTTTAAGCTTGTCAAAGGGCATCCGAGACGACGAGCGGTATTTTCATATCTGCATCGGTTGTTGAAACCCGAGATAGTGAAATTGATTGGAGCAATAGATCTTGCTGTCAACATGTTGTGAATGCCTACTTTATTTGGTGCTACTGTAACTATCAAATCCTCTAAGATCACAAAATGTCTGAAGCGAAAGAAAGTTAAGAGTTATGTTTGGTGCAGAAGCGTGCTTGGAAGGAATATTTCCGGATGATATGACTTGGCGGAGATGATACATGCTGCTTTTGTAGATTAGAAACACAGCAGCACTCTTCTCTAGGTTTGCAACTATTCCAAGGAAATAGTTTAATACTTCCAGGAAACTTCCCATGTCCTTGAAGGACTTCAGAAAAAATGAAACAACGACTTTTTTTTAATTTGAAAACGTTAGTAAAACGCGTGTAATTTTCCAGTTTACAAGTAGTTGTTCCTAATCCAATATCAAGTTGAATTAAGAAAATCAGATATCAGAAAAGCATTCAGACGATGACTTTCTGCTTAGTTAACTTAGTGAACGAAGATTACTTGTAAAAACTGGATTGGATGGTAATTACCAATTTACATTCATTACAACCAATTAATTATAGAACCTAGCTTCTTAGTTCTTAAGAAAAGTTGCTTGCAGGACAGTGTTTGGCATGTTACTACGTAAGCAAATCACTAATTAGAAAAGCAACATACAAGTTATTGAACATAGCTTTTCAGTTCAAGTGGTACCAAACCCAAGCTTGACGAAGTCAGACCGGAAATATAGTGGTTTGTTTTTTACGGAGCCTTGGCTTCCTTGTATTCACATTTTTGACGGGTCCCCATGTAGTTTTTACCCCCTTCTATTCATGGATTAAAGAGTTCGATGAGCGAAAATTGACTTCTCATTATGACTTTCAGTTGAAGAGAGCAGGTTTAGTCCGCTTAACGTGGATACATTCACTGTGACGAATGACTCTTGGGGAATCTACCAATTAAATTTTCGTGAGTTCCAATTGAAAAGAGTAGCAAAATAAATACATTTGTAAGTAATATACATGAACTCCCTCGTGAGAGAGAAAGTTGAAATTTTACAAATTGAATTATCCCACATAAAATATACTGTGAATAAGAAATTAATCATTTATATATATTAAAAATATATAAACTAATGTTTAGAGTAGGATTTGGGCACTCAAATGAAAAACTGAGGATAAAATTAGGGGGCACATAGGAAACTTATAGCTAATTTGATTTTGCTAACTTCATAATGTAGTTTTTGTTGATATTGGTTTATTTTCACGAAATATCAAAGTCAACTAAATCCAATTTAATTTCGTCTTGATAAGAAACAATTTTATAGAAGAGATGATATGAATTGTCATATTTTAAGTGAGAAAAGAACTTTGACAATATTAGTGTTTTTATTTTTTCAATAAGTTTTATGATAAAAAAAATTAAACTTGCTTAATTAACATACAAGTTAGTTCAATGCTAGCAAGATGATTGGTACTGAATGATTTGAACATGGAATTGCAAATAAGTTTTGGAAGAAAGGTCGTTAAGCTGGAAGTAATAGCTAGCCTAATTGTTTGGAGTCGTTCTTCTAACATTAATAATTGGTTTTCTCACAAATACAATATACTAGAAAATTTAGCAAGCTCAAGTAAAGTGATCAAGACTTGTTCAAGCCAAAAAATTAAAGAATTGAAATGTAACATATAAGTGATAATACATAACAAATGAGAGGGTATATAATTCGTACTGAAAAGCACTCAAGCATAAAATCTTTTAGAAGCAAATTTGAAATTTTAACAAAATATTTGGGTTCATATTAAATTTTGTTTGTGTACTACTCACCTTAGTTTTTTTTTTTGGTAAATCAGAGAATGTTATAAAATAAGAAATAAGAGTTATATATAAATCAAGAGATTGCCAAAGTGCACATCTCTTCCTAGGCCAAAATTATCATCTTAACTAAGAATTAACACTAGGTATAATTGTACCCTATATACTAAATAGCCACACAACCAACCTATACATATGTACCATCTAAGATGCTGAAGAACATCGTTACCAACCACACGCACATTACCAGAAATCCGAAGAACAACCAAGGTAAAAGAAAAGTAAACAATCTATGCATTCTATTAATAATTACAAGACCAGCAACAAGGATTAAAATGGATTGATTGAAGAATCCAGCTTGTCCTTGTGGCACATAAGAATTTGGCAGAAAGGGAAATACTCACCTTAGTTATTTGGTGTAAAGCTTATCTTTTACTTTTTGAGCTTTGGTTTTGCAATTGTATGAAGGGCTAAAGAGCAAAACATCACAAGAATTTAAACATTGAGCAATTTTATAATCTTTTGTGAGCGAATTAACAATAGAACTCCAAAAGCCATAGATGAACATGTCAAAGAAATGGCTATAAATAACTACCAATGGCAAGCTAGTAGGATAAGAATGAAAAATCAAGCAAGCGTATATAATGTGGAAGTAGTGATGGCATTGGACTAAGACAGATTCACGTCCCCTAACCTGAGCCTAGCTTGAAAATTTTTACAGGGGCCTAAGCTCAATTGAGGGCCGAACAAGCCTAAAGCTCATGAGCTAAGCCAAAGCCTAATCAGATTTGAGTGGCCCGAATACTAATTGGATCGAGTTAAGCCCAATTTTTTCCAATTTTAATTTTTAAAAGGATATCATTTTACTCAAAATGACATCACCTATATTTGATATATTCAAGTTTTAGGATTGGTCGGGCTAAGTAGCCTGAGATTGAGTTGAGCTTTAAGCTTAAAAATTTAAAAAAGCTCGAGCTTAGTCTAAAGTTCAATCTATAGTCGACCTAGCTTGGGCAAAAATTATCATCCCTGTCACTACAAGAAAATTATGGAATAGCGTCGGAAATTTTTAGACGGACCGAAAATTGACGTTATTTACCAATGGAAAACTCCTGTCCGTCGATAAATAAACTATACTAGCGACGGAACTATATATCCATCGATAATACTGGAGGAAAAGAATCTCCGACGACATATAGTGATGACACAACCTACGGTGTCGGAATAAATTACGGGAACGGATCTTGCAATTTAATTGCTTCGGATATATATCGATGGACATAATTTTTTCAGAAATTTACCGATGGAACAGACACACCGTCGGTAATAATTGCGTGAATCTAATTAATTAGCTTAAATACCGACGGAATTTATTGTCGGCTATTTGCTAAACCAAACGCCATCGTTTGGTTGAAGACGAGGCGGTAAAACTTAAATCACCGACGGAATATGTATTCCGTCAGTGATCCATCGGTTTTAACAACAACAGATGGCGTGCGTTTCATCAATTGTACTGACGGACTGAGTCTTTCCGTCGCAAAAAGAGGGGTAAACGAAGGCGATGAAGTGATTTGGAAATTCAAATACCAACGGAATTTATATGTCGTTGGTAAATGTCGGCAATTTGCGTCATCGTTTGGCTGAAGACGAGGTGGTAATCGCAGGCAGTAAAGTGATTTGGAAATACAAATACCGACAGAAACACTATATTCCGTCGGTAACTGTCGGCAGTTTGCGTCGTCGTTTTGTTAAAGACGACGAGGTAAAAATTCCGTCGGTAATTCAGCGCCTTTAACTCACGCCGCCACAACCCCCCCCCCTCGCGTGTTTTTTCTTCTCTCCTCGACGATCGCCCTCTGTTTTTTGACAGCCTCTCTTGTGTTTTCCAGCCGTTTTTCGACTGTTTTCTTACTCATCGTGCGTTGTTTGAGGTAAGCTCTCTAATGGGTGTTATTTCTGCAAAAAAAAAGCATGTTTTTAGTGTTAACCGTGAGTGTTTGGTGATGAAATCTTGCGTGATTATTGTTGTTGTTTGCGATTTTTTCGTGTAATTATTGGTTTATTTGTTGTTTATATATGTTATTGTTGGTAAATAATGGAAAAATGCACTTGATTTGTAGTTAGATTAAGATTATACATATTGCTTATGAGGTGTTCGATGAAAAGCCTTTTATGATGTTTGAAATGTTTCTTTGTAATTGTTGTGTGAATTTGAGAACTTGAATGCTTAATTTCGATAAAATGCTTAGTTTGAAGTTTGAATTTATCGAATTTAACATTTAAGTGTGAATTTATTGTATTTATCAATATTGTCATTAATTATTAA
>JAOQMS010000006.1:7972862-7996505 GCA_027563885.1 Erythroxylum longipes | reverse complement strand
TTTAATCATTAATCAAAATTTCTATTTAACCAAATTAAATATATATTATAAATATTAATTATTAAAATTTTCTGACGGTTATAATTTAAATATAATGAAAATATATATTTTAATAAAATTTAATCAATAACTTTATCAACGGAACATCAACAATTCCGTCGGTACATGTCTAAAATATATACCGACGGAGAACAAATTCCGTCGGTAATGGTTAGGCTTATTTACCGATGGAAACCTTGTTACCATCGGTAAAGTTACCGATGGTATTAAAAATTTCGATGTTAAATTTACATACGGTTAAGGAACTTACCATCGGTAAATTTAACGTTAGAAACTTTTAGCCCGTCGGTAATTTACAGACGGAAAAATTGTGACGATCGGCAAAAATTACCGATGGTAACTTATTTTCCAACGCTAAATTTACCGACAAAAATTTCTTTACCGCTGGTAAATTTAGCTACGGTCGAATCTATGACGTTTTTCTCTGTCGGTATATTCAGTTGGTAATATTGAATACCGATGAAATATTTATCTTTTCTGTCAGTATTTTCCGTCGCTAAATGACTGTTCTCTTGTAGTGTGTGTGGGGAGGCTTTGACCAAAAAAAAGAACAAATAACCTAGACACATTAGCGAGACCAGCTCAAGTATTGTGTTTTGAACTATGTGAGAGAGGACATATAAACAGTAAATACCAAGTTAGAAACCTAATAACTGAGAAAGTTGAATACATGGATTATATTTTATGTTTCCAATGACAAAATAACTCTTATAAAATACCTAAAATTTAGGGTAGAGAAATTATCCAAATTTTTTTGGAAAAATTAAGCAGCTTATAAGTAATCTCCACCTCGATTCTATTATCAATAATAGCAAAGGGAACAGAAAAGGAGATTCTTTATCTCCATAGATTTTTGCCTTAATGATGCAAGCTCTCCATAAGATCACTGAGAATGTAGTTGCAAGGACAAAGGACTTTAGATATCACTCAAAGTGTGGCAAATTTTAACTAACCAATCTTTGTTTTACGGATGATCTAATATTACTCTTAAAAGTTGATGCCATCTCTGTTTCCACCTTGATTAAAGCTCTAAAGATTTTCCAAAGAGTCTCAGTATTATAAGTAAATTGTTTCAAAAGCAATATATTTCTATTCAAGACTGCCTTAGATCTTCAACATTTGATTTCAACCTTAACTAGTTTTCAATTATAAGAATTCCCATTGAAACTGTAGTTGGAATTGAGATCTCATTCAAAGAGAAAGATATCCAATATATGGAGTTAATTTTTATATATTATATGGATGATCCGATCCGTAAGGACCATAATTGGGAATTGTTTGATCGTCTTTCTCCAAGGAAGGGGCGAAACATAATCAATTTGAATTTGGGACAGATATGTCCCCACAGATTGAAAGCAAGGGATTACACCAACTGCTTAATGAAATACAAACTAGAATTTCATCTTGGAGCTCTAAATACCTTTTAAGAGTAGGAAGAGTTCAACTTATTAACTTTATCCTCAACTCTATCAACAACTATCGGGCTACCCACTTAGTTTTTCTAAGTTCAATCATGAAAGCCATTAATAGTATGTTCAGTAGCTTCCTATGGACTGATAGTAAAAAGAAAAACTATAAAACTATAGTGAAATGGAGAGAAATCTGAACACCTAAGAGTCAAGGTGGTTTGGGGATTTGTTCCATTAAAACTATGAACTCAATTTTGCTCACAGAAAGACTTTAAGGACTAATTTATGACAAGCAATCTTTATAGTGCAAATGGATCCATAGCTACCTCATCAGGAATAGGAGTATATAGGAAATAGACTATTCTTACCTCCCCTCTACTACCCTTGAGGCCATTCTAAAGCTGAGGGATAAGTACAAGAATGACTTCATTCTGATAAGAAATGGCAATTTCATTAACTTTTGGTATGATGATTGGCTTTCTGTGGGACCATTGATCAATTCTAATGTAGCTGACTCCCTAAAGAATTCAATTCCCTTAAATGCTTTAGTAGTTACAACAATACACTATAAGGAAAATTTTCAAAATACAACAATATTCAATTCACTTGCTAATGAAATTTTTGGGACTCACTGCAATGCAGAAACTGATAGATACATTTGGAGACACTTATATGATGGCAAATTCTAGAATTCTTCTTATAAGAAGTTACTATTCAAATATCTTCCTAAGCTAACATGGACCAAAGCCATATGTTCAAACTATCTTCAACCTCGAGCAGCATTTACTCTCTAGATGGCTATGAAAGGCAGGTTAAGAACAGTCGATAGAATTGCCAAATACACACAACTTACTAACTAGTGTTGTTTATGCAGAGGCGCAGAGGAAATTACTAGACATTTATTTTTTAAATGTCAATACATTAAAGATATATGGAGGGAACTTCTCAAAAGATGCACATTAACTACTGAATTAGACAACTTGAACAACAACCAGATCTAGCATTTAAACTACAAAAACAACATTGCTAGCAAATGCTTTTGGATAGCCTTATCTTCAACGGTCACAGTTTCATGGGTTAAAAGAAACTTTAGAACCTTTCAAGACAAAAGAACTCATCAAGAGCAATTTTTCAAACAATTGGTGCAATAGATCAAGCTCTAAATCAACTTACAAAAGCAAAAATTTCAACATAAGCAATACCTCCTCTCCTATTGGAATGTGTAGATTCCTAATACTCTATTGTTACCCTTAATTAACACATTTGTAATCCTTAATCATCACTATTATGAGGTGAAAAATAGTTGTATATTTTAGAAGCACTTTAGAGCTGCCTTTTAAGGCTTAATATATTCAATTATTTCACAAAAAATAGCAACAGGAGAAGAAATTCAACCTAGAAGCAAAAATGAGGCATATATGCACTGGTTTACTTTCAATATGGAATGTTGAATATTTGTTAGCCTAGACTTTTTACTCCTCTTATGTTTATGTTATATGTAAGGTAAATCTTGACTTAATTTGAATTTAAAAGTTTTTTTAGGTTAGATTGAGATTTATCTACACTTTCATAAAATTGTCTAGAGATTTAAATAGTTGATGAATAGGAAATTAAGCAAATAATGGTGATATTTCTTTACTTAGATTGATTTGTCAACCTTTGCAAAATTGAAACTTGTTTATACTGATTTCTTTTGTGATTGATTTGCTTGAGAATAAGCAAAATTTTAACTATGGAGGTATTTGATGCATGTAAATTGTATACATATTTTACTAATTATTTTGTTATATTTTTCATATATTAATTTTGTTTGATCAATTTTTGTTATGTTTTAGGAAATTATTAAAGATGTTACTTTGGAGTGAACGTTGTCAAGAAGTGAAAAGTTTTGCAAGGAAAGCAAAAAAACCTCAGTTTTGGAAAAAAACACAATTAGATATATGTCCATATACTAGTTTATGTTCTTCTAAAAAACTTAAGATTAAAAACACAACCAATTACATGCGTGGATTAAAGTCATGTTGTATGAAGTTGTAGAAATAGTCTAAAACACAGTCATAGACATGAGCATGATTATGCTTTTGTAATTCTTTAGAAATTAAAGTTGAGAAATAGTGTAAGAAATGGCTGGCTATATAGGCACATTAGTGCCTGTGTTTATGTGTGAAAAAGATATAGCAAAAAACATGATTGGGGTTATAAGTGTGTACCCCTATAATTCCCCAAATGAGAAGTTGTGAGAAATAGTCTAGGATATAGTCATGTCCCTACCTATGCATATTGTTATATATATAAGGAAACTTTTAGCATTCTTTTGTATTTTAGATTAAGGTTACTCACTAGGAGAAGAACAAGACCTTTTAGAGATTTCAAAAGGCCACTTTCAAGAGACAATAAGCTCAAAATTCATCCTAATTTAAGTGGACCACATTAGCAAATCAAGATCATCTAGACTCTTTATCTACTTTTAATTTTTGTTATTTTGATTATATTTGTTAGGTTAAACAACATGGTGAAGGGTTATTTATTTTATATTTCTAGATAAGAGTGAACCCTAATTACTATTTTTGTATCTATTGACTGAAATTTTTTATGAAGTGAGTTTTACTTATGGGAAATATCTTTGAGATTCTAATGTTGATTTAATTAAAGTTGGCAGTTAGATTATATCTTATTTTGCATATGGATGATTCAAAAGGTCCTGTTTGTGGGCAGGCTATGGCTTGGATATTAAGAGGTGAATGGGATACTAGATATAGATTTTCATAAATCATCTGGAGTTAAAAGAAACTAACCTTTCATAAAATTTCACAAATTTTAAAACATTCTTAAGAGTTTTAATTGGATAATTACATTGATTAATTAATTTGAGTATAAGTGCATGTAACTTGAATAAAAGTAATTCTTTACTTTTGGAAATTTCTTCAGTCCAAATTATAAAACAGTTTTAATATATTGAAAAAATGATACTATAGGGACTCTTATCTATATGCTTATCAAACCTTGCTTTCGTTTCTTAATTAGGTGTTTTGGTTATTTCTAGTAATTAGATTTATCTTTAGTTTATTTTTAATCTCAATCGACAATTACTCTCTTTCATTATTTAATTAAATAATAGTAGAAAAGTTCACTTCAGCGCTTCCTCTTGAGATTAATACTTTACTCGCTACTGTATTACTACCAAAAGACAGTTGCCTTAAGTTGTGAGTAATATTTTATGGTAATGAAAACTTTAGAGTTGAACAAGAACTTGCCACTAATCCAATGGCCTATCCTCTTATTATAAACTTGAAATTAATAAGAGAAGATGGAGAGAAAAATTTTAACGTAACCTTAAAATAAAATTTTGGTTGACACTATAAGAAAAATGAGGTTTAGTGATGAAAATTACCAACAAAAAATGAAGGATTTCCATTGGAAAGTGAATTCAGAGATAGAAATTACCGATGGATAAAGGCATCGAAAAAATGACCATAGGAAATATTTAGCGACGAGAATTATGAATTCCATCAGTAACTTTATCAACGGAAGTTTATATGTTCGTCGCTAAATTTGGCGATGGAATATGACACATATGTTGGTAAATTTATCGACAAAATTTAAAATTTATGTTGCTAACTATTCGGGATAACTGTTAGAAAAGTTAGCGACGACATCTTGTATTCTTTTGGCAATGTCCTAACGGAACATACACTTTCGTCAGTAAGTTTACCACTAAATTTACTGACGGATGTTGTTACTCAGTTGGTAATTCAGGGATATTATTTTTTTATATTTGCCTACATTTAATTTGTATATTTTATTTTGATTGATACTCTTATGATTAATAATTAATTTCTACAGTTATCTTTTGATAATATTTTGAATTATTTCTACATTTAATTTTTCTAAAGAGTAAATTAATTGAAAATATAAAGTAAAAATTACCTTAATTGATAATTAAAAAATTATTATCTATAACAATAAGTATCTAATTCATACAAAATGACTAATCTATGTAGCTGGTGAACACAAATACTCTGACTACGGTAATTAGGTGCTACCTCTCTCCTTCAACCCATCCACCTCATTACAGATTTGGGCTATGTACTCCATCGATTGTTGCAACTGAGGTGCCAATGTTTGTACTGTGCTCTAATGCTCAGCGACCATCTCATTGATGCAGACCGCCTACTAAATACAGCTGTACTGGATGTGGAGGATTGTTAATAGCATGTGTTTGCAAATGATCCTAAGTCAAAGATCCTTCCACGATAATCTGTACCATCCACTGCTTCAAGATATATCTGACTCTCATCAACATGTTAAGAGTGCTGAGACTGTCGTTGAATTCTTTCTTGTATTTGTTCCTATCAAGAAGTAATGTTTATGTTAATAAATGATAATTATTAAGAATTAATATTAAAGCATAAATTTGACATACATTAAATTCTCTACATCGGGTGTTCACAAAGGTCACACCATTTTGCTTCTTAGTATGAGTGTGTAAAATGAGCTGGCGTGGTGTAAGCTTCTTGCCCATAGACATCCTACATAAGAATAAAGTGTTATAAGTGAACTATAATTTTAAAAAATTTTGACAGAGTTTCCTCTATTTTTATGATATTTACCCCCTATTGAACAAAGAAAGTAACTCAACAACATAGCTATATATGACACTAGACATACTCAACAACACATTCATACATAATACCAGACATTTATAACATTATGATTTTCCATAATACACATATTTTCATTCTAAAATTCACATATCAAATTAAATTAAAATCAAGTTTCATACATCAAAGTAAAAAAAAAGTGTAAAATATAGATACTTAAAAGTTTCTCTGCATGCTCCTGGTAGGTAATAGATCCTCCAGTGTGTACAGGAAGACTCTCTTCATTCGATCCTCCAAGTTTGTTTGTGGAATTGCGCTCTAAAATGGACATTGCTTCGGGTGATATCGAATACTGCTACCAACGACTCCATATTTCTTCAGATATATAAGAAGGTCGTACATCAACCTTGTGAATCACATGGCAATAAGAAAGTCTCTATAACGTGTACGAGATCGCATCTCCCATACTTTATAAATTACCTATTCAAATTTGGAATCCTAAAAAAAATTCTTTCTGAAAAAAATGAAAAACATACTATAAGTACTTATAACCTACAATATTTATCTAATTAATTTATATAATTAATTAGATAAAAAATACAAAAGAATATATTTTTTGTACCTCAAACTTCTAATAATAAAAGTCTTTTGTCGCCTAAGAGATATTCTTCTATATATATCCCTCAAAATCAACCTTCTCCTTGAATTTGGTTATCATGTTTCTTGAGCACGTTCCAGATAGAACCAACCTAATATATAAGCAATTTTAGATTATTTTCAAATTAAAACCTATAACTTTAGTATAAACCTATGGTTTTATAATGCATGTATTTTCACTTACAAATTATTGACAATTGTGATGTAAGTTCTTCCATCAACTCCCATAGCTCCAGGCTAAAGGCCGCCTCCTTCATCTGCAACGTTTACCCCTACTAGCTATGTCAAAATAGGGGTGGTGGAGGAAGGAAAAAAGGTTGTAGCAGTGTAGAATGGTGTAGCATTAGCTACAGAGGTGATTCTACGGGGATTGCAGGTCAAGAAGGTGATGTCTCATATGGATGTGCATTAGGTGTATCTTCAATGATGATGCTTCACCTGGAGCCACATTGGCTTGGGCAAAAGGTGGTAGCCTGAACGTTGGCCACAACATTTCCTGTTTTCTCTTATGTGTCATATTTTTAACCTAAAATATGGATTTTCTTGCATATTCTAGTAATAGAACAATCTAAGTGAAATATATAACAATGAATAAATTCTTTGCAAAGGAATTGATGATTGTAAATATAAAAATATATTGTTAATGCAATAATAGATTTATTCATAAAATATTCTATTAAAAACACAAATTAATCGCTATTATGATCACTTAATTGTAAATCAAAATCATCATCTTCTTTTTTTTCTTCTTCTAAGAATTAGAATCAAACTTAGGCTCCTCTTTAGATCTCTCGTCGTTTTAATCCTCTCCAGATGAAATTTCAACATATTCATTATTTGGATCGTTCAAAGGTTCATTCTTGTCATATGTTACACATGCATTTACATAAACCTCTTCCTAAAACGCATCACTTTCCATTCTTTTTTTTCTCCTTTTCCATCTATTTCAAAAATACCATTAGGTTTAACTTTGCAAACGGCTAACCAATCTGACTTATCTCGTTGTAAGCTGGGACAAGGGATATAATAGACCTGGATCATTTGTATCGCCAACATGAAAGGTTCAAATTTTCTTAATCTTCTCCTCTAGTTGATTTCAACTAGATTGTATTGGTTGTGCACTTTTGTACCAACATTAGGAGCTGTATCAAACCAGTCACACTTAAATATCACACTTCGCTTTATTGGCAATGCAAGGTACTCAATTTCAAGTATCTCAATAATTTTACTATAGTAATCCATCAATTCTCCCTGTATGCAAACCCCACTACATATTGTTGCCATGATACGACCATGACATTATATATGAAATTTGTATCCATTAACGAAATATACCAGTTACGATTTAACAGTTTGCAATAGTCCTTTCGCAAGATCACATATGAATTTGTTCTCTATTTGATTTTTTGAGGCCCACATACAAATAAATTATCATATTAAATGCTATAATGTCATTTGAACACTTATATCTAATAATTCAACCATTTCAATAATTGTAAATGAAAACTTACATATTTCTCGAATTATCAAGGAAAGTGTCTTCTAACTTTTATATTAATCTCATCTTGCGTTTTTTGGGGCATTAGCTCGCGTAGTCATTCCTCGTATAATCTGAAAGCATTATTATGTATTGTAGTTATGAATACTAACTTCAAAAACTCGAATAATTAATTTCAACATAAACTTCAACTTACTGCATGAAAGGTTAAACCTTTTGACAATTCAATAAAATGTAACCATGGGCAGCCTCTATTTCTTCCTCTGTTAACATTTTTCTTATTGACATTCCATATGTTCATCTAGGATATGTGAAAATGGATAAGTTACCATTAACATCACACATTCCTCCCCCATCGTCATTACAAGGAACTTTTCTTTCTCTTGTTTACACATACGACTCAAAATAATGTGAACAAAATATACTTGCTTCCTCCACTAAATAATCATTACATATTGAACCTTCAACTCTAGCCTTGTTTTTGACATTTTTCTTCAAGTGATGCAAATATCTATATTAGCAAATAGGGCTATTACAATTCTGCGATTAAAACATGTTATAACTCCAATTTAAATATGAACTTATAATTACCGCTCAAATAGATTTATCCATCGATATTGAACTAGACCAACAAGTTTTTCCTCCTATGCTAAATGCACTGGTAGATGCTCCATACAGTCAAAGAAGCTTGGAGGGAAAATCATCTCTAATTTACATAAGATAACTGTAATTTTCCTTTCTAGTTTTTCCATTTCAACCAACTTAATTTAAGTTGATGTTAAGCTTTTGAAAAATAAACTTAATTATATGATAGCTTACCAAACCTTATTAGGAAGCAACACCTAAAATGCAATTGGAATGAGCCTTTGCATAAAAACATAAAATTCATGACTTTTCATCCCACATAATTTGTACTTCCTCATGTTCACACACCTTGCCAAGTTTGAAACATAACCATCGGAAAATTTTGTATGAATGAGGAAATTTTGGACTTTTTAAACATTCATACAAAATTTCCTTTTGTTTTTCGTTCAAAGTGTAACATGCTTTCAGATATTTACCGATGTGAAAATATTTATCTAACTTATTCCTTCTATAAAAAAATTTCAAATCAAATCATGATTTTGCATTGTCCTTTATCCTCCCTTCAATGTTCATGATGGCATTAAACAAAATTTATCTTTTTCAATATGCATCATATCTAGATTATGACGTATCAAATTAGTATTTCAATATGAAAATCCCAAAAGATGCTTCATTTTCTCAAACCAAAAATTTGACTAATGTTTGTATTAACTTCATCAGCTTCAAGTTTTGTAACTTTCAGCAAGCCTAATTTATCAATCTCCTGCAATATCTCTTCACCAGCTTTGTGAGGGGGAGGTATTTTTACTATCCTATTCTTAATGAACTTTTATTTATTGTGTCTAAATGGATGATCTGGAGGAAGAAATTTTTTGTGGTTGTCAAACCAACATGTTTTACCCCTGTTTGGAAGATAAAACACATCAGATTCATTGTCACAATAAGGATAAGCCAATTTCCCTGTTGTGCTCCATTCAGATAATATAGCATATGTCAAAAAATCACTAATAGTCTACATCAAAGCTACTCTCAAAGCAAAATTTTGTTCAAGAGACACATCATATGTCTCCACACCATATTTCCAAAGATGATGCAATTCAGATACCATTGGTTATAAGAATACATCAATTTTATGCTTTAGATTTGTAGGCCCTGACACAATCACTGTCAAGAACATATATGCCTCATTTATACACATCCATGGAGACAAATTATAAGGAATAATTATGATTGGCCATGATGAATATTGTTGGCCTGATTGACCAAAAGGATGGAATTCATCTGTCGACAATCCTAACCTAACATTTTGACTTTTAGTTGTAAACTCATAATGGGTGTTATTGAAATGTTTTATGCCAGTGCATCTAATAAATTACTCATTATTCCATCTTCCTGTTCGTGTTCATCACGCCATCTCATGTGAGATGCAGTAACATCATAAGCATGTAGTCTTTGAAGTCTCGAAGTTAGTGGAAAATAATACATCCGCTTCCAGGGTACTAATTTCTATTTCATAGAACATTTTCTAGGCTTGAACCTAGATTAACCACAAAATTTGAACTCTTGTAATTCCACATCATCTCCCAAATGCAACATAATCCCAATTTGTAACAATGAATTTTTTCAACTGGCAAACCAAGAACTCTAATAAGTTTCTCTATATTATAAAAACTATCAACCATTGTATGATTAGAAGGCAATGATTCATTATACCAACTAAGAATTTTATCAAAACTTCAATCAGAAATATGCCCTTCAGACTTTATGTTCAATATTCGAGCAATTGAAGACAATTAAGTCATCATCTCACAATTTGGCCATAGTTGGTCAGTTGAGTATAGTAAGTTAAAATTTTATTTTGCATGAAGGTTTGGTTCTTCTTCAAGATTTTTTATATTTTTGTGAAAGGTATAATCCACTGCATCATAAATCATTTGCATATAAGGATTTTCAGTTTCACCCACATTATCTATTCTAAATCCAGTCCCCCTTTCAAACTCATCCTCATTTATTGACGAGTTTACTTTATTACCCTTTGAGGTGATACAAATTAATGGCTCCCCATGTCGTGTCCACTCAAAATAATTTGGAACAAACCCTTTTCTTAAGAAATGAACATTCACTTCATTAATAGGAAGAAAACGAATATGTTTGCACTTTTTACATAGACATATAAACTTTGGGCCATCCATATATGCAGGTTGAGAACATGCATAGTGAATAAAAGCTTCAACTCCCTTAACAAACTTAGGATTAATGAAACCATAAGGTGTTAATCGTCTATAAATCCAAGATCTATCAACATTACTCATTTCTTCAAAACCATTCATTTAAAAAAGTGATCTCATAGTTAGTATCCTTCATTTCTTATAAGTTTACAGAACATTTAACCTTTACACAACATCCCTTAAGTTTTAATAGTTCTCTAACCATTTCTCTTCGAACTCTACATCGAGCAATCACATTGAAGTTTAACTATTAATCAATTGAATTTATGACCAACAATTGATTTTAATATTATGGTATATGACATTGTTTACACCTATGAATCAAGAAAGCAATTTCTCACTGTGACTCGTAAGCTTGTGAAATTTTTCACCGATAAGCCTCATGGGAGTTGCATCATAGGTTTCTAGCCTATATACCGTCCTAGGGGTTTATTATATATTGGATCATCCATAAGATCTCAAACTCATTCCACATACAGTAACTACTTATGTAATTCATACATCTACTCATCAATGATTCAAACAAAACCCAAACATAAATACTTACACTATTAAGAAGAACATAAAATCTCATTGATGATTATAAGAATATTTTAAACAACAATACAAAATCAAGACCTCTTTTGCCTTCAACGAAAACCCAAACCCAAATACTTGTACCATTAAAGCAACTCATTAGTTGGATAACTTACCTAGATAGACGGACAACCATAGACTACAAAAAATATGGATGAGCGACGCTTTTTAACACAAGCAATACCATACCTATATATAAAAAGTGCCATCACAATAAATAAATAAATAAGTAACACTTTAAGAAGAAAGATCTACTTAAAGCAACTACAATCTTTATAATTAATAGGTGTAAAATGATGAAAACTAATACCATGTTACTTATACCATTTTGACCAAAACTAAATCTTTATAATTAATATGCCAAAAGTTCAAAAGTTGACATGTTTAATCTATTCTCAAAATATCATAGCCCAAAACACAAAGATCTAAAAGTGAGAATCTTTTAACTTAAAAACATAGAAAAATAGGCAAGTAAAGTCTAAGACTCTCAAGCCTCGTCTTTAGATTAGTTCCTTCATCATTTGGGATCAAGAGTTTGTTTGAACTAGACTAACTTATTTTAAGTGTCTTAAAGAGTAGGGGATTTGAATATTTATTGGGAAGATTTATTGAAGCTAGAATTAGGATTATAGTTTTACATATTGTAAGGTATAATTAAGAACCCCATGATATTGCTTACTTAGTAATTAATTCCGTTACATTAGTATAGTCTACTAGTTTAGGAAAGAGGCCTAGTTTCCTAATTATTCGTGCTTTTTTTGCGAAAGAGGCCTAGTTTCCTAAACAATAGCACTTAAGTAAAATACCTCATTTGTTGGTTATTTTTTGGGAAAGAGGCCTAGTTTCCTAATTATTCATGCTTAGGCTTAGAATAAATGGAAACAAATGGGATTGAAAAAGACTATTTTCCAAAAAGAATCTATTCTTATTTAACTTTACATCCAGAGAAGTTACCTATAAGGTCTTATATGAAGGTCCTTGGCACCTTTATGGTAAACACATTCATATTCAACTCTAGAATCCTAATGTGAAGTTTAAAACTATTAAAAGGAAGCAAGTTTCTATCTAGATCAACATTCACAATAAATAAAATCACTCAAAAGAATTAGTTATATCTATCTTTGCATAGTGGTGGATATTAGTAAGCGACTCCATAATGTGATTCTCCTTCCCAAAATTGGAGCTAGTGATTCTCTAATAAAGATTCATTGAGATTGTACTATCAACGAAGGCTATCCCTAGCTGAGCTAGGTAAAATTTAGATGCTAATAAGTAAACTCTTTGAAAATGGTGACTATATTTAACTTCTAAGAATGGAGAATAATTCTTCCACTAATGAATTGAGTAAGAAAAAGAAACATGATGCATATATAACTTATAAGAAAGAAACTATTGTATAAGAAAACCAAGGAGTTACACCCTTAATGCAACCCTCATCTACTTCAAGTGATTTTGTTTTAGTTGATATAGATAACTATAGGCTCAGAGGTAGATATTAGGGATCAATAAGTGGTAAAAGTTGCTAAGCTAATTGTTAAGAAAAACTTTGATATATCAAAGACATAAGAAAGATTCCCAAGAAAAGAAGGCAAGATAAGTAGGGTTTTGAGACTAGTGTAAAGTTTAAATCAGGAACTCAAAGAACTACAAGGAAGAAAAATAAGGTTAAATATTTAAAGAACCTTTCCTAGCATGAAGGGGGTGGAAGTGGGGATAATTATCCCAATAAGCAATTAATACTTCAAAACTAGTTAAGAGATATATATGAAATCATTCATAAAATCATTTCTAAGCTAATTGTATCGGGACTTTACGTTAACCTTTAGTAAAAGACTTTCAAACTTAACATTAACCTTTATTAAAAGACTTTCAAACTTCCTTTACTCATGAAAGTTTGATTTCACAAGAGATGCTTAAAGTCTTTGAAAAGAAACATTTTAAATAGAATTATGTCATTCAATGCTTATATTTGAAATGCTTGAAAATTTAAAAGTAAAAATGCACCTGGATGACTGTCTTTGTCCCAAAAAATGCTTCAATTTTCTTCCAATCACGATCAAACCTGTAGCAAGAACAAAACAACAACAAAAGTTAAATTAAAATGTTGATGCATGCAACAAGAAAGATTATTTGTAAAGACAACATTTTACATCAACCAGAAGTCATAATTTTAATACCTAATTGCTCTACTATGGACCTTGCTTCCAAATCCCCCCTTAATAGGGGACAAACTCAAATTTCAAGTGCAATCGAATATAATACTCACATAAATTCATTACTTAGAACATGGTAGTTCAAAAACATCCCCCTAAAACCATTTAATTTGCTCCTTTGGCCAAATAAAACAAATATTCAAGTAGAAGTTAAAAAAGTAACACTTCATGAAATTGTTCCATTTCTCATTTATGGGCAATTGTTGGATGAATCATAAATTCAAACTAAGAATAAAAATTAAAAATAAAATTATCCAAATCAACAATTCAAACCTCATCTCATATTTCATCACCAAATCAAAAACAGAAACCCGAGCTCCGAAATTCCATTTCTATAAATTATCTCAAATTCAATCTCCTCCATAAACAAACGAAGACGATTAAATGAAATCACTGTCACAATGTCATCGGTAAAAAACACAAAACACAAATCACCAACCCATCTGCATAATGACATAAAAAAGGAAACAAAAACCCGTACTATCAAAGTAGTACACAATACCCAAATACAACAATGTCACTATAAAATTAGATGGACCACTTACCTTTACCAAAAATTAAACAAAGACGACGACGATGCCGGGTGATGGAAGAAGATAACAAAAGCCACTAAATAAGAAGACAGTGAGAACAAAAACAATAGAAGCAAGGCACTAAACGCCACTGAAAAATGAAAGAATCGAAAACTTTAATCTTGGGGGAGAAAATGAAAAAACCAAAAACCCAGAGAAGACAACAGGTGGGGGCTTCGGGTGAAAGAACACTGTCGACGTCTTTTATAATTATCAAGCAACATCATTTTACAATAAATTTAAGAACACTGTCAAAGTTATTTGACTTTACCGATAGAAAATTAATCCGTCGGTAAATGTCCTCGCTAATTTATCCTGACAAACCTTGTCGCCAAACGACGTCATTTACGTTTTATTAAAAATGTTGAAGCCGAAGCAAACGATGAAGTTTAACTGTCAATTTTATCGATGAAATACATTTCTGTCGATAAACAACGACATTTATTTTGCCACCTCTCATTTGTGCCTCTTTTACAGATGGTGATTCCTATTCTATCACTATATTTCGTCGTAAAAATTGCCGGGATAATTTTCCCCTAGCTTTACCGGCAAATATTTTGTTCATTGCAAATTACCATTTCTTACGACAATGTTATAGAAAGATTTTGATTTTTCATCGTTAATTTTCTACAGTATTATTTCCATCAGTAATGATCCGTCGACAATCGGTAATTTTCTTGTAGTGTGAGAATTTGTTACATCTGAAAGCCATAAGACTATAAATTGATGTATACAACTAGTTTGATATCAAGGTTCATGTAAAATCCAAGCAATATTCAATTTGGTGTAGTTAAGAGTGTTCAAAAATATATGAGAGGAATACTAAATTATGGTTAATATACAAAATAAATGAGAGCATTAGTTTAATCTGGTATCTTGAAATTGATTTTGGTTGGTTCTATCAATGATGCAAGAAATATATTTAATTATATTCTTTTTTCTTTTAATAGTAGTATGTTTAATTGAACTAAATAAGAAATTGTTTCTTAATCATCATTTAAAGCTGAGTATATTGCAGCTATCGGTGCTTTAAGTTAATGCATATGTCTAAAGAAGTGATTAGTTGATCTTAAAATAAAACAAAAGGGTAGTACTTCTTTTTACATTATAATAACTTAGCTATAACCATTGTAAATAATCTCATTCAACATATGAGAACCAAGTACATTGAAGTATATTTTCATGTTATTAAAGAAGTTGAAAAGAAGGGTAAAGTAAAACCTGAGTATCGTTATTCAAAAGAGCAAATGGTTAACATAATGACCAAAGCTTTATTTAAATGTAAATTATTTATCTAAGGTGTAGGTAGGTTTGGCAAAGAAGCCCAAGCTTGGCCTGGCCTAGTTTATAGTTAACGAGTTTGGCCTAAGTTAATTAGACTTTTGATCAGACTTGGGCTTTATTTTATTAAAACTTTGAGCTTTAGGTTAGGCTCGAACTAGGGCTTCATGGCTTAGACCAAGCTTGAAAGCCTAATTATATATACACTTAAAGTTAAGACCCTAGCCTAGCTGTTATCTTTTGCTTTCTATTCTATCACAACATTACTTGTGATGCTTCTCTATTCCTTAGTTTTTGCTTCACTATTCCATATGCCAAGTTTTTCAAACTTCTTTCTTTCACATAAAAACAGAGAAGGATGATGAAATTCAATGGTTATTTAAAGTATGATTAATGATGATTTGATATATGAGAAAATGCAAAGGTTGGACTATCTACAGTTAATGGTAAGTGATCATCGTTATAGAAGGTGGCTTATGATGTCAACTGGTGATTTAAGAAACCTAGGAGCATAGTTATGGCCACAATCTTGATGTTGTGGTTTTTTAAGTACTCTAGTGTTGGTTATGCAATTATGGGAGTTTGAAATTCCATATTAATTGTTGAACAAATGACAATAAGAGTGACCTAGGGGAGTAGAGACTATTGGCAATGAATTATCAAAGCCATGAAGAGGATAAAACTCGATCAAATTTTAGATAGGATTTAGGCCACCCAAAATATGTTCTGACTCAAGCTTGGACGATATGAGACAAGTCTAATTAGGGTTCAAGCTTAAGCACTATCTAAAGAGAGTTGGGTTGGACTAAGCTAGCGCATTGCCTAACCTATTATCATTCCTAGATATGGGCTTGTGTTTTTGAAAAAAATCAAAAAAGAGTGTTGGTACTGATGTATTTCTATGAAAGATAAAGGGTAGAATTTTCTCAAGTCCAAATCAACTTTGTTTTGATAAGAAATGACTTTACAGAAGAAATGATATAGATTTTCAAATTTTAAGTGAGCTGATGAACTTTAACAACAATGTTTTTTATACTTTTGGTGAGCTTTATCATGAAGAAATTAACTTTTTTAATTAACATACAAGTTAATTTAATGCTATCAAGATGATTTATGCTAGAATGATCAAACCATGAGATTGCCAACAAGTTTTGGAGTAGGAACCAAAGGTTGTAGAAGTATAACTTGAAATTGGATATATCAGGATTCAAGGTTTCAATAAACCAGTGACTGCTAGGTCGACTGCTACAGTGGTAGTTTTAAAGATTGAGTTTTAGGTTTGTAATAATTATATTTAATATTAAGTGTGTGTGACTGTCCTCCACACAAAAAAGGGGAGGATAGTCACATACACACACAGAATGTACATTTTTTAATATCTTTCCATGTTATGATAAGAGCTTTAGTGGAAATATGGAAATGAGTATAATTTTTTTTAGCTAGCGGAACAAGAAAGACATGGATCGTCTATTCAATAAGCAATCAAAGGATTTCCCCCAACGAAGAATTCCCCTTACTGTGTTTTCCTACGTGATGTTCCTTGCTCGCGGAGTGGCATACCAAAAAAGAAAAATAAGAAAAAATCAAGGGAGGTAGCAGCTTCTATAGCTGTTTTAGCTAGGCCACCTGCCTGATCATCCTTCTTTTACAGAAATTACTACATCACAAACTCAATTCTAAAAAAAATGGGTGTGTATCGAAAATAGATCTTGGACGGTCCACGATAATTTGATCTGTGCTTTGATTAACACAAAATAGGTGATGGTGACATTTTTTTTATATGAGATGCCCTTATGGAGCATTTCATGATCTAGAGTAAGGGCTTGATATGGTCTATGATTGGTTGGGGTATAGGCCTCTGATTAGGCTAAGTAAGTGATCAGTCAAGATCTTCTCTTTTCCAATCCAATGCCCAAGGAATGAGAGTGATTATTAGGCAAAGGAACACTTCTCCCTCTTATAACATTATTAACACAGAGTGAGTTATCATTTAACATCTGGAACCATGTCTTCAAGTGTTCTACGTGTCGGCATGAGTTAAGCATTTTTTGAATTCTATTGTTCTTTTTATCTTTTCTTCATAAATTTATTAAGGAAAAACCTTTACTTTAGTTTTCTTTCAAGTTGTCTCAGCCAGAAGGAATGGCAATTCTTGTGGCTCATAGTGAAAAAGAGAGGGACGTTTTGGTAAAAAAGAAAGAAGCACTTCAGGTCTTCAGGTGCACGTAAGGAAGAAACCATCCATTATAGAAGAGAGCTACTTTTGGTGATTGATGCATATCGAGGGAGTGAAAAAGATATCAGTTCAAGTAAAGATCTCCTCTTTTAAAAACCCACCCGGATGACTAGATCACTGTCGACTTGAGTCGTTAAGCTATAGATTTGGCCTCTATTCTTTAAAGAGCTTACCCTGCTTACTCGCGGCACCGAACTTTAGAAAGGTGCAGAAGAGCTTGTTGTTTGAGGTCATAACATGGCTGACGGACAGAATAGGAACCAACGGAGTAGCTTATTCTTTTATCTAGAAAAAGATACTTATCCCAGTGAGTTTGATGGGCCTACTAGCCTAGAAGCTTCTCAAAAATGGACTTTTCTAGTTAGAGACAAAAGTTTTGGGGCTAATGTGTGATCCGCTCAAGGACCTACTTGTTTTAGGTAAAGATCTCATGCGTTCCTCGACTGGAGAGGTCATTTTTGTATGCAGTTTTCAAAAATGGTTGGAAGAACGAGTTTAATTATATAAAAATATATATAATTATCGGTTCAAACGCACTCAACCTAATAATCCACTTCTAAAGGATGGAATGATTGTAGGATCTATTGCACATCTTTATCTGATTTGAAGTCTTCGTCGACCGGCTTTTCAAATCAAGATGTATCTAACGTAGAAATCACCAATTTTTCGAATGTGATTTTTTGGTGGTTAGGAGAGACAAAAGAGAGATTTTCTATCAGTCAAAAATGGATATTTCCCCTATGCACCCATGGTCCGCTTACCGAGGAATAGGAGGAATAAAGACTAGAGCAAGTTGGGGTCACTTGCTCAGTAAAGGAAGGAAGAGTCAAAGGTTCATCTATACAGGATCTTCCTAGCTCTCTTGAGCTTCTGCCTAATAAGTGGAAGTCAGGCATGTCGAGTTCCTTCCATTTCCGTTTTTTTTAGAGAAGGCTCCAAAAGGTAAGTAAACCCTACTTACTTAAAAAATGAAAGAACTTTCCCTCCTGTCTGAGACCTGATATTCTTACAATAATACAACGCAGTATTCTCTGAATATTTTAGTTGTAACTGCTTGTCCTCTTTCTTTGTCAAGTTCAGGACTCTAAATCGATCAATTGAATGAGACAACTCCAATCCTTGATCTGTGACTAACTAGCCCATTAAGCAAGCGGCTTTCTCTCCTTTGCCTAAGATTCGAGATTGTCATATAGTCATGTTGAATAGACGGATGAGAAAGAAAGACAAAGAAGCATCACAACGAAAGCAGAACCAAAAGATAAAAAAGCCTTTTCTATGTTATTAGTAAAGGCCTCAATTTCCTTATTTCAAACTAAAGCGCTAATGCACCAACTATTATTTAGGAAATTTGGATCATTATAAGAGCAACCTTTTGCCTTGGAAGCAATATTATAACTGCGTCTAACATCCACAACTGATCTTCTCATGAATATAATATATGTTAAATTTTAGTAATTAAGAGTGATCAAGGCTTTTTCAAGCTAAAGAAGTAGAGAATTGAAGGCTATAACCTTGATTCAGTAATAATACACAAAAAATGGTGGAGCAAAGAATTCATAATGAAAAGCACTCAAGTATAAAATCTTCCATTATCAATTTAGACATTTTAATAAGATATTTTGGTTTATATAAAGCTTATTTATATACTAGTCACGTTAATTTTACTATTGTAAAACTTAGCTAAAAGATGAGTTATCTTATAATGGGGTTAGTTAAATTCTTATAATTGTGATGATAAAATAACTTCTTTATATTGTCCTTTAGATTTTTATATTTTTTATTCATGATGTTTGGGATTTTAATATCATGACATGTATTGAACATGCATTAGATTTCATATTTTGTGTATAGAATTTTTATGCAATGAAAAAATAAGTAACACTCAAGCCTGAAATATAACTTTATCACTTCTCTTTTGCTCTTGATTTTTTAACCTTATAGTTGAAATTGTAATGATTATAGAGAGAAAAACACCATAATAGTTAAAAACTTGATAGTTTTATGATCTTTTGTGAAGCATGGAATATGAGAGCTCATACAGGCTTTCCAGAAATCTTAACCAAAACAAATTTTGAACATGTAAACTTGAAAATAAATCAATGACATAAAACACCAAAAAAAGTAGAAAATCAATCAATTCCATGATAAAATTTTGCTACTTCATAGTTCTAAACTTATACTTAGCTTTTATATATTAGGTATGTCCTTTTTGCCTTTTTGGAAGGAAAAAGTGATGATACTGTTGAAACAAATATCTGCCAAAAATATGTATTTTTCCAAGAATATAAAGTAACCCATCAAAATTTTTAGTACCTATTTTGGAACACCTCTTATGTTTAATAGCATTCTTAATTAATTTTTCTTTTATTTCGATTACCCTGAAGATTAGGTTCCACATATGTTCACTAGATTAATGGTGTGAGTAATAAATAGGATTTGGTAGTGTAAATACCCTAGAATATTTTTTAGAGAAATAAATAAATTTAAACAAGATAACAACGGTAAAATAAAAAAAGTTCAAAATAAACTTCATGTGGTTTCAATAATTTAAAAAAAAGCATGTGTGCAAAAATATCTAAAAAAAATTATAGTTAATAAAAGAGGACAAATACCTCATTTTATTAAATCTTTCTATTAGAACAATAATGAAGGAGTCACATGACATCAATTTTACATGTGAAAAGCCAAATCATATAGGACTAAAATTAGAAAATTATATAGGTTATATGTGTCAATGGAAAATTTTTATTAATTTATTAATTTATTGGTGTATCATATATACATGTCATAATTATGATAAAAAGTATAATAATATCTAATATGTATTATTTAAGTTTTTCCTCAAATTAAAGAAAACAATATAACTATTTATCTATATATATATATGAATGTGTGTGTGTGTGTGTGTATGCGCGCGCGCATGTGCGTGATGCATTCGTGTGTGTATGCGTGTGCGTGTGCGTGTGTGTATGTCTCTATGTGTGTCTCTTTATTTTTGTGTGTGTGTGTGTGTGTGTGGTCAAGTTAGTGGAATTTGAAGAGACAAAGGAAACAAAAGCATTGCAACAAATATGTAGTATATAAGGGTATATTATGTCAAATTTGTAAATTCATTAAAAATTGCATTAAAGCCTAAAATTTAATTTGTATTAATTCCATATATAAATTTTATAATTTTTCTTAATAACTTCATAATTTTCCCTAGATGACACATAAGAGAGGGTGAATTATATCTATCCATCTATGTCCTGTTTAAAAATAAATAAATAAATTACATGTTCTAATGAATTATTATAAAAAGATTATATATGATAATCACAAATAAATCATGATAATAATTAAAGAGAGTAGGAAAAGAGAGATAAATTGATTCATAATGATTCAACCAAATACCATTATAAATTCACTATCTTCTTCCTTCAATGGATGAAGAGAAATACTCTGTATAACATGTTCTCTGTTACAGGAGAAGAATAACCCTGTATAAATCTTAGTAAAGGTTAAGAGGAATCCTGTAATATATATCTCTAGTAATTTCATCAATTTCAATAATTATAAAATCACATGACTCAAAACGTCCCTCTCTTACTCATACCAATAAAGAAAACCTCAATACATATTATATCATTTATACTTGCATCTTTATCATCTCAAGGCTCCTGTCAACTCTACTATTTCCAAAATACCTCTCACGACTTGTATATAATCTTTCATACTCTAAAATTACTCAAAACAGTCGTTAGAAACTTATAACGTGTATTTAGTTTTTTATACTCAAAATAACTTAAAATAGTCGTTAGAAGCAAAAAGTTGTCACTATAATGACTGATAACTGTAGCATTTATTAATCATTCTATATTATTAGTTGAATAATGTGATCATAAACACACGATACATATTATCTAAACCTAGATCGGTTGGCTATTATACTTGAAATGAAGTTTTTCAAACTTCTCAAGTTCTTTTAAGGATAAAAACTTGGTTTAAAACCATTTCATCTTCAAAATTTTGCTGAAAGATCACAAGGTTTTCTTGAAGGATCAAAATAAAATTCCTATTGATTATAAAAGGATTTAAATGTTTTGATCTATATGAAAATGATCATGCAATGATTGAGCCCATAATTTATTGAAATGATCAAGAGAAAATTACAAGAAGGATTACAATAATTTTATTAAATCTTGATATGTTTAATTCCTCTTTGTTCTTGGTTATTCACTTAAATTTCATTAAAGCTCTCTTAAGTTACATATGTGTTATACTACGTTTATTTTCTTTATCCTTTAATTACACTAATCATTTTACCCATCCATTAAAATTGATCTTTCATACATTTGCTTATTAATATCATTAACCATAAAAATATTAGTATTAACATGTTTTATTATCATCAAAGTTATGGGTTAAATCTTTATATTGTCTAACAGATCTCTTTAATTATTGTTACATTAAATTAGAAAAAGGCATATCTTATCCCCTAATATTTATACCAAAATTTAAGTTAGATTTTATTGTTTTAAATTATTAAAAAAGATAACTTTTGTAAAACTAAACTACTTAAATCTCATACTAACAAAAATATAAACTTTTATAGGAGTCGTGTCAACACTTAATGATGTGGTATTCTTTTTAATTTGAGGAACCATAGATACCATATTGGTATATTATATGGCACCTCACTTAAGTGAAACTCTAAAATTTGGGATTTTAGGTTCAAAATCCATATATCCCTAAATATCTTTCTATCTCTCTTAATGACCAGTCTTTGTTTCTTTGTCTATTATGATTCTATGTATAGCTTATTACTAAGGCATATTGATTAAAGTCATAACTAGTTGTAATTATTAACTAAATCTTATAATGGATAAAGTAATAGATGATGGTTTTGGACTAGTGACAATCAAATATATTATTTTCAAGTGTTCTAGAGATTTGTATAAGTTGACACTTAAACAAGTTGCTTCTAATTGAAAAATAAAATGTGAGAAGTAATAAACTTTATAGCTTATGACTTAGATAGGTCCTTTAGTCTATTATTTTGACTACAAGTTTTTTTTATACTCATATAATAGCTTTTAAGTGACAATAATGTCTGAAACTCTACTTGTCCTAGAATATATTTACTCAAACTCTTTAATTTAGCAGTTCTATAGGCAATTAAGGTTCATTGGTTCACCAAAACTTGATGGATCTCTTAATCATCAAACAATCTTTGAACCATTTCATGGTTGGTTGTTCTTAAAGACATATTAATACTAAGGTAAATATCTTGAGAAAGCTCGATTTATAGTTTCATTTCATTATTAGTCCAATAATTTTTGGCAACAAATAAGAAACAATTAGGTATTGAAAATTGCTGAAACTTGGTGAAAATTATGACGAATTGGAGTTTTGAAGAGAGTTTTTCTAATAAGAATAGCAATGAGGCAAGTGATATATTTGAAGAAGAAGAAGAAGCAACCAAGAGAGAAGTTTGGAAGCTATCCTCAAGGCTTTTAATTCACCATTAGATTGGAGAAGTAGGCTAAGTGAGAAATATCGATTGATTGGTTCTTTTCTAAATGATATATGTAGAAATATCAATAGTAGAGGCTACATACTTGATCTCAATTTAGTTCCGCCTTTGAGATCTTACAATAAACACTACAATAAAATTGCATAATAGCGTCGGAATATTACCGACGGTAAAAACTCCGTCGCTAATTACCGACGGAAGGTCGATAATCC
>JAOQMS010000006.1:7955147-7972762 GCA_027563885.1 Erythroxylum longipes | reverse complement strand
GACTGTATTACAAACATTCCGATGCTAAATTTACATACGGGCAAGCACCGGTCGGTAAATTTAGCGACGAAATAATTCGGACGGTTGGTAAATTTTCTGTTGTTATTACCGACGGTAATGTTTTCCGTCGGTAAAATTACCGACGGTAAGAAAATTTTCCTTCGGTAATTTAGCTACGGCCGAATCTCCGACGTTTTGGACCGTCGGTTTATTCCGTCGGTAATTTGGTATACCGACAGAATATTTTTCAATTCCGTCGGTAATTTCCGTCTGTAATTAACTATTGTCTTGTAGTGAAATAAATAGAGAAAATGTGATAGACAAAGAAACAAAGATGGGTCATTGAAAAAGAGAGAGAAATTTGGAGATTTAAGGTTTTAAACCCTAAAGCCCTAAATGTTAGAGTTTCAGTTAAGCGAAGTGCCACATAAGATGTCAACGTGGGATCCACGGTCCTTTAAATTAAAAAATAATCATATCATATATTGACCAAACCCGAATAAAAATTTAGAGGTTTGTGAGTTTGAGGTTCAAATAATTTAGTTTTACAAGTGTTAGGATTTTTCTAACACTGTCAAATGTTAGTATTTAAATTAAACTTTAGAGAAAACTTTAAGGTGGTAAAGTGTACTTTTTCCAATAATTTTAAGGTTAGTTTAACTAAAAGATTGGTGACATATGTAAGCCATTTTTTTAATAAAAAAGAGGGAACTTCCTTAAATTAAAGTTAAATTGGACAATGTACAAAAATATAAGCAAACAAGAAATTATAAATTTCTATGTATTTTTGTTGAATTTATATATGTTGAATCAAGCTTTTGCTTTAAATATAGATCATTATAATAATAAATTAAATTATCTACATTTTGTTTAATTGTAATTAAAAGTAAAAGATACGTTGAAATTCAAACAAAACAATGATGAATAAGTCATTTTTAAAATAAAGCCAAATTTTAAGTTAATTAAAGATTAAATGATCATTTTTTAATTGAAAAAGAAAACAATTTTTATATATAGAATGGAAAGTATACCCTTAGAACAAGATTGGAAAGAAATTGAAAAGTGGCAATGAAAATTTGAAAGAGATAAGTGTCAGTTAACTTGTTTGAGATCCATCTTTAACTGATTTACTTGGTTGTTCGTAAGGGCTAGCTATAAAGAGTTACAAACAACTAGTTTACAGTCTTTGGAGAATAAATGGAACAATTTTGGCTGTTAAAAGAGATTTTGAGTATTGAATGAGTTGAATTATTGATAATAAAGGAACTTACAATGTTTTAGTCGTCCTAAAGTAGGAGATCAAGATTTTGAGAGATAAACTTGAATTCTGAAAGTATACACATTAACTTGTTTAGTTAGAATTGAAATTCAATTACTGGTGAATTTCTTACAATTTATTAGGCAAATTTAACTAACTTTATGGAAGTTTCTCTTCGCTAAGTAAATAAGAAGTACTTAATATATTCAAAATCAAATATAGAGAGAGATTTAGAAAGTGGAATAGAATAAAAGAGTCCAATCATTTTTATATATATTTCCTAGTTCTTTATGTTACTTTTGTTAAATTGTTGCTTTGGAATTTGACAAACCCAGAGACCTTGCAAACAATTACCAAGAAATTGAGTACGAATATAGGCTTTGTCTATGCTGGTGTTTATTTTTTGTCACCTGAACGTGTTCACAGTGACGAGGAAAACAACGTGAAATTGGGCGTCCGTGTTCTCATCCAAATCATGCGTAAAAGCATGGCTTTGGGACTATATACTATATAGTAAGCCAATGAATGTTTGTGAGCCCATCGCATAAAGTAGGCCTAATATAAAATTTTCAAACCAGAAATGCCACTAAATCGCATAAAAAGTCTCATTCAATTCAACATCACCCATCCAATTTGAATATTGTGTGATTTTTAATATAATAAATATTCATTTACATGAGATCTATTTTGATGAGGATATTTAAATTCAAACAGCATTGGACAAATTTTGTAATGGATCAAGGAATGATATTATAAATATAGGATTAACGAATAACATCTTTATCTAATTCATAATCAGGATTACAACTGCTCGTGACATTAGGCTGACTCAACATTATAGAAACTGATCTTGTAGGAAAAAAATTGAATTATTCAAAATTATAAGTCTTTGATGGTGTCATGATAACTTTAATTTTATATAAACTCGCTGAAGGTTTTAGAATTTGGATAAGAAATTGAAACTATACTTCTATATAATACGCAAAATAGCATAATAATTAAAATTTTAAAATTTTTTATTGTAATTTTAATTTTGAAGATTCCAAATTGAAATGTATTTGGCTGGGAGGTGCAAACAAAGAGATTCAGTTTTTTTTTTTTCCCCCTATTCTCGAATCTACAATTAGAGTATCTTGTGAAACAAATTAGGCCCTCAGTTCTATATATATATATCCGCCGGGCATTTTTCATAAACTAGATGATTTTAGGTAGATAAAAGGTCCATTTCATCGAGTGCTGGTGAGAATTGGCCTACAGTTACTTACGCGGAGATTCCGTGAAAGAAACAGTAGAAAACACCAACCATGAGAAATGTGACACTGACTTACCACCAAAACCCAAAAATAGGACATCACCAAAAACCAGAAACAAAAATGCACTAAAACCCATTTATGACGAATCTATTTTGCAGTGAACAATCATGATATTACTTGCACTGCATCTCCAGAGGGGTCTACAGACTCTACTCTAACATTTAACTATTAGCAGTATTATGTGTGAAAAATGCCTGGAAAAAGGAACGAACTTGCCGTGACAATAAATGAACAGGAAGCTACAAGAGTTTCGTTTCTAATTCTAAGTGGTCCTATACAATAACACAAACTACATGGATATTAATTTTTTACTGAACGTGAAAGAGACGAGATTCGCATTCTTGGTTTTTCTTATCTTTCAATTCAAAACAAAAGGACACCAACTCAGTGGTTACCTACGCAAACACACTAGCTACTTGCTCAACCTTTTTTCTCATTTGTGAGTCTCAATTTCTTGAGTCTGCCAAAGCTCTGTGATGGCGTCATTGAGGCACCGAAAACTCTTCCATGCTCCTTCCGAAACAAACCAAACCGATGCTTGCAATGGTTTCTGTGATCCAGCTTGTCCTTACAACTGCGATTCATACTCCGACTACTATTTCCTGACAACACCACCGCCACCGCCGTTCTCCTCCCAAGAACATTCCATTTCGCCATTTTTTATCATTGTAGTGATCATACTTGCAAGTCTGCTCCTTGTTGTTTGCTATTACTTTATCGTGGCCAGGTCTTATTCGGGTTGGTGCGGTTCAAGGGGCGACAGGCGATCACAAGATCAAGCAGATAACGTAGCAGAAGAGTTTTTTGATGAGAACCAAGTGCAACATCCAATCTGGTTCATCACTACCGCAGGGTTACAACAGTCTGTCATCAATTCGATCACGATATTCAAGTACAAGAAAGGTGATGGATTGATTGACAGCACTGACTGCTCGGTTTGTCTGAGCGAGTTCCAGCAGGATGAGACGCTTAGGTTGTTGCCAAAATGCAACCACGCTTTCCACATATCTTGTATTGATACTTGGTTGAGGTCTCACACCAACTGCCCCATGTGTCGCGCACATATCGTTAATGATGCTGTGGTCGCCCCCTTAGTTCCGTGGAACCAAAATCCCGAGAACTTGATTGCCGCTGTAGGTGCCCAGATGGAGATTGATCCTGAATTGACCGATTTTGCACTGAGAAATGAACTTTGTGAGGGAAGAGTTGGGACAGACGAAGAAGGTGATATAACATATGTTGGTGGTGAAAGAATACAGAAGAGAGAAGTCATTTCTACGGATGATAATGGTCATTTCCAGGTAATTTACGACACTGAAAATGATTCTGAAGTTGAGGATAATGATATACAGCCGATGAGGAGATCCTTGTCAATGGATAGTCTTAAATCTGCA
The DNA here is from genome assembly GCA_027563885.1 of Erythroxylum longipes. Classification (NCBI taxonomy): domain Eukaryota; kingdom Viridiplantae; phylum Streptophyta; class Magnoliopsida; order Malpighiales; family Erythroxylaceae; genus Erythroxylum; species Erythroxylum longipes. The sequence goes on along the minus strand of JAOQMS010000006.1, from coordinate 7,968,797 downwards.
GACCTGCTTCTTGTACTGAACGACTATCATAATCCAATAAAACAAGAGAGAACTTTGGTTGGTCAAACAGAAAACGCAGAGAAATCATGCTCGGCTATTGACTCAAAAAAAGTTGCTAAAGCTGCAAGCTCAATTAGAATGATGGGAAGTTCTCCAATAAGGCAGTGCCTGAGTAGAAGTCCAGTTTTAATGAAAAGGTCTTTCTCGTGTAGTGGGAGGATATTTTCATCAAGACAAAACCGAAACAGGAATCTGGTTCTTCCACGTTAAATGTATAGATTTCCGCGATATTGTTAAAACAGATCCTTATGTACAAAAATGGAGATATCACTCAATAAATTGGGGGTTCTCAATATGCCAATTCTGGCTCTTCCAAAAATTGAAGGTTACATAGCGAATGAAGCAACGAGAAACATAGGTATGTAAGCGCATGTATGCATGTGCCTGAGAATAAGAAATTGTACCACGAATTTCAAGGTATTTTCGTGCCTCGAGAGGGAATAAGATGTCATGTTCGCCAACGAGAACTCCTTCAGATGATGCGTCTCATATTGGCTTGTCCTTAATTTTCCCCTCAGAGGATGTTTTTTACGCGGAGACGAATCTGTTGCCTTTTCCGTTGTTTTCCAGATTTATTGAGTCAATACATTTGACTAATGGTCTATTCTAACATCTGTTTCTGTTGCCATTCACGGAGGTACCAATGCTTTCACGTAAATTCTGACAGTTTCACGTATAAAAACATTCGAAGCATGAATATGCTCATATATAGAAATCTATAGTTTTCGCCGAGAACTCACGGGGCGTTTGTTTTTATTTTTAATATAAAAATAAAATTTTATTTAATTAACAAGAATAATATAATTATGTTTTTATTACTAAAAATAATTACACTACTTTATCATATATCTAGAATATTTCTTATCATAAGAACGAACGTTAATAGGCCAGATCAAGACAAGGCCTCCCTCGGCTTGACCCGTAACTCTAACTATAGCTCGACAAGCTCCCATGTTATTTGTTTTTTTAGATTAAAAATTTTCAAAATAACGTCGTTTTGAAAAAAAAAAAAGACCAGACCGTTTTTGTTATCCGTAATTATAACCCCGAAATACTCATTTTTTCAAGGGGCTCCAAAAAGCAAGGAACAGTAGCCTCTCTCATCTTCTCCTTCGGTTTTCTTCAGGAAACAAAATTTTGCTTTTATTTGGTTTCTTTAAGAAACAACGTGGTTCCTTTGGCAAAACCTTCTTCCTTCTCTGACGATGTCGCCATCTGAACTCTCCCTTGTCACCAGAAACATTCAAGCCTCTCCTTTCTCCCAATCACATTCACTGCCATAATCAAAATGAGTTTTTAGTGATTATTGTCTCAAGAATTGGGAGAAAAAGAAGAAGAATAGTTTAGAAAATAAGAAATACTAGTAGAGAGAAAGTAAGGAAATGAAAATAGAATTCCCCTTTTATATCACTCTCATGACTAATAATATTGAACAAGTATTATACTATTTTATACTATTACAAATAAGATATAAGGTTCAAAAAGTCTAAGGAGACATGGTTATTGATTTAAAGGTGTTAAGCTATTTTATTTATTATTTTGGGCATTATTTGTAGTTTGATAAATTTGATATATCTTTTATGATAAAGAAGTTGAATATGGTGTTGAATTATACTATCTTAGATTATGTAGTATTTTTGAAAGATAAGATATTATGGAAACAAGAAATTCTAACTGAAATAGAATCCTAAAGAAGATTGGATTTGTTTGTTAGAGATTAGCATGAATGAGATTCATTGGAGATTGAGTGATTGTTGGCTATTATTTTTACACGTGGGTGAACAATTGTATAATTTGATATATCAATTTCACATGGAAAAATATGCCAACGATTGAAATAGATATAGCACCTGCGTTTTCTTTATCAGTTGGGGTGAACATTATACGATCTATTCATCATTATTGGCAACGGTGTTTTTGGTATACTTTTGGGATGAAATATATGTCTGATTAATGAGTATTGAAACTGTTGTGTGTAGGTTTCTTTGGTGATCAGTTCAAAAGATTCACAACAGATTTTTGTTGCATAACTTCCCATGATTGCGGTTTAAAGGCTTCACATATAGGGGAGTATCTTTTGACTCAAGTGTTTATTTGTTTATGTTATTATTAATTTAATCACCTGAGATTTTATTTTTATCTTTATTATCATTCGATGTTGCAAAAATCTTCCATTGAGATTAGCATGAGGTGGTCGTACTATTGAGTATGAAATACTTTCAAGGGATGTGAGTACGAGTGGGTAGCATCAAGAGGTGAGTGGTGTCGGCTCAATAAAACCTTATGTAAGACTATTGTACTTAAGTGAAAGTTGACTAATCTGGGTGAGGGCCCTGCAGACTAGACTATTTGTGTCGAACTATGTTAATAAATTTCATTGTATTGATTTATTTGTTGCATATTTAGTTTTTCTGCTTGTAACTAAATTCAGGAAAATTCATAGTTGTCAATTTAGTTGTTTTCTGATTAGAAATCGTCAGATTCAATTTGAAGCAATTGTGGTAGAACACATATATTACGAAACTACATCTTTAGGGTTTTACAAATAGTATCAGAGCACGGTTCACCTAATCAGAACTTGGTGTGTCAAGTTGGTGTAGATCAGCGTTTCAAAATTATGGTTACCATAAAATAAGCATCAATCACTAGGCTAACTTTACTAGATGGTTCTAATTACCCTGCTTGGAAGTCAAGAATGAAAGTGTTTATTATTAAAGCACAAGGGACTAAATTATGGACTTCTATGTTAAATCACTGGGTCCATCCTATTACAACTCAATAAAAGAATGAAACGGTACCTTAAGATCCATCTGAATAAACAAGAGCTAAAGAAGAGGGAGCACTTGGTAACTCTCAAGCAATGCATGCAATTTTCAGTACTATAGATGAACGACGTTTCAATATGATATCAATGTATGAATTGGCAAAAGAAGCGTGAGATACATTACAAACCATACATAAGGGATCAAAATTGGTGATTGCATCAAAACTTCAAATGTTAGCTACTAGATTTAAAGAGCTTAAGATGGAGGAAAGTGAAACTATTGGAGACTTTCATGAGCAGCTGCATGATATCACTAATCAAGCACATCAACTTAGGAAGAAGTATTCAAATACGAAACTTGTCAAGAAAATATTAAGATCATTACCCCTGACATTCATATCAAAAATTGCAGCTATTAAAGAAGCTCATGACATTAATGAGTTATCCTTGAATAAGGTAATTGAAGTTCTCACAAACTTTGAGATGAACCTGTTAAGAAACAAGTATAAGAAGAATAAAGGATTAACATTGCATAAAGTTGCTAAATCTGTAAATGATTTAGGAGACGACTCCGATGAAAATGAGGATATGGTGTTGCTGAAAATAAATTTCAATAAGTGGCTGAGAAGGTGAAGAAAGATAGACCTGAGTTTAAGCAGAATGGTGGAAGTTCTTCAAATAAATTTCCAACAGCAAACAAAACTCAACAAGGTGAAAGTAAGGCAAAAAAGATACAATGTCGTGAATGTTAAGGTTTCAAACATGTGCAAATGGAATGTGTTAACATTCTTAAGAGAAGAAAAGGTAAGTCTTATACAAGCAATGGGAATGAAAATAAATCTGAAAGTGAGTATAGCAGCAAAGAAGAAATTGCGAGTAATCATACTGCATTAGTTGCTTTATACAACAAAAGTCTAGTTGCTTGCTTAATAACAACCAGTGAAGAAGTTGACAACGAAAATACAAATGCTTCAGTTTTAAATTCTAGTTCAGATTGTAGCAGTGATGATAGTGACTCAGACTTCAAAAAGGAAGACATCTGCAAGACCTATGAATTAATTTATGAAAAATGGGTGAAAACATACAATCAAAATGAGAATTTAAAGAGGGAGAATTCAACCATAAAAGATGTGATTCAAAATCTAGAGATGAAGTTATTGTCAACACTAGATGAACTTGATGAAGCAAAGCTAAAGCTGGTCGATATAGAAAAAGGAATATGAATGTTGAATGGTGGTACCAAAAAGCTAGACAAGTTGTTGGAAATTGAAAAAAATAAAGGAAACTTTCAAGGTCTTTGTTATAAAGATAAATGTTCTCAGATGAATAATGAGAAAAATGATTAAGTTAAATTTTTAAAGGAGAAATGTCAAAAAGAAGCCTAAAGTTTGTGCTTACATGCCACTTTTGTGGTGTAAAAGACCATATACGGCCAAATTGCTATAAGTTGTTATAAATGCTATTTTGGAATGCTCAAAATAGAAAATCTAGACATTCTTTAAAGAGTTTTCAATAGCAGAAAATGTTACCAAAGCAGATTTGGGATAGAAAGAATCAACTACAAGCACTTGTGGATCTTAAATTCATACGCGTCACTTTTCATAATGAATGGTATTTTGACAATGGGTGTTCATGGCATATGACAAGTGAAGGAAGTTATTTGATCAATTATCAAAGTTGTATGGATGGTCATATTACTTTTGGTGATAGGAAGAAAGCTACGGTAATTGGGAGAGGAACCATTTGTATGGATGGACTGCCTCACTTAAAAAATGTTGTTCAAGTGGACGATTTAAAAGCCATCTTGGTGAGTATTATCTAGCTTTATGATGATGGGTTGTTAGTTAAATTCACTAACGATGAATGTATGGTGTTGAACGAAAAAGAAAGTGTTTAGTAAGTGGCAAAAGATCGGTAGATAATTGCAACATGTACAGGTCATCACTTCTTGCAATTCCGCACATGATAATATTAATCTATGGTGCTAAAAGCTTGGTCATGCTAACTATGATCTCATCAACAAGTTGAGAAAATTTTAATTAGTGAGAGGATTGCCTATGTTGAACAATGATGATAAGACTATTTGCAGTGCATGTCAAATAGGAAAACAAACAAGAGTGCCACACAAAAAGGTTAGAAACATTACCTCTTCTTGTATATTGTAATTAAAGCATATGGATTTGGTAGGCCTAACAGAACATGCTAGTATTGGTCTCATGGGCTATTTCTTAACATCTATTGATGATTACTCTAAATATACTTGGATAACTTTCTTGAAAGAAAAATCAAATGCCTTTGAGGCATGTAGAAGCTTATGTGTGCGGATTACAAATAAGAAAATTATAATGACTTTAAGAATAAGATTCGATCATGTAAGGGAGTTTGAGACTGCAATTTTCCATAATTTTTGTGATAGACACGAGATTATTCAAGAGTTTTCAATGCCTAAAATGTCACAACAAAAGTGAGTTGCAAAAAGGAAGAACCACACTCTTCAAGAGATGGCTACATCAACGTTGAATGGAAGAAAAATATCAATGAGATTCTGTGTTGATGTAGTAAATAAGACATGTCACATATGCAACAGAGTTCGTCTTAGAAATATTTTGAATCAGACACCTTATGAACTATAGAAGGGAAAGAAGTCAAATGTTGGTCACTCCCATATGTTTGGCAACAAATGTTATATTCTTAGAGATCTAGAACAACTTGGGAAGTTTCAAAGTAAGAGTGATGAGGACATTTTTCTTAGATATTCAATACACAATAAGGCATATCGTATGTTCAACCAAAGTACTAAGACAATGATGGAATCTGCAAATGTTGTTGTAGATGATGTGCAACAAATAATTGATAAGGTGGTAGAAGAAATAAAATCAGCCTCATAAACTAGATCAGAGGCATAATGAAACTAAACTCAGAGATTGTCCATATTTACAGTTAGTTGTTGCTTGAAAAGAAACCAATCAGATAGAGGACCAGTTGATTGCTTCTTAGGAAGAAACTAACCAGACATCTGATGTAGAAACAAACTTTGTGAATAATGAAAGTTAAGGGACAATAATTCAGAAAAGATTATTCATCACTAATTAGATGGAGTCATCTTATTGAGAATGTAACTAGTGAGGTTAGTGATAGAAGAAAAATAAGAGAAAGAAAAAGCATAGATTACCAGGAACTTGTAGGACTTATATCCTACACTTCCTCATTTGAACAGAAGAACATGAAAGAAGCGTTGCAAGATGAATTTTCGATTCCAACAATGCAAGAAGAGTTGGCACAATTTGCTCGAAATGATGTATGGGAATTGGTGCTAAGGCCATCGAATGTGACTGTGATTGGAACCAAATGGTTGTTTTGTAACAAAACTGATGACAAAGGTAATGTAACAACAAATAAGGCCAAATTAGTTGCTAAAGAATACTCTCAAATTGAAGGCATTGATTTTGAAGAAACATTTTTCCCAGTAGCAAGGCTTGAGTCAATTAGACTTCTTTTGGCTATATTATGAGCGAAAAGTTTCAAACCTTATCAAATGGATGCGAAAAGCGTTTTCTTGATTGCACAAATATGTGTTAACGATATAGTATTTGGCTCCACTCATCCAAAGATAGTAGATGGCTCTGTAAAGATGATGACTACTGAGTTTGAGATGAGTATGGTAAGAGAATTTAATTTATTCTTAGGACTACAAATTAAGCAAGTGAAAAATGGTATATTTGTGTCGCAAACCAAATATGCAAAGAAATTGGTAAAGAAATTTGGGCTTGAGTATGCACATCATGCTATAACACCAATGAGTGTGTCAACAAAGTTGAATAAAGATGATCATGGCAAAAGTATTGATATGAGTCTATATAGAAGCATTATTGGGAGTTTGCTTTATATAATCGTGAGTTGACCTGATATTTGTTATAGCATGAGAGTATGTGCATGTTATTAATTCAACCCCAAAAAGTCTCGCTTGACAGTAGTAAAGTGTATCATCAGATATGAAAGTGGTACTTCTCTGTTTAGATTATAGTATTCATATGATTTTACTTCTTTTTTGGTTAATTATAGTGATCCAGATTGGGCTGAAAATTTAGACAACAAAAAAAGCACATCAGAGGGTTGTTTCTTTCTTGGCAAATCGTATTATTTCATGGTATAGTAAAAAATAAAAATCTATCTCATTATCAACAACTGAAGCAAAATATATTGCATCTGGGAGTTGTTGTTCTAAACCTTTATGGATGAAGCAAATGATGGAAGACTATAGAGTTGCTCAAGATATTTTGACAGTTAAGTGTGATAATAAAGTGTTATAGACATCTTCAAAAACTTGGTTTAGCATTTACAAACCAAGCACATTGACTTGAAGTATTATTTCATTCGAGAGCTTATGGAAATTAAAGTTGTAGTTCTTTTCTATGTAACAAATGAGAAGCAACTGGTCGATATTTTTAAAAAACCTCTTGACTCCATCAGGTTTAAATTTCTTCGAGGGACACTGGGATGTATGCTTTACAATTTTGATGTGGTTAAAAAAAGGAAAAATGAAAAAGGAGTTAAATCCCTAATTTTTATTCTTCTATTTACTTTACCATCGTACACCCTTCTACCCCCTTTCTTTGTTTTTGAAAATTTCCCTCCCAGTCATCCTTTCTTTTCCTTCTCTCTCCATTTTTAACCCATCACTTGGAATTCTTGGCTCTCTCACTAACACCTCTTATCATTGTTGCTCACCATCGTCTCCATCACCATCCTTCTTCTCCCAAAACATAAATGGGAAAGTCCAAACATCCAACTTCATCTCACCTTTTGGAGAGGTCATTCGAAGCTTCTCCTTCACAAGCCCTTCCTGAACCACTGTCTATCATTAAGCCACCTCACCGCTCCAGTCGCTTGAGACGGCACCCACCTCGGGTGACACTGACCACCTCTGCTAGGGCATCCTTGGTGGCACCTATTGACATTCTCAATGCTCCCTCCATTTAAGCACAGTTGTCTATTGATGTTGAAGAACAACGAGTACTATCTCACCTTATTGCGGAATCATCTACTAAAAGCTCATCCTCTGCTTTGGAGGATGCCATTGTTGAGCCTCCTGCTCTAATACTCCGATTGTCACTAAACTGAAAACTACTCTTTTTGCTAATTGACACCTTGTGAAACAAATTGATCAAAAGTCATTTCGAGTGCCTCACCACCAATCTCTTTCTCGGATTTCAGTGGAGAAAGCTCTGCCCCATAAATTTTATTCTTCAACAGCACAATAGAAATAGGAATCTCTTGCCACTACTAGGTTTGTTCTTGATCATCCTATCAATTTAGCTTAATATCAACAATTTAATTTGGATACCTTGTTGTCTAAGGGAAATTTGTTAACTATTGTGTTACTGCGTAAACATTTTGATTCTGAATTGGTTCATAAATTTTATTACAATTTGGATAAAAGTGTGTTGGATGTGGCTTCCTTTTGGCCATCTATTATTGCATTTCATGCTTTCAATTTATCTTAAAAGTATTTTTTCATTCAGAAACTTTTGTTGGCTAATTTGGTACCAAGTACCCACACTGTCACTGTATATCCCGCTCAGGCCAAGCTTGTTTATGTGATAGGTATAGAGGTTAATTTTAATTTGGGACGGGTAATTATTGGGTCTATGTTTACGGCTGTTAGTAAACAATAGTCATTTTAAGTTTTCCTTGCTTAATTACTTAATTTATGCAAGCACACGGTGTTCCTCAGGTTGATTTTGATGTACTTGAGTCCGTGTCCTTTATGAACATCTCCCCTTGAATCTTACATGTTAACAAGCAAGCTCGAGTGATAGATTTACTATATTCCTCTTCTAGGTCATCTGCACCATCTGCTGCATCCAATGCCAATACATATGCCGCCTTATTTGCTGAAATTGATCAAATTGAGGGTATCTTTCAGGTGGGTATGGATGCTCTTCACCATCTTAAGCAACGAGTTCTTTGCTCAGCCTCTTCCCACGACTTTTAGCCTATTTTGGCATTTTTTTCATAAGGGGGAGATAGGATTGTTTATACATTTTTCCATCTAATATTTTGTGCTTTGTTGATGACTACTACATATGAACTTGACGATTGACTCTGACTCTGACATTATTTGGAATTTATTATTATGACTATTCAATTCAGGGGAAAGCTTCTATTTCTTGTGCTCAGGGGTAGTTCTTTATATAACAAATAATGCCAAAAAGGGTGAGATTATTAAGCTATTTTATTTATTATTTTGGGCATTATTTATAGTTTGACATATTTGACATATCTTTTATGATAAAAGAGTTGAATTGGTGTCGGATTCTACTATCTTGGATTATATGGTATTTTTGGAAGATAAGATAGTGTGGAAAGAAAAAATTCTAATTAAAATAGAATCCTAAAGAAGATGGATTTGTTGGAGATTAGCATGAATGAGATTCATTGGAGATTAACTGATTGCTGGCTGCTACGTTTTTTTTGTACACATATATGAACAATTGTAGAATTTGATCTATCTGTTTTAGATGGAAAAATATACAGTCGATTGAAAGAGATATAATAGTTACGGTTTCTTTGTCAGTTTGGGTGAATATTATATGATTTATTCATCATTATTGGTAGCTATGTTGTTAGTATATTTTTGGGATGAACTACAATTCTGATTGATAAGTATTGAAGCTACTGTGTATGGGTTTCTTCGGTGATTAGTTTAAAAGATTCACAATAGATTTTTGTTGGACCAGTTTTCTCAATCATCCATTAAACTTAAAGTAATTCATATATGCAATGTCGATTGTGTCAGTTTGACCTTTCATAAGTGGTGCAAAAAGGACTTCATTTATTATATTGATATGATCATTATAGATTGAGTACCTCTATAGGATAGACCTCCAAAATACCAATACCCACCATCGTGGCAATAGGCTCGAGCTTCTTCCAAAGCATATGACTTTTTAAGGCCCTGAAAATTTAGAGTTGATATAAATTCTCTCTCCCACTTCCCACCTCGGAACGCACCGTTATTATAGAGAAAGAGGACCCAATTTATTCTGCTTTTTCATTGGGATTATTTTTTGTTTGTATATCCTTAACAATTTTATGAATTTCATTACGGTTTAACGAGGCTTCACATATAAGGGAGTGTCTTTTGACTCAAATGTTTCTTTGTTTATGTTATTATTGATTTAATCATTTGAGATTTTATTTTTCATCTTTATTATCATTCGTTGTTACAAAAATCCTCTGTCGAAGTTAGCATGAGATGGTCATACTATTGGGTGTAAAATGCTTTCATGGGGTGTGAGTATAAGTGAGTAGTGTCAATGGGTAAGCGGTGTCGAGTGAGTAAAGCCTTGTGTAAGACTATTGTACTTGAGTGAGTTTGACATTAGGATAGTGGTAGTTGTTTATTATCGCTACAGAAAAATAAGGTTTGGGTTAGATTATAATAATGATTATATCTAAAATCCGTTAGGGGAGACTACTGTATGAGATATTTATGCGAAGAAGTGGATTTTCACAAAAGGTTTGCTCTTTTACTAATACGAAAGAACATATAAAAATCATTTCTTAAATATTTCCTACCTTGAACTAACCACGCCAGAGAATTCTCCCGCATCTCAGACAAATTTATTGACAGATCTGACTCATCAAAGAAGGGAAAATACCTGTCAAATTTGGAACATTGCCTACCTAAGTTTCATGTAATGTACAATAATGTTAATCTTCTATACTCAAGTTTTAGGAATATAGGTTAAAGTTGATGTAGATGAGTTGGTGGTTAACAGTAATTTAGTGGAACTCTAGGTGCATCTTTCTTGTGAAAAATTAAAAGGAATTGCATTAGTATTAGCAAAATCTAGAAAACAACATTACAATGAGTCACTTAATCTGGCTATAAAAGCAAAAACCTCAAAATAGAGTACATCAATTGATTATAGTAAATCAACTTAGCTAAGTGCCTGTTTTTTGCTGTTCGTAATAAAAGCTGCACATATCCAATTTACTAGATTATCTACTTGAGTCACTTTGAAAGGTAAAGAATCTGACCATAGTAATGAAGTATATGATTAGTTATAGTTTTCCACTGAGCAACCAAAAAGGACAGTCCATTATGAATATGTGTAGCCTTTAATTTTGTCCTAAGGAGGCCTACCAGAATTGGCTTCCCATCCATTACCAATTCTCTCATCATGGACTATTTAGGAGGGTCAATTACCTTTTGTAATCCATATGCGAATCATCATTTAAGAGAAATACCCCTTCTTTTTGGTTTTCCTTTTTGCTGATCTTCTTTTGGGAATAGGGAAATGCTTATGAAACCTTTATTCTAGCTTAACAAGTCTATCATTCTCTGGTTGTCTTAGCAGTAGATTACTTCTTGGCTCATCGTCCACTAAGCTAGATTCATCGTCTAACTCTTCTTCCATTGAATGTGAAGTTTGGGTTGAAGTTATATCTTCCTAGTTATTAGGTTCCTTTAACAAAGATGTCTATATGTTATATTGGGCTTCCTACCTTCAGTATCTGGAGTGTCTATTGCTAAGTTACCGGGATTCTCATTAGCAAAAATTTGTACACCCACAGCCTCATCATTATCCATTGAAGTAGATTCAACGCCCAATAATTCATCTTGCATCTAGTTTGAAAAAGTTTTCCTATAGGAACCCATTTCTTGGTTGAATTATAAGGCTTTCAAGGATATGTCACCTTAATTTCATATTTTTTTAATCTCCCTTGTTTCACCCAACTTGAGAATTGGCATATGATCAGGTAGTATAACATTCCTTTTGATCTCCACAAATATTTTTGCATACCCAATTCGCTCCATCCTGGATTTTTGAGTATCCATACAAAGAGGCTTACCTAAAGAGCTTGCTAAAAAACTCAAACCTTTAATTGTCCAAAATTGTACTAGCAAATTATAAAACCGCACCCATATAGGAAGAAATTCCACTTATTCCCTACTAAATGATATTCTAGGTTTCCACTTTTGAATAAACATAGGTTGGCCTTTTATATGTCAAGGTCCCATTTTTAGTATTTCATTCAAATTACTATCAACAATAAATTTAAAGAGAATAGTGCCATCATCCATAAGTAAAGTTTTTTTCCAAACCTTTCTTACCCCATCGTGCATTGGCCTAGGCATTGATGATTGGAAATGTGGGTCTCTTACTCCAAAAGGAAAAGATTCAACTAGGGCAGTAGAACAAGCTCTCTCTCCGGATTGCAATAATTCAATCAGTGGGCTGACAACACCATCCTTCATAACATTCGGGTAGTATTTCAATTGTATCTTAGGCTGTTGTAATTGAATTTTCTTTTTACAAGCACCATTATTGGGGGAGGGTTTTTTGGAACTTACCCCCTTTCCGAATGCATACTTTTGACAAATCTCTCAGGTGAGCACGGGAAACTCTTCCATGGACAGGGGTGAAGGTGCCCAATCCTCTGCCATGGAGCTCGTATGGGTCTTAGCAAGGAGATTTGGGACTTAGCTTTACTGAAGCTCGTTTGAGTCTCATTTATCTGGAGCTGATGAGCCTCACCGCTCCTTTGAGGATTGGTCACGGCCTGCTCCTCTCTTATCTACTTGCTTCCCGCTGTAGTGCCTCTAATTTTTAGATTTGGACGAGGGTTGCTTCCTCTTTAAATCTGGGTCACGCTGCAACCCCCACTGTCGCACCTCCCTTAGATCTGGGTCCCGCTACCATTGTTGCACCTCTCAGGTTTGGGTCTTACTATCGCTGCTGTCATCACACAAGTTCATCCCCAATTCTAGGTACATTTTGAGAAGGTTAATTATGACATTTCATATGAAATGGGTCTTATTGGCTCTTTTCCTTGCCTTGAATTTTGGTTACGTCGAGTTCGATGACGGTGAGCTCTTTATTTGTTGCCAAACCAAAAAATGTAAATTTGGAAAAATAGTAAAAGATAACTCTCTACATAATTAATTAATGAAATAGAAAATTATTTTTATTTATTTGTACTTAATTATAATTCATATTTTTTCGTCAATAATCATAAAAGTAAAGTAAATAAACATGAAGTTATATTTGCAGCAAAATTAGCAATTTAATTATTTAATTTATATAATTTATAATTATAATTAATGTTACAAATTTAAATAAAATTATAAATTTAAAACATAATTTACTTAAATTTATGTAATATTACTTTTGTAGAAAAACTATATTTAGTTTACTTTTCTTTTAAAGTTACAAATGTATTGGTAAAATCATGTTTTAAGATTAATTTTATTATCATTATATTTTAAGATTAATTTTATTATCATTATATGAAAATTTGATTATTGTACAATATTATCAAAATAAATTTCTTCAATTATTTAATTACAAAAAATTTAATATAAACTAAAATAAAAAAGTTTAGAAAACAACAAAAAAGATATAATTAGTCTTTTCACTTTTAATATGCAGACACCACATGCCCAAATTACGAGGCCAAATTAGAAAAACCTCATGAGATGATGAAGCGGGTCCAATTTTGTCACTATTGTCCAATACACTTCGTTTCTTAACGCTGTGTTTGGTTACTATATCTTGAGTGCGGAGACGAAACGAGACAAAAATTTAGAGGCGGAACATAACAAAAATTGGAGACAATAAGGTATTTGGTTATGATGGACAAAACAGAAAAAACTGTCTCCGTTTCGAGGACAAAAATGTGTTTAGTTGCAGTGAACAGAACATAAAAACAGTGTCAATGACAAAAATGCCTTTACAGTATAATATGCTTTGAAATATGTAATTCATTGATTAATTTATAATTGTATCAATATTTGTTTTAAGTGTTTGTAATTT
>JAOQMS010000006.1:7912389-7946937 GCA_027563885.1 Erythroxylum longipes | reverse complement strand
AAATTCACATTTATTCACAATTATACCGAGAAATGTCATGAATGCATGTACAAACATTTTTCATGTGCAAAATCACTTATTCACAAATGCATGAGCATGAGACGTATTTTCCTAATTTCTCACGTGTACTCGTTTCTATAATTCAACTCGTTCTATGGAAACGGGATGTTACACCCAATTACATTTTTTATATGAATTTTTCCAAAAGCAAGAAAAAAGGCTCTAAGAAGAATAATAACAAAAAACAAAAAACTTCTGCTAAAGTAGCAAAGCTAAAAGGAGGTGTGAAGGAAGAAGAACAATGATAAGGGAACATATTTTCATTGTGAAGTTGATGGACACTAGAAGAGGAACTACAAAGATTATCTTGCTAACCTAGTAGATAAGAAGCTTAAGATAGCTCCATCTTCAACATATGTTTATAATTAAGATAATATTTCTATTTTTGTTTCATATTTTAGGGTATTAGATGCTGAATGTAGTTTTTATATTTGTGATAACATCTAGATGTTAATGAGGAGTAAATCGTTGAAGAAAGACGAAGTATACTTACAAGTCGGTAATGAAGCAAGATTTGTTGCATTAGTTATAGAAACTTATAGTTTAGCTTTCTAGATTTGTACTAGAATTAGTTAATTATTTTTTTTCTAGTCATTACTAGAAATATTCTTTCCATTTCTTATTTAGATTTGAATGGATTTGTCTTTAGTATTAAGAATAAGAATTGTTCTTTCTATAAAAATGATGTTTATTATGAATTTGGGTTACTTACAAATGGTTTGTATAAATTAGATATTAGGCTAATCCATATCATAAATAGCAAGAAAAGAAAGTTAAATAAATAAAATTCATTTTATTTATGTCATTGTAAGTTCAGTCATATTAACCAAACTAGAATAAAAAAGTTATATAAAGATGAATATTTGAATCTTTTTATTATAAATCATAAGAAACTTATTAATCTTGTTTATTGGGAAAGATAACCAAATTGCCCTTTACTAGAAAGGGAGAACACTCTAGTAAGTTACTAAAGCTTATATAATCAAATTTATTTAGCCATATGTCTACTAACACTAGAGGAAGATGCTCATTTTTCAATACATTCACAGATGATCATTTTAGATATGGATATGTGTACTTAATGAAAATTTTTTTTGCATCATTTGTAAAGTTCAAAGAATTTAGACTTAAAGATTGAGAAACAAATTAGTACGAGTATTAAGACACTTAGGTATGATTGAGGTAGTAAGTACTTAGACTATACATTTCTTAGTTACTTATAAGAGAATAGGATTCTCTCAAAATAGACTTATGTTGGAACTCCAAAACATAATGGAGTTCTTGAGAGGAGAAATCATGCTCTATTAGATACGATACATTCCATTATGAGTCATACAATCCTTCTTGTCTCCTTTTGGGCATATGCCCTTGAAATTACTGCTTATCTTCTTAATGGAGTTCCATTCACATCAATTGAAAAGACACCATATGAGAAATAAGTGTTGGTAGATCAAAGTTGTCATACATAAAGATTTGGAGATGTGATGCTTATGAAAAGCATGCAACATTTGATAAGCTTCAAGCTAAGTTAGATAAATATAAATTTAAGGGATATCCAAAAGAGAGTATCAAATATCAATTTTACCATCTCTTTAGAAAAAGTGTTTGGCTTAAGACACGTTATATTCCTAGAAAGAGAACTTATTCAAGGAAAGTAATGGGAGTGAGTGGAAATTAGAGAAGTTCAAAAACCATAAATTCACATTTAGATAGAATAAAAACCTCAAGTTGATATATATGATGTATAACCATAGTTTTAAAAGATGCATAGTCTAAGAAAAACTAGTAGGATATGTCTTCCACCCTCCTCCCACCAACAGATTAGATCTACATATTAAAAAAGGGAAAGACAATATATCACTTATGGATGATGAGCCTATTACTTTTAAGGAAGTAGTGCCTGACTTTGATTCTTTAAAATGGCATGAAGTCATGAGATCTAAAATGGAATCCATGTACACTAACTAAGTGTGGACTTTGATATATGCTTCTGATGGTATTTTACATATTAAATACAAGTGGGTTTTTAAGTGAAAATTTGACATGAATGGCAATGTGCATACGTATAAAGCAAGACTATGACTAAAAGTTACAAGAAAAAATAAGGTGTTGATTTTGATGAAAACTTTTTGCCAATAGCTATAGTTAAGTCCATTAGGATCTTATTAGCTACATTTGCTTATCATGATTATGAAATTCGGCATATGGATGTAAAACAACATTTCTTAATGGAAACTTGCTTAAGGATATGTGTATAACACAACCTAATAGTTTTGAATCTAATAGATTTACTAATCAGGTATGCAAGTCATAAAATTCCATTATGGACTTAAACAAGCATCAATAAGTTGGAACATTTATTTTGATGAGATGATAGAAGAGTTTGATTTTATCAAACATATGGATGGACCATGTGTACATAAGAAGGTTATTGGGAGTGTAGTCATATCCCTAGTTGTAACACCCCATACTCGATAACGGAATCAGAATGTTGAGTGTTACCATGTTACCTAAAATTTCTAATTATAAAATTTTCTACTTAAAACCTCATTATTCTAGTAAAGACTATTCACTTTATAAAAATTTTGACAAAGTTTCGTTTATATTCATTTAAAACCACCAGCAACAAATTTCAATACACTTCTCATTCATTTTACTCAACTATCCATCTCCATGTCAAACTCCTTGATAAAATAATTTGCCATTCTCCAATACCTTTCAACTCATCTAAACGAAACTTCATACATAACCTTCATATATAATTCACAATATAATTCTATAAGATCATTTATTTCTTTATGTGTACTTTCCATAACCAAAATAAAATATAATTCTATAGTACATCAACCTCAAAGTCTTCCGCAATCCTCTATATAACTCCAGTCTTTATAATAGATCCATCACAATTTTCTTCTAATTTTCTTCAAAACCTGCACACCGAAAGAAAACAATGGATTAAGCTACAGGCTTAATGGTGTTCAACCAATTCCATTTCTCATCCAATTTCATTCATTCAACCATAACATGCATAACATATAATATTGTTTTCCAAATATAAATGTCTTGATTTATTTCTAAGCACAACTAAGCAGTAAAATTACTTTATGAAATACAAGCATGTATCTATTATATTTATTCATATCCAATTACATAATGATCAATAAATTATACAAGTTAATTTTACGACCAATTACTACTTCCAATAAAAGTCCTTTCATCATTAGTGATGCATTGATATATTTTTCTGTAATTGCCCTGAGTAAAATCCATTAAATCGTTGAGCTGGATAAGCAAGAATTTAAAAATATGGGACTTAGTTCTCAGAACCATATGACCCCCTTTTTATTTTATATATACATATCAGGACTAAGCTTTTGGAGCCATGCAGTCTATAACATAAATCAAATAATTTACACAGGAACTAAGCTCTCGGTGTAACATCCTGTTTCCCATACTAAGGGTTAGAACCCTAAAACATAGTACAAGTGAGATCAATGAGAGATTAAGAAAATGCATTACATGCTCATGCATAATGTAGCATACACACTCGTGAATTTGAATTTTTGTACATTCAAATGATTGTACATGCATTCATTGACATTCTGGATATAATTGATTATAAATGTGATTCTGTTGTAAATTGTGAATTATATGTGTTGAGGACTGATTTGGAGAGAATAAATTGTTGAATTATAGTATTTGGTGATAATGTTTGTTGATTTACAAGTTTGGTGAAGTTTAGAAAAAAAAATTCCAAAAAAAATGTTTGGTATATTACTGGACTAGGAAAAATGCCACTGGGTAAGTAAATTGATGAATGGTAATAGAAATGACTTTAATGATATTGAAGAAATTTTGGAGTTGATTTTAGAATTGTGAGATAGTGATTTTGAAAATTTAGAGACCACTTGGAGTAAAATTTAGAGAAGGTTGGACTAGTTAAATGAGAACTAGTTTAAAGCCTTAAAGGATGGATGAGTGACAAGTGTCACTTTTCAAGCCAATCTTTAAAAAAAAAAGTCTACTATTCTTTTCACTTGAAAGACCATGTTACTGTTTTGATCTTGCTTCCATCTTCGAGATTTTTCTCCATCTTCTGGAAGTTTTGTTTCTTTAAAAAAATGTCTCACCCTCACAATGAAAGCTTTGCTCTCATTTTAGCTTGCTACCTCTTTTTGTTATCTTCTTCACTGTAACCGTAATACCTAACCCTACAAATCTCAACCGATGATAATCAGGTGTTATTGGAAGGCTAGGGCTCACATGATTTTTGAAGAGTTGGAGTTTTAAGCAAGTAAGCAGTTTTTTATGGTTCCTCATTGTTGTATAAGATGAATCACGCATCACGTTAGCTCACTGTTAAATGGTTATGAAATAATGATATACATTTATGCTGAAACGTGAGTGAAAAATTGAGGTATACCGCATGTGTTGATTTTTCAAATTTGATGAGCATTACGTCATAAGATAGTGTTAAAATAATTTTTGGAGTTGAAAGATCAACAAAAACGTGTATGGAATTAGTGCAGAAATTTATGAAAGTTGATATTCATATATGCTCTATTTTTCCTCTTCGATTGTATACATGAGTTTTTTTGGTAATTTAAAGATGAACTGAAAATAAATTTAGAGGTATGGAATAGGTGTAAGTTGATCTCTGGAGATGAGAAAGAATGATTAAAAATGTTAGTTTGAGGAAGAAAATGAAGAGAATGTACAAAAAATTAAAGTCCAGAAAAATAAAATTGAAAATGCAGAAAATGACAGTGAAGAAAGTGCAAAAAAATGGTGAAATGCGTGAATGATCATTTTCTATTTTTGACGACTTCGTTTAAACGTGGATTTTAGATTTTGTTTATGAAATATTGGAGTTAAATTGAAGTTAGAGAAGAAAATGGAAAATGTACAAGAGATGAAAAATTGCAACAGTGGAAGTTGGAAACACAGAAATGAAAAAAAATGAATGAATTTTTCTGGTTTTCGATATTTGGTATTAAGTATGGTTTTTTTTAATTTGTTTATGAATGTTTTGAGTTTAATGAGAGTCGAAAATGAAGAGAAGATGAGAGTAGATTAAAAATTGAATTGTTGGATTTTTGTAATGAAAGTCATCTGGGAAGTTGCTGAAAATGAAGAGTAGAGAGTTAAATTTTCAACCTGAACTTACATGAATTTACTATAATGATATAGAGATATTTTGATAAAGTTGTGTCATAAAAGTTGTAGATATTTCTTTAAGCTTTCCATTGATATAAAGTTTGTAAATTTTGGAGTTCTGGATGAAAAGTTATGGAGGTTTGAAGTTGAGATGTCGGCAAAGAAGATGAAATAGAGTTGCATAGTCGTGCATAAGCATGATAGTGACTTTTAAAGTTAGGAAATTTGCACGGTGACTTTGCTGGTTAGACCAAAGGGGTTGACTCACCCTGAACAGCTTTCCTTCTTTTGATCATAACTCTTTCTCTAGACATCCAAATTAGAGACATAGGACTACAAATCATCTGAAGAAGTCGAATTTTGATTCTTTCTCTAAGATATTGAATTTCTGGATGGAATTTGTACATAGTACACTGTTTTTGAATGTGAACAACCCGATAATGTTTGAGGTATATCTTCCAAATTACTGAACAAAATTGAATTTTGGTGTCAATGGAAAGATAAGACATAGAAGAACACTTTTCTAGAAGAGAGTATGACCAAATTACATCAGTTTTGCTTTCTAATTGAATGTGAATAGTAGACCTGAAAGTGTGATTTGGAAAAATCTGAAGTGAGTCAATGAGAAAGGAATAGAGATTTTAATGGTTTTAGTGAGTCATAAGCCTAAGTATAAATTGTACTTAGATGAGTTTTGATATGAGAATGGCTTTGTGATGAAATTAAAGGAAAGATACTCGGGATTGTCATAAACATGTACTGTACATAATTCATTTCATACATGTGCATTATTGAACAATTATAATTGTGCATATTGTGATATATGTGTATGTTGTTTGAGATAGAGGAGCAACTGGAACATCAACCTCCACATGTTGCCAGAACTTCCATGCATTATCTTCGGGATCAACTTGTGAGTAACCTAGACGGTTTCTCTCAATTATTGTTTGCTTAAATTATGCTTTGAATGATAAATGAATGTGAAATGAATGTGTTTGATTGTTGATTCCGGACAGAAGGTCCGATGATTGTGAATGTAGAATGTATATTGAAGTGCTGCTTGAATGTGAATGTAAAGACCGAAGTGCTTTATAATGTGAGTGATTGTAGTACATGCATTCCATTCATGAATGCACAATCAGATAATGGTAGTTGTGATCAGAGTAGCCACCGATCAGAGCTTAAAGCTCAACAAGTGAAAAGAGCCTCAAGCTCAAATAGTGATTAAGAGCCTAAGGCTCACTATGTATAATGAGCCATGTATCCCGCAAGCGGATAAGGGACAGTTATTAATGAGCCCAGTATCCAAAATGGATACGGGACAGTTCAGGCACTCGGTCACAACAACGTAATAAATGGAAAGTGTCTCATGAGCATTTCATATGCATTTATATCAAGTATATTTGATTGATTGAAATGCCGAAATTTCCTATGCTGGAGTAAAAGTGTGATACATGATCTATTATGCAAAATTGTGAATCACATGTTATGTGAAATGGTGTATTGCATGAATTGAGTGAACCATAGATGATGGTTACCTCATTGAGTTTGCAAAACTCACCCAAAATTTGCAATTATTTTTCAGGCTTGACGAGTACACCATTAGACAAATGAGAGTATACCTACAGCATGCAAGTAAAAGATAAAGGTCAGGATTAGTTAGCGTCTGCATTAGTATTTCCTTTATTTTTGTATCAAATTAAGTTTTCCGCAATTATTGTAACTTGTGTATTCGAATATTTCTATTTTGAAATAAATTTTCAAATCGGAAATGTTTGTATATGGTTCTGGCAATGTAATGAAATTTTGTATTTGTAATGGGACCAAATGGCTATTGAATTTTCTGATGATTGTATTGCTATGATTGGAAATGTTTATGACATAATGTGAGCTCGATTTGGTTATCGATTTTCGCACTTTATGTTTGTGGTTTCAAAAAAAATTGTACTGAAATTTGTATAATTGAGTGCCATAGCATGCCACCCTCGCGGAGCACAGACTCGGATATCCCTTAGGATGTCGGGTACGTGTCTTGCAAGAGTGGGGTGTTACATATGTGGTATCAGAGCCCAGAATTACTATCTCGTATGGGCATTTCTGAAATATATGTCAAGTTGCATGCATTTTTGACATGCCATAACAGACGGAAGTAACTAATCCCTAGTCTGAGTCATATAAGTGTGAGTCATATGCATGAGCATGTGTTAAGAGTTTGAGTTGATAGAATTAGTGAGACGAGTGATGCTCTTTCAGAATGTGAGAAAACAAAAGTTGTGGATAATTAGAAATGAGAAATAGTATATGGGTAAAATATGACAGATAATGATTCAATGTATTCTTATTGGTGGTTGTATTATTAAACATGATATTAATATTGTACTGTGATGGTATACCTTTGAATGAGGTATAGATGTGCGTGGAATGTCATGGATTGATTGAGGAAAATAAGGATATAAGTAGAAATAATGAGATTAAAGTGTATAAGCCAAGTTTAAAGAAAATAAATTTTTCTATGACCTTGAAAGGTTGAACTTGGACTTAGAATGGTTGTGTGATTATTGATATAAGAGTTTAGGATTCAGTATGAGGATATATCTGTGGAATGGAGATTTGAGTTTCATAATGGTTATGCCTCTATAATTATGAATTTATTGAGAATATACATATGGGAGATGAAATAAATGACAATAGGAAGATAAGATAGAAATGAGATAAAGAGAAGGATGATGAATCAAATCAGAAGAGTTAAGGCACCCAATATGGTAGTTGAATTGGTGGAACACTGGAAGAGGTTAATCCTAGAGAATTAAAGTAAAGTTGATATTAGTATATATCAGTGCGAGGAAAGGAAACCCCAATCGTGGCAAGGATAAAGAGAGAAATATTGTTTAGGACAAATTGTGATCAAAGTATTACTATTGTAAGATAATTAGTGACCTGTCAAAAGTAAATCTCGGGATAGAATGGGATGACTTTGATGATACGCACCACCTAAGCATGTGTGACAATAATGATGTCTGCTACTTTATCGGGTTTTGGTAACCCGAACATTACGACCTTGTAAGAGAAAATAGAAACTGATCTTCTTGAAGTACTAAGAATGTCTGATGAATAAAGGTGGAAACAATGGATTGATAAGAGTTACATAAATAATATAGATGTTGGGAATAAGAAATCTTCTTTCGGAAAAGAATTCCACCGATTTAGATTAAGTAGATCAAATAGTTTATTCTTAAGAATGATCAATGAAGGAATAAATCATAAATGATTATAATAAATCAAAAGTGAATATTAGAGTCCTAATCATAATGGAGACTCAAGCATAAGATGTAAAATATGCTACAAAGAGTGTATGCATTTTGATAATGAAAAGTATCCAAATATGTGATTGGATTTCTAAATTTGAGGTGACATTAAATATATGAGATATAAATCAGATCTGATGAATGTGTTACTAACACAGGAAATTAAGATTTCTAATAAATCAAAATGTGTGGAGAAACTAGTATGAATGAGTAGGCATTAGAATAAATCCATGTGAAAATCAAAGAAAATCAATGAATTGAGAAAAGAAGTCAATTGGGAAAATAAAAAATAATATGAGATAATACTACCTCATTGAGGAATTAGGTACTTAAAGAATTAAGAGAACAAATCATGGGCACAAGGAAATTTGGGTTATATCTATTGGAGTTAATAATGCCCTGACAGTATTATACTATTGAAGATTAAAGTGATCTTAGCAAAGTTGGATCAATTAGTGACTATGATCATAGAGGACAATTGGAGTGTATTTGAAAAATGAAGTGAATATTTTGAACATTGAGATTAATCATACATATCATGGAGGTAGAAACAATTATATGCCAAATTTAATGAGAGTGAATCTTAGCTTGATCAAATAAAATGTAGGTTGTATATATCTAAACATGGCATATTGGGAGATCCAAAGAAAATGGAGGAAATGATGAAGAGAAGAAACTACAAGGAATATATATATGAGATTCGAAGTTGTCTAAGATTGCTAAAAATTGGATACCAATAGAGACTATTAAGGAGTTTTTACTAATCTTAGTCCTCTTACAAAAAAATGTTTGAGGAAAAAAAAAGTAAATCATATGGGTGATGAATGCAAAAAGAATTTTGGGGAGTTATAACACCGATGCTAATCATATCACTTCAATGTGGAGATTTTTGCAGTATATAATGAAGTTTCACATTAGAGATTAAGATGCAATTTATTGCAACATTATTAAGTGGTTTGGTGTTCATAGGGACAATTAAAGCCTCATGAGCTGAATTTTGATACATGAATTAGAATTTGCCACAGCAGAAATGTTTGTTGAGAACTTAGAGACATTATAAGTACAATAAAACATTTTAGATTTTATACGGATTATTAGGGTATGAGAAAATTATTGAGTTTAAAAGGAATGAAAATGAGGCTGAGACAATGAATAGAGTTATTTGAAGACTTCGATTGTGTAAATGGGTAATTCCTAGTAAAGCTAGTGTTGTAATCTGATGTATTGAATGGAAAATCCAATAACAAAATTACACGAATTTAATATTGAGGTTACCAAACCAAGTGCAATAAAGAGCATAGAACGTCGAGTTGAATTTTGGGCAAATCAAAATATTTTTAGCTATCGAATTTAAGATCAGTCCCACAGTAAAAGATTAACAAAGCCCAAATTGAGGATTCAGAAATTGTGAATTTTAGTGAGGAATTGCAAACGAATCTGAATTTTCAGCTCGAATAGGAAAAATGTTACTTTGTGATTGAAACAAGAAGGGTGTGTACCTGATAATGATGAGTGAGCAAAGATGTTATTAGTGAAAGCAAATCACAACCTAATCTAGACATCCTAGTAGAAATACATCGAAAGAGTATTTGATGGCTAAGAATGTAAAACCAAGTGATTATATGTTTAAGTTACTGATAGTATTGACTGTTAGAGACATGCTTAAAGCTTATATCTCTGTAGTTCATAGGAATATGAGAGAAAAAAAACGACTACAGGCATAACAATCGTTATCATAGTGATATTATTAGAATATTGTATGAGGCGTTATACAACCAAAAAAAAAGTTGTTCACCCTTACATTAAAATGAAGAGGGCCAAAAAAATGGTTGAATGCTAGAATTAATTCGAGATACTGTTGATGAGTGAAATAGATCTGGAATAGAAATTAAGTGGCTTATGAAAGATTAATGAATTTTGGTGGATCAACCTCGAAGAAATGGAATATGACGACAGAAACCTAAGAGTTAAATGTATTAACATCGATGAGAAGTGAAAAAGATGACCATGCCAAGGTGTGCTCACATTGAGTACAAGATGTGCTCAAATTAGGAAAAAGGATAAACTAAGCCTGATGTGAACTAGTCTGTACGAAATTATGATGAGTTAGTGTTACTGATAAAAGGATGTCTCAGATCCATAATGTGTGATATGTGAGTATACTAAGAAATATTAATATGATCTGAAAAAGATGTATTGTCGACATATGAAGTGAAAATTTTGAGTAATCTGAATTATGTCGAGGAAATAGTTAAGAAAGTGCGATATCTAAATAAGTGATTGAAAGACCTAGTGAGTCTATTGACTATGGTCATTTGAAAGAAATTATTCGGGGGATGAAACTAAATGGGAAACAGAGGAGCATAAGAGGAAACATACCCCTACCTATTTGATCAAACAAAATAGAATTTTGAGGATGAAATTTATTAAGGAGGGGAGAATGTAACATCTCGTTTCCCATACTAAGGGTTAGAACCCTAAAATATAGTACAAGTAAGATCAATGAGAGATTAAGAAAATGCATTACATGCTCATGCATAATGTAGCATACACACACGTGAATTTGAATTTTTGCACATTAAAATGACTGTACATGCATTCATTGACATTCCGGGTATAATTGATTATAAATGTGATTATCTTGTGAATTGTGAATTATATGTGTTAAGGATTGATTTGGAGAGTATAAATTGTTGAATTATAGTATTTGGGGATAATGTTTGTTGATTTAGAAGTTTGGTGAAGTTTAGAAAAAAATTTCAAAAAAAATGTTGGGTATATTATTGGACTAGGAAAAATGCCACTGGGTAAGTAAATTGATGAATGGTAATAGAAATGAGTTTAATGATATTGAAGAAATTTTGCAGTTGACTTTAGAATTGTGAGATAGTGATATTGAAAATTTAGAGACCAATTGGAGTAAAATTTAGAGAAGGTTGGACTAGTTAAATGAGAACTAGTTTAAAGCCTTAAAGGATGGATAAGTGACAAGTGTCACTTGTAAAGCCAATCTTTAAAAAAAAAAGTCTACTATTCTTTTCACTTGAAAGACCATGTTACTGTTTTGATCTCGCTTCCATCTTCGAGATTTTTCTCCATCTTCTGGAAGCTTCATTTCTTTAAAAAAATGTCTCACCCCACAATGCAAGCTTTGCTCTCATTTTAGCTTGCTACCTTTTTTTGTTATCTTCTTCACTGTAACCGTAATACCTAACCCTACAAATCTCGACTGATGATAATCGGGTGTTATTGGAAGGCTAGGGCTCACATGATTTTTGAAGAGTTGGAGTTTTAAACAAGTAAGCATTTTTTATGGTTCCTCATTGTTATATAAGATGAATCATGCATCACGTTAGCTCACTGTTAAATGGTTATGAAATAGTGAAATACATTTATGCTGAAACGTGAGTGAAAAACTAAGGTATACTGCATGTGTTGATTTTTCAGATTTGATGAGCATTACGTCATAAGATAGTGTTAAAATAATTTTTGGAGTCGAAAGATGAATGAAAACGTGTATGGAATTAGTGCAGAAATTTATGAAAGTTGATATTCATATATGCTCTGTTTTTTCTCTTCGGTTGTACAGATGAGTATTTTTGGTAATTTAAAGATGAACTGAAAATAAATTTAGAGGTATGGAATAGGTGTAAGTTGATGTCTGGAGATGAGAAAGAATGATTAAAAATGTCAATTTGAGGAAGAAAATGAAGAGAATGTACAGAAAATTAAATTCCAGAAAAATAAAAGTGAAAATGCAGAAAATGACAGTGAAGAAAGTGCAGAAAAATGGTGAAATGCATGAATGATCATTTTATGTTTTTGATGACTTTGTTTAAACTTGGATTTTGGATTTTGTTCATGAAAGATTGGAGTTGAATTGAAGTTAGAGAAGAAAATGGAAAATGTACAAGAGATGAAAAATTGCAGCAGTGGAAGTTGGAAACACATAAATGAAAAAAAATGAATGAATTTTTCTGGTTTTCTATATTTGGTGTTAAGTATGGTTTTTTTTTTTTGTTTATGAATGTTTTGAGTTTAATGAGAGTCAAAAATGAAGAGAAGATGAGAGTAGATTAAAAATTGAAGTGTTGAATTTTTGTAATGAACGTCATCTGGGAAGTTCCTGAAAATGAAGAGTAGAGAGTTAAATTTTCGATCTGAACTTCCATGAATTTACTGGACTGATATAAAGAGATTTTGATAAAGTTGTCTTCAAAAAAGTTGTCGATATTTCTTTAAGCTTTCCATTGATATAAAGTTTGTAAATTTTAGAGTTCTGGATCAAAAGTTATGGAGGTTTAAAGTTGAGATGTCGGCAGAGAAGATGAAATAGAGTTGCATCATCGTGCAAAAGCATGACAGTGACTTTTGAAGTTAGGAAAGTTGCACGGTGACTTTGCTGGTTAGACCAAAGGGGTTGACTCACCCTGAACAGCTTTCCTTCTTTTAATCATAACTCTTTCTCTAGACATACAAATGACTTGGTTCTTAAACCATTGGACTCTTAAGACATTGATCTATCTCTCCACCAAAACTCATGGCTATCTGAAATAAATTGAGGAAGATTGAGTCGAAAACATGGGACAGGTAGAGTAAGTGTGTAGTTAAATAGTTCAGTGTCTTATTATCTCTCACACCCGTGAATTATTCTCACACCCATGAATCTTTCTCAAACCATGATTTATTCTCACGGGCGTCACTCCTGCACTGGCGTGATTTTTCACTCTCATGCTCGTGAGTTAATTGCAAGAGTGATGTTTAATTGTCTTTTCATGCTATAGTGCTCCTTGATAGTTTACTCTCCTGCAAGCTGAATAGTCTTACTTCTTTTGATCATAACTTCTTCTATATAAATCCAAATGATATGATTTTTTATTTGGAGTAAATTTGAGAAATAGGACTAAAAGTCATCTGAAGAAGTCAAATTTTTATTCTTTCTCTAAGATATTGAATTTCCGGATGGAATTTGTACATAGTACACTGTTTTTGAATGTGAACAACCCGATAATGTTGGAGGTATATCTTCCAAATTATTGAACCAAATTGAGTAATTTTGATGTCAATGGAAAAATAAGACATAGAGGAACACTTTTCTAAAAGATAGTATGATCAAATTACATCAGTTTTGCTTTCTAATTGAATGTGAATAGTAGACCTAAAAGTGTGACTTGGAAAATTCTGAAGTGAGTCAATGAGAAAGGAATAGAGATTTTAATGGTTTTAGTGAGGCATAAACGTAAGTATAAATTGTATTTAGATGAGTTTTGATATGAGAATGACTTTGTGATGAAATTAAAGGAAAGATACCTGGGATTGTCATAAACATGCATTGTAGACAATTCATTTCATACATGTGCATTATTGAACAATTATGATTGTGCATATTATGATATATGTATATGTTGTTTGAGATAGAGGAGCAACTAGAACGTCAACCTTCAGACGTTGCCGGAATTTCCAAGCATTAGCTTCGGGAGCAACTTGTGAGTAACCTAGACGATTTCTCTCAATTATTGTTTCCTTAAATTATGCTTTGAATGATAAATGAATGTGAAATGAATGTGTTTGATTGTTGATTCCAGACAGAAGGTCCGATGATTGTGAATGTGGAATGTATATTGAAGTGCTGCTTGAATGTGAATGTAAAGACCTAAGTGCTTTTTAATGTGAGTGATTGTGGTACATGTATTCCATTCATGAATGCACAATCAGATACTGGCAGTTGTGACCAGAGTAGTCACCGATCAGAGCTTAAAGCTCAACGAGTGAAAAGAGCCTCGAGCTCAAATAGTGATTAAGAGCCTAAGGCTAGCTATGTATAATAAGCCCTGTATCCCCCAAGCGAATAAGGGACAGTTATTAATGAGCCCGGTATCCAAAATGGATATGGGACAGTTCAAGCACTCGGTCACAACAACTTAATAAATGGAAAGTGTCTCATGAGCATTTCATATGCATTTATATCAAGTATGTTTGATTGATTGAAATGTCGAAATTTCCTACACTGGAGTAAAGGTGTGATACATGATCTACTATGCAGAATTATGAATCACATGTTATGTGAAATGGTGTATTGCATGAATTGAGTGAACCGTCAATGATGGTTACCTCATTGAGTTCGGAAAACTCACCTAAAATTTGTAATTATTTTTTAGGCTTGACGAGTACCCCGTTATACAAACGGGAGTATACCTACGGCATGCAAGTAAAAGATAGAGGTCGGGATCAGTTAGCGTCTGCATTATTATTTCCTTTATTTTTGTATTAAATTAAGTCTTCCGCAATTATTGTAACTTATGTATTCGAATATTTCTATTTTGAAATAAATTTCCAAATCAGAAATGTTTGTATATGGTTCTGGCAATGTAATGAAATTTTGTATTTGTAACGGGCCCAAATGGCTATTGAATTTTCTGATGATTGTATTGCTATGATTGGAAATGTTTATGACATAATGTGGGCCCGATTTGGTTATCGATTTCCGCATATATTTGTGGATTAAAAAAAATTGTACTGAAATTTGTATGATTGGGTGCTATAGCATGCCACCCTCGCGGGGCACGGACTCGGATATCCCTCAGGATGTCGGGTACGTGTCTTGCAGGAGTGGGCTATTACACTCGGGGCCATACAATTTGGTAATACATATCATGATGCAATACTGCTAACTCCCTAATTGGAATGCCAACCTTATCACATTCCCTTAATTCCTATTTGTTTTACTAAAGGCAAATCTAATTAAATTCCATTAAAATTTAATGATATAGTCTTATAATAGCCAAATCAAGTTATTCCATATTCCGTCAAAATAAAAGTCACTCTTTAATGTCTTTTTTTTTCATTGTTGCTTTTAATTTAGTTCATATAACATTCGAGACATATTCATCTCACTAATTAATCATAATAACATGTATATCAAATTTCCAAATTCAATCATAATGTATGCCAAGTAGGGAAATACAAATTATAAGTCAAAAATATACTACTTCATTTAGCATCCAATTAAATATTTTTAACATTAATTTTAGAAACCCTCAATTTTGTCTCAAGAACCCTAAATTACATAATACACAATTTTTAAGGAAAAAGAAAATCTCTTGAACAGGTACCAAATTAATGTCCAATTCTTCAAATTAAGCTTCAATAAACTTCCATTTCACCGTCAATTCCCTATTCCTTCTCTTTCCCTTTCTCTCTCTCCTTCAATTCCTCTTCTTTATCTTCATAATATTGCATAACAACTAAATTTCATGCATTTTTATTCATAATGCATGCAACTACACTAAAATCATGTACTAAAAACAACCAAAACTTCATTAACTTATGTTATTAATTTTAGGTACTATTCATCAAGAAGACCCATATACTTTTTCTTCATATTTTTCCCAAAATTCTTGTTGATACGGTGAGCTTAGGGACCCTAGATTGATGATTTAGTGTTTAAAAGTTGATTTAGGGGTTAAAAATAGAGAAATTACTCTTGAAAATGGAAGAAAATGAAAGAGACGGGAGAAAGAACGAGAAAGCTTGTTCTCGGCAATTTTGGGGGAAAGAAGAGAAGGTAGGGGGCCAAAAAAATGCCACGTGGTCCGTTAAATTTTTTTCCAATTTTTCTTTAAGATCGAAAATTAACTTTAACTTTTAATCCATTCTTTTTTTTTCTCAATAAAAATATGCATAAAAATCAAAATAAATACCTAAATTAATATTATTTATTCTCCATTAATATTTTTTGGATTGGTTTTCACCCCTTTCTTTGGTCAAACTTTGAACACTGGTCAACTTTTGATCAAACCTTTAAAATAAACTCGTTTTAACCTAAAATGCCAAATAGAATGCAGTTTGGATTCCAGGTGTCATTTATGGAAGATATATCATTGATTGGAAATGACATATCAATGTATCAATTTGTAAAGATTT
Source organism: Erythroxylum longipes (assembly GCA_027563885.1). Classification (NCBI taxonomy): domain Eukaryota; kingdom Viridiplantae; phylum Streptophyta; class Magnoliopsida; order Malpighiales; family Erythroxylaceae; genus Erythroxylum; species Erythroxylum longipes. The sequence continues at coordinate 7,930,492 of JAOQMS010000006.1, read as the reverse complement.
AGTTATCCAAGAACTTATCTATGAAAGATATGAGAGAAGCAGCCTATATTCTAAGAGTAAAGATCCGTAGAGATAGATCAAAAAGGTTGTTTAGCTTATTCCAATCTACGTACATAGATAAAGTACTAAAGCAATTTAGCATAGAGAATTTTAATAGGGGATTCTTAACCATATCATATAAGATTTCTCTCACACAAATTATTCTTTCTAAGACACACGAAGAGATGGATAAAATGGATTGTCTTCCATTTTCTTTGACAACTGGAACAATCATATATGCGATACTATTTACTAACTAGATATCTCTCATACTTTGAGCTTAACAAGTAGTTTTCAAGTCAATCATGGTGATGGTTACTAGACAGCTGTGAAAAATATCTCAAAGAACTTAACAAGGACTAAAGATATTTTCTTGGTTTATGAAGGAGCTAAACTGAGAGGTCAAAGGTATTTAGATGCTAGTTTTTAGCCTAATCCAAAAGGTAGTAGATTACAGTCAGGTTATATCTTCATTATGAATGGTGCGGTAAGTTAGAAGCGTTTTAGACCACCAACAATTACATATTTTACGACTAATACAAATAGACATGTCAATTTTGGGCCGGCCCAGCCCGGCCTGATTTTGGCCCGAGTTTGACGGACCACGGGCCGACCATGCAAAACAGCTTTGTTTTGTCCAAAACGACGCTGTTTTGTATTTTTTATATTAAAAAATATAGACGGGCTGGGTTTGGCCCGGCCCACTGGCCACGGGTTGACAGCGGGCCGATCTGCCCATCGGCGGGTTGGGCCGTGGGCTGGGCCATCCCAGCCCGCGGGGGCCACAGTCGCCTACGGCCTGCCTTTTTTGAGGCTGGGTCGAGCCGGCCCGGCTCATTGACATCCATAAATACAAAGTACATTTCAATGTCATTGTCAACAAAGGAAGTAGTTTTGATTAAGAAGTTCATCACCGAACTTGGAGTAGTTTATAAAATTGTTAAACTAATAGCATTATACTATGATAGTAATGACACTATTACATAGGCAAAGAAACTAAGTTCTCATCAATATTCTAAACATATACTTAGGAAGTTTCACTTGATTGAGGAAATAGTAGAGCAGAATGACATAACATTAGAGCGAGTTCCCACTAAAGAAAATCTTGCAGATCCTCTCACTGACTCATTGTTTCAAAAAAGACATGGTCAACATATGGATGAATATGGTATTAGATATTTAGGTAATAGGTTTTAACGCAAATAGGAGATTGTTAGTTTATGCTCATGCAATCAATCGATTATTTGCAAATTTATATCTGACATTATTATTTTAATTAATAAAGGCATTCTTTTTCTTTATGTATTTTGTTAATTACATTTAATATTTTAACCTAAAGATAATTTTTTGGAATAATTAATATGTAAGTAAAACTATGGTGAAATTATATTTATGAGAAGCAATTTATATTTATGTATTATTCCTAGGTTTTTCCTGGTTGTAGTTTCATCAAAACAAGATATTGATGAAACAGTAAAACTATCACAAATTATATTTCTTTCTTGTTAAGTAAGTAATTGATCTCTTAAATTCAAGTATGGAGATACTTAAAAAAATGTGTGGGTGCTTATTAAAGAACAAGTTCACTGAACTTACCTGATTATGAGGATTCTAAATGAAATATTACTTATGTGTCTATAGATTTTCTTATTATAATGGTTTTATAATTGATCTTTATCCTTAAGATTACCAAAGTATATCATGCGACAATTATAGTATTTTGATGCTACTTATGATTTATTATATTTAAGGTAGCTCAGTTAGTAATACTTATATATAATATGAAATATGTAAAGATAGTTGAGTAAGTCAATAAAGTATTCGTCACTTTAAAGTAATTAGAGAGAATGTTCTACTATTCTTGATTAGTAATGATTTAAGAAATTCTCTAACTAGAGTGAATTGACATTTGAAAAGTATTTTTCAAATATCAATAAGTGATACTAAGATGGATGTCGGGGAACCTTCAGGCCTAAAGGAAGCCTTCTCAGTGCTTTCTAGAGAGAACTTCAAACAGAAACACTTGATAGAGGATAAAGCAGATCCCTAAATCTCTAAGCCTGTGAATATGAGCTTGCAACCCATTGGAGCCTATAAGAGGAAGCTAATACCCCTGGTACCCAAGGCAAACCTGATGCACTTTCCATAGGTGTTGAAGGATGGAGTGATTTCACCCCCAAGAGACATTATTGACGCGGACATTGGTGTTTGGTCCTCAGCTCTCATCAACTTTTTCTGGAATAAGAGGTCAGCATTCCCTATGGTGAAGGCTCGGGCTCTTTCCAGATGGAGTTCTAAGGGTCTGGAATGAGTGTTGTTAAATAAAGATAGGTCGTTCCTATTCAAGTTTGGCAAGATTTGTGAAATGTAGGGTATAGTCGAGCAGGGGCCCTCGCACATTAGGGATCAACCTCTTCTCTTGCATAGATGGAGTCCAAGTATGGAAATGGATAGGGGCTTGATAGAGAAATTCTCGATGTGGGTCCATCTTTATAACCTCCCCATGGAATTGTGGACGCTCCAGCGATTGAGCTATGTGGCAAGTGCCTTAGGTAAACCTCTAACACTAGACTCTCAAACTCTGAATATGGAAAGGGTTGGCTATGTGAAAGTTTGTATTAAGATACCCAAATAATCGGTTCTGCCTGGTAATCTTACTGTGAAGAGTGTGGGAGAAAATGAGGAAATGGTTCTAAAGTCCATTCAACTGTCTTACCTATGGAAACCAAACGCTAGCAAGAAATAGAAGTCGACTGGAAAAATTATTCAACTGGAGAACAATGCGAAAATCCCATCTCAAAATACTTTTAAACCTACCTTTGAGATTAATGCCCATTGTGATGCTGAGGTTACAGTGACTCTTAGGATATGTGTTGAGGGTTTGTCTACAATAAAAGTGGAGTAGTGGAAACACTGAATACCATGGAAACAAAACCTGCAATGGATTCTCAGGAGAAGAACTAAATGCCCAATTCCAATGTAGAGACAACTAAGGAAGTACCAGACCTTGATACCACTAATGGTAAGCCATTACCTTCTAATTTGGAGGAACTAGAATCAATCCAGACTTTAGTTGTTGCAACAAGAAAAAGTACTAATAGGAAAAAAGGAAAGAAGAAAAATAAGGGATCATCTTCTCGGAGTGCCTTTTCTAATTTGGAATATGCAGGGCCTAAATGACCTTAAGAAGAGGTCTATACTGAGAAACGTTATTAAGGTGAAGAAGCAATTAATAATAGGATTGTTTAAGACTAGAATAAAGGATATGTCTACCTTTAACGCTCAGAAATTTTTGGACTCACAATAGAGTGCTTATCTAATCATAGGTCCTATTACAATAGGCGGATTGTATGTATGTATGACTCGGGTATGATGGATGTCCAATTTGAAGAAGAAATTGATCATCATATGCACTTATTGTGTAAATTTGTAGGGCAAGCTCCGTGGTTTGTGCTCACTCTGATTTATGTGGCCAACTTTGCGTTCCAACATTCTTCTTTGTAGAGCTATCTAAAAAGGCCCAATGACATTACTTCCGATCCTTGGATTGTGGCTGGAGACTTTAACTGTATTCTTAATCTGATAAAGGCAGAAGGCAATACTCAATACTCTATTGCTAATACAAATGAGCTCACAAACTTGCTAAGCGGGTAGAGCTTACAGATTTATGCTTAAATGGAAGATTACTCACTTAATCTAACAATCAGTAAGGGGCTATGCTCATCTAAAAGAAGCTAGATATATGTTTAGTTAACTCAATAATGAATTTCCCTAATCCTTTGTTCATTTTGGGGAAAACTTGACTTCATACCATGCCTTCATGCTCATTCACTGCTAAGTTCAACTAGAGGGGTTTCAGGATATTGGTCATAGCTACTGGCAACAAAATTTTTGAGGTTTTAAAGCATATCAATTGATGCAGAAACTAAGAAGGATAAAAGAAGCATTAAAAAATATGTCCATTCTCCGTAATAGAGTTCAGCAGGCCCAGGAGAAGTGCTACAATCACCAGAAGGATGTCAATAAGAGAGAGCTCGAGTGTAATCTTCTCAAAGAGTACCAATAGTCATTAGACCTTCACCATTCCATCCAGAAGCAAAAGGCTAGATTGAATTGGATTAAAGAAGGTGATGCCAACACTAAATTCTATCATGCTTCTATCATGGCTAGAATAAATTTCAACAAAATTATTAACCTATAGGATAGTAATGGAATCATCTTTCTGACTAAGAGGCCTTACTTGAAATGGTGAGAAACTTCTTCTCGTAACTGACGGTACTAGATTTGGGAGAGATGCCAACTGTCAATATGAAGAGGATGTTAGTAGGAGTCATTTCATAGGAGAGTAAGGCAGCTCTGATTATCCCCTTCTCCTTGCAAGATATCCAATCAATAGCTACGCAATTACATCCTTCCAAAGCCTCAGGACTGGATGGTTTCACAGCATGGTTCTTCCTGCAGACTTGGGAAATCACTGGATCATTGGTGGCTGAAACAGTATTAGAATTCTTTCAGAATTTCCAATATGCTGAAAGAATTGAATAATACCTATATTTGTATGGTGGCCAAACACAAACACCTAATGCATATAGGGATTTTCACCATATCTCGTGTTGCAACATAGGTTACAAAAGAATAGATTGCAATGGGTCCTTAAGGATACAGTGGCAGCAACTCAAAGGGCATTCATTTTGGGTCGGAATATCATAGATAACATTCACTTACTTCAAGAACTGGTGAAAGATTACTCTTCAGGGAAGCAAATAAACAGCTGCATGTTAAAGATTGATTTCTACAAGGCATTTGACATGGTAAATTGGGGATTTTTCAAAACCTTCCTGGAAATTCCACCTACCTTTATTAATTGGTTGACGGAGTGTATACGGACCCCCCTCCATAAATGTTTTGGTGAACGGATCACCTTCAAAACTATTCAGAAATCATAAAGGCCTCCAATAAGGGGACGCTCTTTCCTCATACATTTTCACCTTGGTAATGGAGGGCTTATTTAGACTCATCCGCTCACTTACATCTTCTAATGGTAACTTCAAGTACCATCAGAAATGTCATGATCTTCATCTCACGCATTTATCCCTTGCAGATGATCCCATTTTATTCTATGTTGCGGATCTAACCTCAGTAACCATTCTTATGAATACATTAATGAATTTCTCGAAATGGTCTGGCTTACAAATAAACATGGAGAAAAGTTATCTAATTGTTTCAACTGATGTTTGCAACTCTAATGATCTTAGCAAAGCTACAAGGCTTTGTGTTCACCCCCTGTTATCAAATATCTTGGGATAATAATTTCTCCCTCTTAAGTTAAAGTTTGCAGATTGCATCTCTATTTTGGAAAGGTTAAAAAGCAAAGTCCTCTCTTGGAAAAATCATTTTCTTTCCTATGCAAGAAGAATCACCCTAATTATATTGTTATGAGCAGTCTTCACACCCACTGGTTAACCTATACGATCTTGCCTCGTAAGATCATCAAAGAGATCGATCATCTTCTCAAAGCATTCCTATGGTCTAGTGGTTGTGATTCAAGGAGGAAGGCAAAAGTCAAGTGAAGTGATATTATCCTTCCGAAGAGGCTTGGAGGACTCAGTATCCAATCTACGGTGATCATGCAAAAATTATTACTTAGAAAAAACTTTAGAGGTTGGTTACAGACAAAAAAGCACTTTGGACTAAATGGATACGCCAAATCCATCTTCAAGGTCATAACTTCTAGCATATAGACATTTCTTCCCATTTCTCTTAGTTTTTTAATGAAATATTGAAGATGAGGACTTGGCTGTGTCCTTATATCAAGCAAAGAATTAATGGAAGGAGAAACATTTGGGTATGATTTGTCAATTGAATAGAGATTAGCCCCTTTATAAACCACCTTAATCATGACCAAATGCGTAATCGCGTGCCATTGGGTGCAAGAGTATTAGGTCTAATTATCAATGGTAAATGGAGGGCTAAGTTCAGGGGATTTGCCTCTCTAAGAACCTAACTCCTGTAGCTGGGGGACGTTATGTTAGACGACACTATCTACTGGGTTCTGAACTCAAATGGTGTCTTCTCTAATACATCTTGCCATCATATATTAAGGCACAATATTACTCAAGTTTCTTGGCATCACCTAATATGGAAGAACAACATGAACCCTAAAGCTTCATTCATCACCTGGTTAGCAATAAAAAAAATAAACTCATGACCAAACGTCGATGATTCAACTTGATTAATGTTTGCTGCAAACTTTGCCAAAATGGAGATGAGGACAGAAATCACCCTTTTTAATTATATGTACTCTAAATCTATATGGAGTAAAGTAAAGTATCTGGTGGGAGAGATAAACCATCTCTTTGAATGGGAGCCTACACTGTCTTAGTTCGTCAACCACACGAAGGACAGCGATAGAAATGTGGAACTACTTAGGCTTGCGTTTGTCTCTACAATTACTCGATCTGGAAAGAGCAGAATAGGAGAATTCATAATCTGGTTGTTGAAGATACACATCATCTTACAGACAAACTTCTTAACTGGATTTGTGCTACAGTATTGGCCTGGAAAGCTGAACATTTAATTACCCCCGATTTGAGGAGTAAATGGAACATATGAAGTTGGTTGTTACTTGCCTGTAATCTATTGTTGTTAAACTTGTGACTTGCTTCTTGCTTCATATTCTGCGTTAATATTGACAAACTAACCTTATAATTAGTATGTCTTCTACTTTGGTATATTTGTAATAGTTTAGTTATAGCCAATATAATTACTTATTCATTTCCCAAAAAAAATCTTCTTGTCTTTTTTTATTAGTAAGAAATAGGAATAACGGAGTTAGAACTCCTACTTATTTCTCTCAAGTATTAAGGTTTTTTTCTTAATTTTGTAGATATAATTAGAGACGGAACCATTGAAGAGCTCATAATTGACATCTCTTAAACAAGTTTTTGTAGGAATTCAAATCAAGTACAATTCAATTATCTTTTATAATTCATATTTCTTAAGTTATTCAATTATTGATATTCGATAAAAATGTAAAAAAAATTTCTATGTTATTCATAATTAGATCATAGTTAATTTTCTCATAAATTACTCTTGGATAGTAAGAGTTGATTTTGACCATCCTGAACCCCGTTTAGTCCTTTTAAATACTAATCATGATCTCAAACCTGGCGTAAGGACTACGCAGGAATTCTTTGGAGCTTGGGCCATATTGTCTCTAGGTCTTTTAAGATTGGAGTACTTGAATATTGGGCTAAACAAATCAGAACTGGAGCTTTCCTCAATACATACTTAGACCCATATTACGACCCAGCTTAATTTGATTGGGACTAAATAACTTCATCGAGCTATACCTGAAATCCAAAATGAGAAAACCAAGCATTGACCTCCATTTCTATCTACCGGTACATGCCAGTGCCATTCTTTGAAGATGATGTGGATCTCCTTGGCAAAGGAAAGTGGTTGCATTGATCTGCAAGAATTCTTGAACTAGTTTACTCTCCAAATTTAGAACATCTCAATCATTAGGTTTTATTACCACTGACTGCCTCATCGTAAATGTCCATTGTCCCCAACTAATCTTTTGAAGGCCCCTTCGATTAATTTTCAAGTAATTTACATTTTTCTGTTATCCTCAAGTGATTAATTGAGAAATGTTCCTTCTTCATGGGCAGAATTCAAATTCTCAACTTTGAAATGGAATTTTTGTACTTCTATGTTACTTTTAATATATAAAAATCACTCAGGAAAAAAAAACACCATTTACTTTTAACATATAAAATCACTCATTAGAAGAAAAAAAAAAGCATTTTTTCTAATTGAGCATGTAAACTAATTAATTTGACCTTCTTCTTTCTTTGTTTCCTTGTTATATTCTATATAGAAGAAACTTTAAACATGAAGGAATCATCTGTTTCAGTCCGAGTCTCCTTTCTCTATTTGGCTTCTGCTCTACCATCTGCTTCAAATTCAAAGCTAAGCCATCATAATCTTAAACATTGTGTATTGAAAGAAGATTCTGGATTCAATCGTCTAGTAGTGTTCTCTAAGTCAAAAAATTCTTAGGTTTAGTTAAATGATGTTGAACCATTGGCAAGATAAATGGAAGCCCCTCACATCCACGGTCGATTTTCTTGTCGTCCTTTTATCTTTTTTCTTTCCAATCCGAGGGACATTTCAATCTCGTCAATGGTGCCTCCAATAATTAACCAAAAGCTCTACAATATTCACCTAAATATATATAAAACGATGTGCGAAATATTAATTTATTGTACCTTTTTTCTGGTGCGGAACATTTCAATCTCGTCAATGGTGTCTTGGTTTCACATTTATAATCATTTACATTTGCTCCATCATGTCATCCACGAAACTTCTTGCGTTGCGTTCCTGGGAAAGTTGCATTCCTTTGCCGGTAAAGTAATCTCCTGGGGCCTTGAAGAAATTGACAATCAATTTCTTCCTTGAAACTTCTCCTTAATAATGACATCAAACAGGGTTCCTAAATCAGTCAGTACGTAAAGGCTGTACGTACTGTAGTTGCTGGGCCCGAAAGAATGAGTAGTAACACACACGTATATATATATATATATCTAAAAAAAAGCCACGTTCTTTCAAAACTTTCATCTTTTTATGCTCCCATTTTCAAAGCCTTCATCAGAAAAGCTCGTCTTCCTCCTACCCGTTTAGCTGGCCCTTCTCTTAGCTAGCTCGACCTTTTTTACCCTAAAGCGAGAACAAAAAATCTAATGGATCTTGATGGTACGGATGTGGATGTGGATGTGGACGTGGATGTGAATTTGGACGTGGATTCCCGTAATGACTGGACTGTGTATCTTTGATGATAGATGCGTTGAAACCCTCGAGCTAGATATTATTTCACTGGTTTCTTGTTCTTTTCAATGAAACAAACAAGCAGTTTCGTTCAAATAAGATCAGATATGTCACTGTTAATACAGAAGCCACAGATGACAGGTTCACCAAGGTCATCATTCATCTATTTGAAGAGGTATATATGCAGCTAGTTAATTCGTTTAATATAGAAAATTTTTTCGTATAAGTCAATCTGATTGAAGTGACAAGTCTTGTTCAGTGAGACGTTTTAGCTTAAATTCCTGGTATGTTGTAACAATTTTAGAAAGCATCACCAAAAAAATATGCTTTTAGTTATGTTTTTGCAAAATCGTTGCTAAAAACTTAGCTTCGGTGATTTGCTAAAGAGTTAGCCTTTGGCAGCGATTTTCATAATCGTCACCAAAGACATACCCTTTGGCGACGATCGTCAACAAATATTAAATAATTCTCTTTTAATTCGTCAAAACAAAATAATTCAGTTATTTATAATTATAAATATACTAACTTTTACTTGATCATTTTGTGATTTAATACCTATGAATAGGAATCAAATTTAATATTATTAACAATGATTTTAAGTTTAAAAATAAATTTATCTAAAAACAATCTTATTTCAAAAACTTGTAAAGCTGTGAATTCAAAATTAATTAATATTACATAGATTTATACTTTTTATTTTTTAAAAAAAATATATGATTTGACAATTTTATATAATGTCATAAAATTTTCAAATAGTTTTAACATGAAGTTTGTAATTCTCATTATATTCAAATATATTCTCTATTAATTCTATTTATATATTCTATTTTATATTTATTGATATTTAATATTTAATTTCATTTTTAACTATATTGCAATTATATTTTTAAATATATTATAATTAATATAATGATATATGAATGTATACATAATAATTGTAATTAACATAATGATATATGGTAATTAATATGATAATATATGAATATAGAGGTAATAGATAAATTTTTTCATATCTTACTCATCATATTATTCTATTTAAACATATTACTCTATTTATTATATATAAAATCTATACTATTTTATAGAATTTCTACACATATTTAAGAATGTAACATATATGATAAGATTTGGCGATGATTTCAAAATTCATCGCCAAAGCCTTATCCTTTAGCAAAGGGTTAGCCTTTTGCGAAGCTTTTCCTAAATCGTTGCAATCAAAAAACCATTGGTGACGAATTATATAATTGTTACTAAAAGTTGTTCTAAATTGTTGCTGCATATACATTTCTTTAGGCACGATGTTTAATAAATGTCGCTAATGTTCGACCTTTTGGTGACGTTTTCCTATAATCATCGCTAAATGGTGCCTAAAGTTTTGTAGCAGTTGACAAAAGCAAGTCGTTTGTTCCACTAGAAACGACATCATTTTCGTCTTAATTAAAACCTAATGGCGAAGTTGTCTTCGTCTTCCTAACTGGGTTTTAAAATCTTCTTATTCCTCTGCCAATTGTGTTCCAGAAGCCTTGCAAGTCGTCCATCTTCATCTGTCATCGACTTCGTCTTTGGTTATTTGTCCGTCTAGGTAATTCATCCAACTTATCTACTATTTTTTATCATTCCTTTCCAAGTTTGAAAGATGTCATCCAAGATTTCTAGGTTCTTCTCCAATTTATTTTGTTGACCTTATGTACTGATCATATGTATGTTATTTTGGTTTGTTTGTGAATTCAAGTTGGTAAATTAAAAGAGATATGTGAATTCAGTCTTACCTCTCAAAATTGTTTAAGTCTAGTAGTAAACTGAAGAATAAACCTTCCTCATATTAGTTGGTGATGAACCAATTAACATAATTGCCAAATGTAAAACTAGGTTGTTTCTAAGCATTAAGAAAAAACACTGGGACTTCTTATTGCATCAATAACAAAAAATGGACACTTATATCAAAAATGTGATTTCCTTAAATCATGTTTATGCCAAACAAACCTAAGGAATGTATAAAAGTTCTTAGCTACACTTTAAGGTCATAAATCCAAGACAAAAGGTTCCATTCATTTTCTAACGCATAAATAGAATATTTGAGAATAACTTTTACAACATAAGCATAACTAAAATCCTAGGTTAAGATTCAAAAGGCTAATAGTAATACAAAGATTTAAAAAAGAAGTATTCTTATCTAAGTCTAATATTTCTGTAAAAGATCCAAGAAAAATTACCAACCATTGGCAGATGTGTGACATCAAAACATCTCAACAACATGACTATAGGACCAATTCAAGCCTGTTAGTTATGAAAAAATAAATTATTATGTGAATTTAATACTCTTTTAAGTTATTTCTGCCATGAAATAACAATTCGACTAAATCCTATGTTTCCTTTATGTCTAGTGATTTCAATAACACATTTGTGCTACTTTCTTCATATATATTCTTCATGCATAATGTTATCACAAGTTTTTATAATTAGATAAGACTTGTGCTACTTTCTTCACATATATTGCATATTGTAATTTTACACATTCATCAACAATCACTTGTTATAACCTGTAACCTAAGATGTTGAAGAGAATAGGTGGATTGTTTGTAATTGATTCTTTATAGTTATTTTAATTTATTCTTTCTTAAGAGTTCTCTGATATGCTTGTTAAGAATGATGAATCAATAATTTATTTACAATCGTAGTCGAACAAAAGGTGTTGAAGCTCATAACAGCGAAAGCACATATTGAATCAAATCTTACAGTTTTTGCTTCATAATTAAGAGGTATGTTTAAAACTTACTACTTATACATCTACCTTTTGAGATTGGTTCATACTTCCTATTCTTAACATGTTCAATTTCATTCTTTCGTTGAATTAAAACTTAGCATTTGAATTTAAATTGACTTATCATTATGTTATTTAGAACTTAAATTGCATTTAATAATTTACTTTTAATTGTATAGCTACATGGATAAAAGTTGGATGTCTCATCAGAAATGGTCCACTCAATACTTAGAAGGAGTGGAAGAGCTTCAAGCAAGTTGTAAAAGATCAAATGGGTTTCAAATGTGAAATTCGTTGTCCATTTATAGATTATTTAATTTCAACATTCAAAGTCAAATTTTGGTATATAATTACTTGGTAATCTAAGACATAGATAAAATTTATGCTCTATAGATTTATTATGGTGAATTCTTTAAAGCAATTAATGCTAGAAGTGTTGATACAGGTTATGATGGTGGTAATAATAATGATGTAGATTATTGTGATGTTAATGATGGGATTAGAGAGATGTTAGAGGATTTGGAGAATTATATGGAGACTATAAATGATACTGGTTTTCCTAATACATTTGATAGTATTACAGAAGAGAAATTTGAGAAGTTATTAAAAGTTGCTCAAGAAGGATTATATCCAGGATGCTCAAATTTCTCACAGCTATCTATTATTGTCAAGTTGTTGCATTTGAAGGTATATGATAGGTGGAGTAAAAAATCTTTTGACATGCTAATTGAGTTGCTCAAATAAAAAATCTTTTGACATGCTAATTGAGTTGCTCAATGATGCATTACTAGTTGGCCACAAATTTCCCAAATGTTACTTAAAACCAAAAAATTGTTAAGGGACCTTGGATTAGGATATACATCAATAAATGCCTGTAATTATGATTGTACTATATTTTGGAATTACAGTAAAGATCTTAAAGAATGTCTCATTTATGGTACATCAAGGTGGCAAGTGGATGACGGAAAAGGAAAAAAGATAACCCATAAAATCTTGAAATACTTCCCTATTAAACCACAACTATAAAGGCTTTTTATGTCAATAAAAACAACCATAGAATGAGGTGACATAAAGAGAAATGCATTGATGATAATATTATGAGTCATCCGACAGATTCAAAGGCATGGAAAAACTTTGATGGTAATTAAGTATCCACGGTTTACATAGGATTGTCTTAATTTTTGACTTAGATTAGCCTCTAATGGATTCAATCCATTTATTAATATGAGTACTTCTTATAGTATATGGCTGGTAATTCTTATGCCATACAATTTACCCCTACGGAAGTATATGAAAGAGTCTTTTTTGTTATTGTCTTTACTTATTCCAGTACCTACTACTCTTGTAAAAATATTGATGTATATATGCAGCGACTAATTAATGATTTAAAACATCTCTAGAAGGTTGGATTAGAAACTTATGATGTTGTTGAAGGTGAAAAAATTAGAATGCGTGCAGCTATTTTGTGGATTATAAATAATTTTCTAGCTTATGACAATTTGTATGGATGGAGCACTAAAGGGTATATGACATGTCTTGCGTATAACCATCAAACTTATTCAATGAGGCTATGAAGTAAAATATGTTTTATGGAACATTGTTGTTACTTGGAACATGGGTATAGATGACGAAGAAGCAAATTGTTTAATGGTAAAGTAGAACATATTGAAGCTTCTTTCCACTTGTTTGATGATAATGTGGTTGAGCAACTACCACATTTGGGTAAGTTTACATTGGAAAACACTCAAGTAATAGAAAGAAAAAGCAAAGTTCTCTTGATCTTAATTAAAATAGAAAAGTGTATTTTTCAATTTGCCATATTCGAAGGAATTGCTATTGAGGCATAATCCTGATGTGATGCATATTGAAAAAAACATTTGTGAGAATATTTTAGGTATTTTGATAGGAATTGATGGTAAATCGAAAGACATAATTAAGGCTAGATTAGAATTAGAAGATATGAATATAACAAAAGATTTGCATTTGAAAAGAAGAGATGATGGGTCATATATGCCCACCTGTATGTTATAACTTGTTAAAAAAGGAGAAGCAAGCTTTTTGTCAATTTCTTAAATCAGTTAATTTTCCTAATGGATATGCATCTAATATAGCTCGTTGTGTCAATGCTAATGAGTGAAAAGTTTCAGGGTTAAAAAGCTATGATTTTCATGTACTTCTGTAACGATTACTTCCTGTTGGAAGACATGGGTGTTTGCCGAAGGATGTGTCCATAACTTTTTGCATAATTGGGAGAGTTTTTTAAGCAATTATGTTGTCAAACACTGAAAGTAGAAGAGCTATGTAAGCTTGAACTAGTTTTCCCCCATCTTTTTTTTAATGTTATGGTGCATTTGGCAATTCACTTATCGTATGAGGCAAAACTTTACGGATCGGTTCAATTTTGATGGATGTTCCTTATTGATAGGTAATTTATATTAACTTCAACTATTTTTTTCTTAAGTTATTAGTTATTAACAATTGTTAATGTTTTATATTTTGATGGAAGACATAAGATTAACTTCCCATAATGGTTTAGGACTCGAGTAAGTTATTCATGAAATAGTATGGAAAAATGAAAATTGTAGGTGAGATTAACTACTAATTATATTTTTTTCTATAGATGATAAGGTTATATAATTGTAAATTGCCAGAGGCCATGACAACATTATATGCTTTGACATGTAGGTCTCATATATGTGGGAAAAACTATACAGGTTGCATTGCTTAGAAGAGAAAATTGTGGGGTTATTATTGAGGGACAACATAAGGATGATTTTATTGACTTCTACGGTGTCATCTTAGAAATAATAAAGTTACATTATATCAAGGATAAAAAGGTTGTTCTATTTAAGTACAAATGGTTTAAGCTTGGTGACAAAGGGATGAACATAAAAGTGAACAACAATATTACTAGCATCAATGTTAGTAACACATAGTATGATAATAAACCTTCTGTATTTTCAAGTTAAGTAAGTATTCTACCTCAATGACATTGTATTGGGTAGGAATTGGGAAATTATTCAAAAGTTTCAAAACTAAAATATTTTATTTTTGTGAAAGGGAAAATGGTCTGATGGGTGAAGATGGTGATGAAGTATATTAAGATATTGAATCAGACCTAATAATGGATCCCTACAAATAGAAGATAAAGATATATCATCATTCTGTAGGAGATATGTTAATCTCAGTAAACTAGATGCAAATGAAGTACAAGCCAATCTTGTGGTATAAAGAGATTAAGACTATATTTAGGATGAATTTGAATTTCAAGATCTTAATCATGAATCATGATGATTGAAGGTAATAAAAGTATTATTTTATTATTTCAAATGTAAAATTGGTAATATTTATGTTAATGCATCTTGTTGATGCTTGACTTATATTAATATGATTAATGATTATTGACTTACATTAATTCGTATTGTTGATGATTGACTTATGCGTATTGTTGATGGTTAACATATGTTAATGGGTATTATTGATGATTGACTTATGTTAATTCGATTAATGATGATTAGCTTATGTTAATTTTCATTATTGATGGTTGACTTTTGTTAATGCGTATTGTTGATGGTTAATTTATGTTAATGCATATTATTGATGTTTTACTTATGTTAATACATATTGTTGATGATTGACTTATGTTAATACGCATTGTTGATGATTGAATTATAATAATGCTTATTGTTAATGATTGAATGTATGTTAATAATGATGATTGGATGTATTATAATGTTACTAAAATTTAGGTTTTTTTTATGGATATCCAATATAATGGCAACTGGTAGAAACAAAGGGAAAAAGGTGGCAGGCATGGAAATTGTACAACAGAGGGATCTGTAACTTCAATCAAATCAATCAATTGGTGTCATTAATTCAATTCTTAGCTAACAACAACATTCTACCTCAGCCACCAATGAAATTAGTCATACACAACTTCATTATGCCTTAAGCAACAATGAATCAACTAGTGCAGAGGGATCGCAAGTTTGTTAATCTTTAACACCTACAAATAAACATTTGCTCAAATATATATTTAGATGTTTTAAATTTTCCTTATCATTAGTGATTTGTTGTCAGGTTCCAATGTTAAAATTTAGAAATGTAGAGATAAAACTAGAAGTTGTGAATTACGACGAATGGATGTTGCAATGAATTACAAGTTGTCAATAGATACTCAGCAAGGTTGTCCTATAGACAAGATCCAATCAACAAAATTGTCAAGTGACTTGGGCATTATTGCGAGAATAGAATTACCTTGTCTGAGGCATGTTAAGGACTTGATGGAAGATCTTGAAAATGTTTTAGACAAAGTTGTAGTAATTTTTCAATATATTTAACTATATGCAATATTGTTTTAATTATTTTAAGATTAATTACACTTTTACTTATTGTTCATAGTTGAAATTGAATATTGTCAATATTGAGAACCCGGATGTTTCAAACTATGTGACTTAATTTTTAAAACAAAGGACTAAGGATCACCGTTATAAGTTACATTAGTATTATAAATCTTTTCCTTCTAATGAGGCACGAAGACATGTTCTTGAACGAATGTCTCCAAAACATTTGAATAATTAGTATGACTATTAGGTTGACCCCAAAGTCAAGGTTTGTTTTCTTTTCTTTCACATTTGCTTCCATTAATCTTGTTAGATGATTAAATGACTACCTAATCTTTTTTCCTTTGTTTAGGAAAATTATGAGAAGGAAAAGGTCAATAGAGGAAAAATGAAAATACCTCACATCAAATGTCCAAATCATTATTAGTCATTCAAAATGAATATGTAAGATCCTTGTTTACAACTTATAACCATATCAATAAACACTGTATTATTTATTGTGCCTTGTATTTTTCTTCCATAAAATAAAGTGAGAAGGAACAACATAGACAAGAGTGTGATAAGATGACACTATACAAAGTCACTCATTATAAGGAAGGTAAAGAGTAGATGTCAGAAGAAGCAGAAAATAACTATGTAAATATAAAATTTTGTTTAATATTTAAGCTTATTTGTTTATGTAGTAGTCAGTATTAATATTTGGATTGAATATTGGTTATGTATTTTAAATTTTAGAATAAGATGCAAGAGTTGTTGCAGAGATAAATATCTAAAGGGAATGAGGTCAATGTAGAAAACATTTGCAATATCGTGCTTGGTATACGTTATGGTTATGTCAAACGTCTTGGCTTTGGCCTTAAGCCAAATGTTTCAACCTCATCACAGAAAGCAGTCATTCAACAACTTCAAGAGGAAAACAAGATGCTTGAGGCTGAATTACAACATATTCGAGCAAAATTGGCTAAACATGATAAGTTATTAAGAAAATTACTTAGTTCGGATTGTGATAGCAATGAAGATGAAAGCTAATGGTATTAATTACATCTTTTATACTTTTTGCTTTCAATTTTTGTTTGCATTATTTAAATTTAATAATTTTTCTTGAACTACAGAATTGATGAAGATGCAACTACTGAGTAATTATGTCATGAATGTTAAAGTTATGTGATGTTTGCTTTAATTAAAACAATATTGCTTCAATAATTACAATAATTTTTAGTATATTTTAACTAAGCTTTTTGGATTATTACTGTCGCACCCCACTCCTGCAAGACACGTACCCGACATCGTGAGTGGTATCCGAGTCTGAGCGCCGCGAGGGTGGCATGCTAGAGCACTCAGTCAGTTAAATCTCATTACAAAAATCTTTTTCATTTCTTTTTAAAACAATGTACACTTTTGCGAAAAATCAATAATTAATTCGGGCCCGTTTCGATCATAAACTTTTTCAATCACATATATAATAATTGCACTAAAAAAATCAATTTCATTTACAACCCTTTCCATTTTGGAAAGTTATTACAAAAGTAGATTGATCAATAAACATGATACAAAAATCTCATAATACATTCTTTCATACAAAAATAATAATATTGAAAATAATTATGCAGACGCCAACTGATCCGGATCTCTATCTCTCACTTGCATGCACGGGGTATTCTTCTGAGCTCTAAAAAATATTTGCAAATTTTGGGTGAGTTTGCGAACTCAATGAGCGACCATCATCGATGGCTCACCCTGTCACATAACACATAAATCACATTCACAACATTTCACATTTCACAATCAATATAATTTAATCAGTCATATCATGCATATGCAGTGTGTATGAGACTCACTTTCCATTTATTACTTTGTTTTGACCAAATGCCTAAACTGTCCAATATAGGGCTCATTGATAACTGTCCCATATAGGTCTCATTGATAACTGTCCCATATAGGGCTCATTAAACGTTGAGCCTGAGGCTCTGAATCACTTTTCAGCTCGAGGCTCTTTTTCACTCGTTGAGCTTTAAGCTCTGATTGGTGGCTACTCTGGTCACAACCGCCATTACATTTCATGCATTCATGAAATGAAATGCATCAATCACATTTGCATGATCCCATTCAATCACATTCCTATATCATCGGA
>JAOQMS010000006.1:7883831-7907444 GCA_027563885.1 Erythroxylum longipes | reverse complement strand
GTCTAATTTTGTTATATTTGAAGATTGGGATAATGAAACGTACATGTGCATGTTCTTCTCTGTTGAAATTGCCAAGGCTGTTTGTACTAGAATAGCATGTTAGAATTGGAGAGATTGTGTTCTAAATGCAAAGGAAAAATACAGAGGAAGAGTATCGTCTGTGCTGACATCACACACAGATGCAAAATAAAAATACAGAGGAAGAGTATCGTCTGTGCTGACCTCACACACAAACGCAAAGGAAAAATATAGAGGAAGGGTATCGTCTGTGATGACGTCACACACAGACGCAAAGGAAAAACACAAACGAAAAGAATCGTCTGTGCTGACGTCACATATAGACACAAAAGAAAATATAGAGGAAGAGTATCGTCTGTATGACATCACACACAGACGCAAATGAGAGGCAGACGTAAATGAAAGGCAGACGCAAATGAGAGGCAGATGCAAATCAAAGACAGACGATAAAACACAAATGATAGGCTAAACACAGAAGAAGAAGTTAAAAATTTATGCTAATTGACCCGAAGCATGTTTATATGCAAATTGGAGACTCACCAACGCTATCCTTCTAATATTTGGGCTGGAATAGAGATGAGCCAAAAAGGGGTTAGTTTGAATGCAAGTGGTTGTGTAAAAATATTGGTATTCGAATGCGATAGTCGGGCTCCGGAAATGGGGTCCGACACTAGGAGTAAGAACGAGAATTTGTTTTCCTAATTCATAGGTGTAAACAATGCTATATACCATAGTTTTGAAATCAATTGTAGGTGATTAATTCAATTGGTTAATACTTAGGGGATGTTATGTAAAGTTTAGATGTTCTATAAACTTTGGGAAATATGAAGGATACTAGCTATGGAATCATTGTTTCAAATTAACAGTTTTGCATAAATGAGTAATGTTGATAGATCTTGGATGTATAGATAATTAACACCTGATGGTTTCATTAATCCTGAGTTTGTTGAGGGAGTTGAAGCTTTTATTCATTATGCATGTTCTCAACTTGCATATATGAATGGCCCAAAGATCATATATCCATGTAAAAAGTGCAAACACATTAGTTTCCTTCCTGTTGATGAAGTAAATGGGCATTTGTTGAGAAAAGGGTTTCTCCCAAATTATTTTGAGTGGACACGACATGAGAAACCATTGATTTGTAGCACCTCAAGGGGTAATGAAGCACAATCGTCAATGAATTTAAATGAGTTTGAAGGGGGGATTGGATTTAGAATAAATAATTTGGATGCAAATGAAAATCCTTATATGCAAGTGGTTTATGATGCAGCCGGTTATACCTTTCAGGAAAATATAGAAAATCTTGAAGAAAAAACAAACCCACATTCAAAACAGTTTTTTGACTTACTACACTCAGCTGACCAAGAACTATGGCCAAATTGTGAGATAATGACTCAATTGTCCTTAATTGCTTGAATATTGAACATAAATTCTGAAGAGCATATTTCTAATCGTAGTTTTGATAAAATTCTTGGATGGTATAATGAATCATTACCTCCTGATCATACATTGGTTGATAGTTTTTACAATATGAAGAAACCCATTGGTTTGCCTATTGAAAAGATTGATTGGTGCAAATCGAGATGTATGTTGTATTGAGGAGATGATGTAGAATTACAAGAGTGCAAATTTTGTGGTCAATCTAGGTTCAAGCCTATAAAGTGTTCTATGAAACATAAATTAGTACCCTAAAAACGGATGTATTATTTCTCGCTAACTCCGAGACTTCAAAGACTATATGCTTCTGATATCACTGCATCTCACATGAGATGGCACAATGAACATGAACAAGAAGATGGAATAATGAGTCATCAATCAGATGCACTGGTATGGAAACATTTCAACGAAACTCATTATGAGTTTACAGCTGAAAGTCGAAATGTTAGGTCGGGATTGTCGACGGATGGATTTCAACCTTTTGGGCTTGGAAGAGTGAAGAGCAGGCTTGGAAGAGTTTTGAGGGACCAACACAATTAATTAGATAGAAAACGTTGTCGCAGAGGGAAGCATTGGAGAAAAGCAGAAACGCAAGGTGTGAGCTGGTTTTAAGAGGAGTGAGCAATTAAATTGTCATATCTTGCTACAGTGGAGAGACCCATCAAAACAAGGCATCAAGAAAGGAGCTCCAGCAGACAATACACGCACCAACAGAAAGAGGATAGCTGGAAAGAAAAAGAGACAGCTGGAGTGCTTTTTTTGTAATCACAGCAACCCCACCAAGGACGCCACAACAGAGACACACCACGAGGAGCTCCAAATGCACTACACAGGAGAGGAATAAAATAAAAGGCTGAAAACACCAACATAAAGGAGGGGGGCCTAAACTGAAGGGAGCTCCAGGAGATACAAAAAAACCAGCCCAAAACGCTAGCCACCCAAAAAAAAATGTGAGCAGAGGGGAGCTACAGCACGAAGAGACCACCAAGCCAACACACAAGAGAGAAAAAAAAAACAAAATCAACGAGAACAGGTGGAGGCGCGACAGCTGGGGAGGAGCATTCACGTTACACCACAATTAAAAAAAATACTCTCCAACGTTGGCAGCTGGAGGATGTTGAAGATAGATTTTGGCTAGGAGCTGTTAGAGACGAGAGCAAAAACAAGAAGCAGCAGAAGTAGTGACGCAAAACAGGAGCTACAGTGCTCAAAAAGAGAGGAAACCCACCAAAAATGACGCAGCTGCTGGGAGGCATGCAGGAGACACCACGTAGAAACAGTGACGCACAATAGCAGAAAGGTAGCGCAGCAGAGGAGCGACCACGCACGCAACCACATAGACGCACGCACCAAAAGAAGACCATACATGCAGAAAGGGAGACCCGAAAACCAATTTACTCTCTGTTTCATTATTTAATTTCTCCTAATGTTATTTGCTGAGCATAATTTCTGTGGTTTTCATCCTATCATGATTGAGTAGCTTCCTCGAAGCTTCAAGGTTGGGCTGAAACTTTTAGCTAATTTCTGTGGATTAAATCTTGGTTGATTTATAAGTATGAGTTTCATGGTTTGATTTCTCTGTTTTGAAATTGATTTTGCTGGTATTGTGTTTGGCCAACCATTACTTGACATTAGTTCTTAATTGAAGAACCGATAGGTGAAAATTGATAACGGAACTCCAAAATAGTAAACTCATAAATTTCAAATTTAGACATAAACTGAATTTATGAGAGAAAACTGGGTTAGCAAAGAACTTAATGGATTATGCTTGATTGCTAGTTTACGATAGTAGATTAAGATTATTGCATAATACTCCTTTGATACCTTGAAAAAGGATCTAAGAAATTCTAGGCTCAACCGTCTATCAACCAAAAATTTGCCTAATAAATTGATCCAGGTAAAGTCCATAGAAAACGCCAAAAGTGGAATCATCCTTGAAGCTTATCACACTCCATTCAGATTAATTCCTAGAGATATTCGCATCTTTGTTTAGCATTGGTTTTATTTATTTATTTATTTATTTTGATAGTTGAATTTCTTTTAATTTAAATTCCCCATTCTTACACAATTTCTTTGTCCAATTAATTGAGTGATCCAAGCCTAGTACTTACACAATTACTCCCCGTGGGACAATATTATACTATACTACTTAGGACCCGTGAACTTGCGGAACCACATCACTTTCTTTGCACACTCACAATAAGAAACATGACGATGTGAGATTCGTCAACAACAATTGTAGAGAACTAAATGTATGTGAAATTTATGGTTTAATATTAATGCTTAAAAATTATCACTTAATAATATAAACATTGTCTTCTGATAGGATCAAATACAAGAAAGCATTCAGCGACAGTCTCAGCAGTCTGAAGATGTTGATAAGACTGAAACTTATTTTCATGCAGTGGGTGGTAGGGACCGTCGTGGAAGGATATTCGTCTTAAGTTCATTTGTGAATACATGTTATTCGCAATCCTTCACGTCCAGTACAACAGCATCGAATAGGCAGTCCACAACCAATCAAGTCCAAGAGCTTCAGAGCACAATATAGACATTGATGGAGTACATAACTCAGCTCGGTAATGAAGTGGATGAGTTGAAAGGTAAGGATAGCATTTCATCGCACCAATCAGAGCATCCGCTGTCCCCAGATCAATAGTGTACGTTTGGTCATTTCATTTGAATTACAAATACTTATTATGTACAATGTAATGTTTTTATTATCAATTAAGATATTTTTAACTTTGTATCATCAATCAAATTTCTGTTTAAATGTATATTATTAAATTCATAATTGTTTAAATTATGCATCGACCATAACATCATCAAATAAAATTTATTGACGGTATATTTTTTTTTAAATTTCTGGTTCATTTACTCACGGACATTTGTAGTTCCGTCGATAAAATCAGTACCATTTACCGACGAAAAACTACACACCGTCGGTAATCACGGACAAAATAACAATTCCGTCGCAAAATTTACTAACAGCAGAATAACTATCAGTAAACTTACCGAAGGAATAAAGGTAACCGTCGGTAAATATTTTAACAAACTTACCGATGGAAGGTACAAAACCGTCGGTAACAATGCTGACATAATCGTATTGTCCGTTGGCATATTTACCGACAATTAACGGCAAAAAATTTGTCGGTGTATTTACCAACAGAAAATTAAATCTCTATTGGTAAATTTAACGACAGAATCTCTATTTTTCGTTCGTAATTATTACTTACAGCCGTTTCTACTACGCATTTGTCGTCAGTAAAGTCTGTCGCTAACCTAACTTACCGACAAAATTTATACGATTTTCGTTGGTAATTTCTGTCGCTAAACAACATTTTTTTTATAGTGTGTAGCGCACACTTGCATCAACCCGATGATAAATCTGAATTACTATTAGAGACATCTGTAATTATTGTTTTAACCTGTATTCTAACCATCTTTAAATTCATCAAATCTTGCTTTTGAAAATTAAGGTTACGGAAGGGCTTAACAAAAACTTGTTTGTGCGTAGACATTATTCGTATGTAAAACATGTGAAACGAGGTTTAGAAATTTACTCTTTTTTTCTTCATGTTAATTAGTTGGTAAGACTATACTAAATCAGTCATTATATATTGATTATTGTTTTGCATTGATTCTTTCTTAAGCAGTTGAATGGAGTATTAATTACATTATTGAATAAATCCAAGTTAGTTTCTTTGTTCAGCAAATGGATATTCTTCTCCCTTTTCCAAATGTTTATCTTCTGAAATGGATTCCTTAGGCTACCGGTTGTTTGGTAAATCATCCGATCAAACAAAAATACAGGAGTAATTGTTTCTTGTTGTCTTGGTAGTGTTCTCAACATTAAAAACTTTGAACAATAATGTTCTTATTAAAATGTAATTAATAATTGCTGATGCCTACATAATTTTTGTCAGATAGCCATTGTTTTTCATCGGACACTGG
Organism: Erythroxylum longipes; assembly: GCA_027563885.1. Taxonomy (NCBI): domain Eukaryota; kingdom Viridiplantae; phylum Streptophyta; class Magnoliopsida; order Malpighiales; family Erythroxylaceae; genus Erythroxylum; species Erythroxylum longipes. The sequence goes on along the minus strand of JAOQMS010000006.1, from coordinate 7,902,035 downwards.
AGTGGTTAAAGAATATTGGTACACGATGTATGCAAGGTTTTGACTAGACCTCACTTGATAGATAAAATCAAAACTAACTTGGTTAGCATGTTATACAGATAAATCTCAAAAGAGACCATATTTAAGCTAGGTAAGGGAATTCCATTTTGAAATTACAAATCTAACTATTAGGAAAGACAGATTAGGATCCAGAAAATTAAAATCAGCTAGAAGACAGCCTCTTCTTCAATTCTATGTAGCATTTGATTGATAGCTGCCGCAATCTCATCTACTGTAGTCAGGTGACATCCTTCTTCAACCTGTTTCATTTTATCAGAAAGGACGGGATCAATTTGAGGGACAAAAGGCACAAATTAAGCGGAGTGTGTTTGCATCTCTAACTAAGATGTGTTGTATAATTCTTAATTACTACAGAATTTTCTTGGGATCTCCGCTACGTGAAAAGAAAGTATGGCCCAAAAAGAAAGCAAGAAAAGTAAAGGTCAAGAAGAAAAAGTTGACTGATAAGACTTTATCAAGTCTTAACTAACCTTAGCACTAACCGAGTAAAGAACCACTTGATCAAGAGCCGTGATGTTTAGGTGGAGAATAGTGAGCCTCAGGTGTTGAAGCCCTGCAACCATCTTCAAGAGCTGTCTGGGGCGTTTCTTGGAGAGTATTTTAAGATTTGCATGGCTCTCTACCATGGTCACTTCTATGTCTGTAGCAGCCCAATGAGTCTCTGCCGCCATCGACTGATTATCCACAGAGCCCGGAGACTGAGCTGCGCGTGTGGAGTACTGAGGGGAGGAGAAGAAGTCGACAAATGGTGAAGTAGTGTAGCCATTAACTTCTGCTTGTTGCTTGGACCTTTTATGAGCTTCCATGGTCCGCAATTGCTGCTCTAACTCTTTCACAAAATTAATGGCACCTCCAATTATCGATGCTTGGTCGCCCTGGAAATATAAACAACATATAAACATTTTCTGAACACGAGAAAATGTTGCATGTCATAAGAACCAAAACCGATCATTAGGTTTCAATAGCATTTAAGTGAGCAAATCCTCAAGTAGTCAAGTTTCAGAGAAGACTATTATAAGTTGTTCTTTTTATCTCCTCCCAATTTATGTTGGGATAAAATCTTACGAACACAAAGTCAACATATATGATGTCTTATACAAAAGATGTATGATTGGAACAGTAGAGTGTGATTGTTACCGACCCGCTGGACATAAGAAGGAGGCATCAAAGACCTAATAGCAGCAAGATATTCATTCATTTGTTTCCTACGGTTTCGCTCAACAGCAATGTGAGTCATTCTTTGGTTCTCAATTTCCTCTTTGTTCTTTGTGCTCTTTGTCCGTCTACGCTTCCGTCGGCCACTATCGGTCGCCGGCGTTTGCTCCATTGTAGCAGGTATTAACAACTTTCCAGGGAGAGATCTTTCAAGACTGCACGTCTCAGGTGAAGAATTTGGATCCCACTCTTTAGCATGTCGCATGATGGATGGAGATGAAGAATCCCAGTTCTCATGCTGACCTTGCAGTCGTTCTATGTTGCTAAAGTTACTGTCTAAAACCCCAAGATAAGACTTGCCATCTTGTTTGAAGCCACAGTCAGAGCTCCAAGATCCTCCCCCTCCTCCTGCTCCATAACTATCCTTATGAACATAACCAAAAGCGTCTTGTGCATACACAACTGCCTCTAGTGCCATACCTAAGTTAAGGAAAAGCACACAAACAGGTGGACCCTTTGTATTTCCTAATTCTGATCCTCGTTCTCACTCTTAGAAGAAGTTTACAAACATAAGCTAGAGGTGGAGTAGGATTGTAGACATACCAACCAGGGAATGGACTCTGGTGACTAGAGGAGACTTGAAAGTTGTGGAGGGACTATCAAATGAAGCAGAGGATTGTGTGTATCAGTGTAAGAAGCTCGAACGAGGACATAAGCCAAAGTACAACACAACAAAAGATCCAAAACACTCACCTTTTGATCAGTCCCTCTAGGCCTAAAGAGGCGCCAAGAGACTTTAGAGACGTTTAATCAAAGCCTACAAAAGCTAAAGCTTCTTGCACGTGAGATTGCATTGCGACAATAGACTAGTCATTTAGACTACAGAGAGAGGAGAAAGAGAGAGGGAGGGAGACAGAGAGATTCTCTTGGCACTCGGATATTGTAAGTACTGCTTCTCGAAAATGAACATAGAACATACTCAAACAACGAAACCAATAAAAATAAATAAATAAAGAGAAGAAGGAAAAATGTGGGTCCAATCCAAAATGTCGAGAGCAGGGCGTCATTATTGACCTAAAGACCGTCCTCTTCTTCGACTAAGTAAAGGTTAAAAAAGTCCTTTGAGTGCAAAAGCGTATAAGTAAATGCTTCTTACTATTGTTTCATTCGGTAATAATGTGGTCGGACACTTGGGGATGAAAAAGAGGAAGATGACGAAAAGCTGATAAAATAGTACAGAGATTCTGATGCAAGGTTCATGGGGAGGAGTATGATGAAAGAAGAAAACGGGCAAAACAGCCTAGTTCAGTTCAGGGAGGTCTGGAAATTTACAGGAATCCATGTGACTACACGAGGCCGACTTTTGTAATCATCTGTAATATTATACACCAATGCGATTATCTCTCATTCTTTCTTCTGTTTCTTAATTTAGTGTTCCTATCCTACCTTCTTTCTGAAATTTTATTTACATTCCTTTTAGTGTATTATCAAATTCGTTTGACTTATAATTAGGTGCTTAAAATTCCGAAATTTGCCTTTTAGTCCTTCTTCGAATCCCCTTTGTTTACTAGTTCTTCATATTCTAAAACTAATTATATCTTTTTATTCTCGCAAGTCATTTAAAATTTTAAGATATTTTTATTCTGTGAAATTTAAATCTTAATTTTAAAAGAAGAGTACATTAATTATATCTTAATTATCGCAAATCCTAAGGTATTAACATCATGTTAAAAGAGTACGCTATATATAAAAATTACTATATTTTAGTTCAAAATTTTATAATATTGAATTATTATCTAATTTTATATATAGGTTACCTTCAATTCTTATTTTTATTTGATGTGAAAAATACAAAATGATGTGACACCCTAATTATAAATTTATAATAGAATTGTATAACAGTACAAGTCCTCCAATTAATGACAAATTGCTGTGTCATGTCAATTGAACTGTGTATTTTCTTGCTACAGTTAAGGGGCCCACAAATTAAATCTTGTTCTTAAACACTCGCAAATTATAAGAGAATCCTGAAGTTGAAGAGGCGGCGTCAGGACAACCGCGGTTCGTTTTACCTGGACTTTTCCTAAATTTGACTTTAAATTGTAAAATAAACAACTTAACATCGAAATTATCCTCTTAGCATTGTCCCAATCCTTAACGATTGAATTAGCGGCTTATAAACGTTGATGACAACCATGTTAAATATAGTCTGTCATGCCTAATCAGGTTTTCTAACCCTAAATAAGCTTAGCCCTTATAAAGTAGTCACCAAATAAAACAAATCACTAACTCTACGGACACCAGCTGCAAATTTGTACTCACGTAGTAGTCATCTTCGCATCGCATGTGGGTCGAGCGCAAAGTACGCAGCCGGAAATTCTTGCTCTCAGACCATCTGGACTGGACGCAATGTGCGATTCGGCTATTAAATTAATCATATATGTGGTGTATTAGCATAGGGGATAGATCCGAGATCTGGCTTAATTAATTGGTTAAACTGTTTTGGCTGACAGGGGATTGTTGTCTTAAGCGAAAGAGGATCGGGACCCCAATTTATGGGAAACTGCTTATTGTTTTTCCTTTCTTCTGGTACAACTTGCAGGCTAGATTCTTTATTGGGAGCTAAATCGAATCACGTGGCTTAAAGCATAAAATTACTGCAATGGTTTTTTTTTTAAAAAAATTTCAGAACTATTCCAACGAAAGGAGTATATGCTCTAAGTACCAAACCAGGCTCTCGGTTCAAGGGCTGAGTTAGAGCCTCAAGTTTAAGCCCATTTATACAGAATTCGTTTTGCCTGCTGAGCTTCTGTGTAGAAGTTAGGGCTCAGCTTTGTCTTGTAAACTCCAACTGACCTGCCTCTACTACAAATCGATGCCGAAGGCACCATGCTACTACCCATTGGCTTATGCATTACAACCAATTAATTATTTATAATTCAGTGATAAAATAATTAAAAGATATTTGTTATTTTGTATATGTTTTAATGTATGTGATAAAGTTTATAGGATAATTATACATTGCAAATAAATTATAATTATGAAATTCATATGCATTTATGTATGATCCTTAAATTATTTCTAGTCATTATTTTATTAAAGCTGAAGATTAATAAAATGTAAAAATATTAGTATACATTATATTTTTTCTTATGAAGAAAGTAGTAGATCTCATAGGCTAAAATGTAGAAATATTTAAGAAAATCTGTGAGTGCTTATTAGAGAATAAGTTCATTGAACTGACCCGATATGAAAAATTCATTTGGAACATTACTTATAAGCTATAAAAAATCTCATTTTGATGATTATATAAAGTGATCATTTAACTTGAAGTTTTCAAAGTTATCTTGTATATGAATTATTATATTTTGATATTATTTATGACCTATTCTAATTATGGGTTGTACAGTTAGTAGTCATTGAATGTAGCAAGAACTATTGGAGATAATTAAGTAATCAAGATAAAATTCATCAACCTAAAGTAATTGGGGAGAATTTTCTATTATTCTCGATTAGTATTGATTCGAAAAATCTTTGACTAAAGTAGAATGATATTTTATAAATAGTTTACAAATTTCATTAATTAAATCAATAGCTAATAACGGATAACTAATATAATTAAACTCAAAATAAAGTAGATATTAATTTAATGCTCTATGTCTAACCAAAATATTATATGATGAAATGATTGAATTATATGAAAAAATTATGCATAGAAAGGTTAGTCAAAGTTACTTTGACACTCCTAAATGTTTGGGTGATCATTATGTATTGCTAGATACAAATTTTGATCTACGATGATAAATTGCTTAGTTGGAGAATTAAAGATAAATTAAAAGGAGTTTTAATTTATCTAATTATAATTATAATTAGAAATTATTGCCAATATATTTGAGAATCTAACAAGTCTCACATGAACAACAAGTTGAAGAGAGCAAAGACAATCAAGTTGGACTTGATTATAAAATTTGAAAAAAATTATTAATTAAATATGAGATATTTAATAAATAAGGATCAATATGAGATATTAAATAATTCTAACTAAAGTTTAATCGAAATTAGATTTTAATTTCAATTAAATTACTAAAATGTCCAAAACTTACTATAAATAAGTTTAAGCTTTAATAGAGCTAGCACTCTTTGCTCCAAACCTATTCTTTAGATACTGTTAGAGCCTGAATATTTGTATAGCTATGGTGGTTGAGATGAGTTAAATTTGAAAACAGTTTGAGAGATACTAAACTAAGAATTTGTCTTATTTAGTTACAAGCTTAATGTAAACTAAACTAAGAATAAAGCTTGTTTGGCCTTAAGATTAATGTTCATAATAAATTGTATTTCAAGCAATTTTAAAATTGTTTTAAAATCAAAAAATCAATTCTAAAATTAAATTAATTAATGTTATTAATATGATTACAATTAATAATTTGTTGATTTCTAGTTTAATTTTAGAAAATTAGTCTCTATTGATGAGACGAATGAAATTAAATCTCTCATTAAAATATTAAATACACACTAAAAACGTGATTGTTGTCTTCTATTATTATAAGAATAAATTAGAGTTTTATTTTATTGTTAGACTTGTTGAGCAAATTTAAGGCCGCTTTAACAATTGTAGGATTTGTCTTGTTTGGTTATAAGCTTAATGTAAACTAAACTAAGAATAAAGTTTGTTTGGCTTTAAGATTAATGTTCTTAATAAATTGTATTTCAAGCAATTTTAAAATTATTTTAAAATAAAAAATCAATTCCAAAATTAATGTAATTAATTTTATTAATATGATTACGATTAATAATTTATTGATTTCTAGTTTAATTTTAGAAAATTAGTCTCTATCAATGAGACGAATGAAATTAAATCTCTTGTTAAAATATTAAGTACACACTAAGAACGTGATTGTTGTCTTCCATTATTATAAGAATAAACTAGAGTTTTATTTATTATTAGACTTGTTGAGCAAACTTAAGGCCGCTTTAACATGAATATGGTTAGCCTTATGTAAGTAGGTTCTACTTGACTAAATTTGTGTGAATTGGATGAGCAAACTTATGATCATAAGAATCTAGAGGTAGGGTTAGGAATAACATATAAGATGTGTTTTAATAAGAATTGCTACCTAACAGATCTAAGAGTCATCTAAGGTGTAATTAATAAAGATATTATCTACATAATTTAAGTCTGATTGGTTTATTGAGCAAACTTAAGATTAACTATATTTGAATGGGATCTTAACCCACTAGAAATATTTGAGTAATCTTTTCGAATAGTAGGGAGGGCTATTATTTTGAATAAAATAGTGGGAGTAACTTAATACAAGATTAAAGCCTTAATCTCATTTGGTAGTCATGACATGTAATTAATTACTTGCTTTTCTTAAATTTATATTTTGTTCCGAGTATAATGTACCTTTTTTAGTATCGTTGATACTAAGTTAATGAACCCAAATTTTTGGACATAGGATATGTTTGAGAAGAGTTCTCAAAGTTAGATAGAAACTTGTATGTCCATTATGTTATTTTGCTATAATCTTTGTTGAGGATTCAGTGACAAAGTTTTAGAAATATGTCAAAATCATATAGATGACAAACTATATTGACATTTTGAGTTGACTAATGTTTTTTAAACCTTGATGACAATATGTAAGATGTATGTCAATATGATGATAGCAAAACGCAAGAGGTTGCATAGAGCAGAGCTTAAAGGTATAGTACCTTGATGGAATTGTTCAACTTAATTTAGCCTGCTAAAAACATAAACATATACATCAGTTAAAGGCATTTGCTATAGTATTATAATATTTGTCAAAAGAAGAAAAGTGATTGCATGACTTTTCTTGCCTGTAAGAGATATGATAGAGATCATATATATTTTTAGTTCATGCTTTTAAGCATTTGATATTAAATTTAGATTCAACATTATTATAATGTTCAAAGCATGATAAGAAATAGAATGTTAAGTAAAAGTGGTTGATCCAATTTTATACAAATAGTTTGTATGTGTTGGATCAAAAGAGACTTACGCTTAACATAAATGGAAAGAATACAAAGCTAGATAGCCAAGACTATCATTTTATGTCATATTGCTTAAATTAATATAATGAGAATCATAAAGTTACATATAAGGATATGTGTATCCTTTTGATTATGAATTGTATGAAAATTATGGAACTTGTTAATTTAAAGAATAACCAAATCAACCTTTAGTGAGAGGACAATGATTGTATTACATTGTTAAATTTATACTATGATATATTGGATGGAATAACAATTCATAAAAAGATGATACTTATATTTGATTAAATTACTAATGACTTTATTGGATAGTCATATGTATTAAATGAAATGATGATTTAAACTTTTAAGAAGTTCAAATTTTTTACATCTAAGTAGAAATTAAAGATTTAGATGTTGAAACATTTTAATGAGATCGATTAGCTAACTTTTCAATTTTTGATTATCTATAGAAAATGAGATTTTCTGGAAAATACTTTTACAATAAAAATTTCATAAGAGTATGAATTTATGTAAGGAGGAAAAATACAATATGAGATATTATTTGATGCAACATTATTTTTTCTATAGTTATGCCTAGTAAAATGACTCACCTTCAATAGTTCCAATTGAATCAATTTGCAATATTTCATATTATGTATGAAAGGCTAAGTTTTTTAAAGAGTCAAAGTTAATGATTTAATGATGTGATGCTTAACCAAAGTATGTATTATCCACTAAGTTTAGAACTAAATTGGATCATAGACCTATTGAATAAACTGTTTGTTTCAATGAATACTTATATGAAAATGGATATAAATTATCCAAGGAACAATTTGAGAGAATTCTATAACTCTTACAGAGAGGGTTAAGTAAGAAGTACTAACTCCATTAAATCTTAAGTCTATTTATAATAAGTTTTAGATGTTTTAGTAATTTAATTGAAATTAAGTTCTAATTTCAATTAACTTTAACTAGAATTTCAAGTAATTCTAATTAAAAACAAATTATGCTCAAATGAGATCCAATATCTCATATTGATCCTTATTTATTAAATATTACATATTTAATCATAAAGTTTATCAAACTTAACAATCAAGTCCAATTTGATCAAAATATCTTTGCTCTCTTTAGCCTATTTTTTTATGTAAGAACCATTAGGTTCTCAAATATGTTGGTAATGAATATTAATTATAATTATAATTATAATTATAAATAAATTAAAACTTCTTTTAATATATCTTTAATTCTCCAATTAAATAATTTATAATTATAGACCAAAATTGGTGTCTAGCAATACATCATGACTACCAAAATATTTAGAAATGTCAACTTGGTTTTAACTAACCTTTCCGTGTATGATTTTTTCATATAATTTAATATTTTCATCATATAAAGTTCCGATTAGACATAGAGTATAGAATTAACGTCTACTCTATTTTGAGTCCAATCATATTAGTTCTCTGCTATTAGTTATTGATTCAATTAATGACATTTGTAAACTATTTACAAAATTTCATTCTACCTTGGCCAATGTTTTCTCAAATCAATACTAATCTAGAACAACAGAACATTCTTCCTAATTACTTTAGGATGATTAATCCTATCTTAATTACTTAACCACTTCTATATAGTTCATACAACATTATGATTACCAACTAAACGACCGATGATTAAATATGTCATAAGTAGTATCAAAACATAACAATCCCTATACAAGATAACTTTGGAGACCTCAACTCAAAGAATCGTTTATACAATTATCACAATGAGAATTTTCACAGATATACAAGTAATGTTCCAAATGAATTTCTCAAATTGGGTATGTTACATGAACTTGTTATCTAACGATCCACACATTTGTTAAGGTATCTCAATACTTTAGTCTATAAGATTGATTACTTCATTCATAAGGAAAAAAGTAACATGTGTTAGTCTATTTACGTTCTATTAATGCCCATTCTTAATAGAACAATTTAGGGGATAATACATAAATGCAATACGAGTCTCATAATTACAATCTCATTATAATTTCATCTACAATGTATAATTATCTCATGAATTTTATTATATACATCTAAACATTTACAAGATAAAGAATGTCATTAAATAATTGTTACTAAACTATAACCAAACGATTAGCTGTAAGGCATAAACTAATAGACCATGTTGCATATGCACCACTAACATATTCCAAGTTCCAAGTTTGTGAAAGTTTGTACCTTTTTGAGTGAATAGGAGATGTTGGCTGTGGCAAGTTACTATTGGGATATAATTTTAGGATTACAGAGAATAAAGGATTTTAGGAGAACATGTTAACTGAACTTTTTGTTTTTTTAGATTTATTAATATGACATATCTCTTATTGGCTATGTATCTATTACATGTTAAATAAGTTCATTCACGTGTTATGTTACGTTAACATCATTACTTACAGAGTCAATTATAAGATATTTTATATTAAATTAATAATTTTAGATAATATTTTTGTATTACTATTTTAAATAATTTTAAATAATATTGTAAAATTAAGTAAAGTCATAAATAACGATAGATCCAGGTACCTTGAAATAGAAAGTTAAAGCCAAAACTCGAACATACTATATGAATGATTAAAATGAAAAATTGAAGTTGAACAAAAAAAAGAAAAAGTATATACCTGTTGACGCTATTTATGTACTAGGAAAGAGAAAAAAAGGGGATAAAAACAAAAAGAAAGGAGAAAGAGACAACGCAAAAAAGAGCACCTTATTTATGCTATTGTAGAATGAGAATCTATTATGTGATCTTTCACGCTAATAATATTAATACTAGGTAAACGACATATTATACTTGTAATAAATTAACTTTTGATGATTTAATTGATATAATTTATAGTTATACTTATAACAACAATAATCTAGTAGAAGTTCCACTGTATGCAAGGTCTAAAAAGGTCGAAAAGTATACAGCTTTACTCTTAATTGATAAAGATACTTTTTTTTTGAAAATTTATAGTTACAATTAATATTATAAAATAAAATAAAATGTCTGACTTAGAATATAATTTACCTAATTTTTTAAAATATTGTTCTCTTAAGAAAAATTAATTCAAGGTTCTAAATTTAACTTTAATCCTAAAATTATTCTCTTAACAAAAATTAATTTGAGGTTCAAAATTTTAACTTTAATCCTTTCATTTATACGATGACGTCTTCTTACTTCTTAGTACTTATTGAGTCCAATTGTGTATTCAAATACATATATATGCCAGTTCATAACCCATTTGAGAGTTTAGCATGAGTTCCTTCTTTTGTTTCATATGGTGGTAAAATTAATTTTCTTAAGCCAAGGGATGTGGACGATTGAATTGGTCTTAACTTTATGAGAAATATTGAAAAAGTTGACCTTAGATATCCTCATATCCAAAAGGAACATCTTGTAGTTTAAACATATTGCGATTTTCGGTGTACTCCTGAAAATCTTGTTTGTAACAAATCCCTTTTGGAAAAATTTGTAACTTTTCTGCTTGGCAATAAACATCCATCCCAATAAGTATATAAGGACTAAGAAGACTTCTTCTTAATATCTTTGTCCAAACAATACAATTTGGGAAGAACTTGATTCCAATCCTTCTCTTCAAGATAAGATCTATTTTGAAGGATTTGCCATCAACTGCAGTAAAATATCCTTAATATGGTTGTTGTTCTTTTGTAGGAGGAATATGGGGCTTCATTATGCTTCTATAGGAGCCTGTGTCCATGTAACCAATGACTGGAATTGGTCTGTGATACTCTTCTAGGGATAACTGGAGCTTGACATATAGTTATGTGACTACTGACCTTTGGGGTTCGATCTTGAAACAAGATTGTTGAGTCATGTACATTGGGTCATCATCTTCTTCCATAAGAGAAGAGGTTTCGTCATCAGAAGATTTACTATCAAGAATTGCATACAGAGTTTCTTCATCCTTACTAGATTGTTCTTCAAAAAGGGATTTTATATCTTCATCATCTGTAATGGGCATCATAACTTCCATGGATGGTAGGATCTTCATATCCTTTTTGGATTTTTCAAGGTAACTTTTTGTATAATGGCTAAGTTTTGCACAGAAATAACATCAGTATGGCTTTTTAACATTAAAAGCATGTCATTTAAAGAATCTTATTCTCTTTTTCTTCTTTCTGTTGAAGGGATGACTTCTTAACAACTTCCTTTTACAGTATTTTTCCTTCTTGGTATGGCATGCACATTTTTTGTGTCTTTGCATTTAATCTTCAAGTACGACTTCTTGCATGCTTGTTTGAGTTGAGGTCCACCTTTGAGCATTGCTTTAAAGAACTTATGTTGCTAACAAAATTTATCTAGAGTCACCAAAGCTAATTGATAGATTTCTCCGAGAGAGATTTCAAACATATCCCTATGAAAAGAATTGATTGTTCTCTGTAATTTATACTGCAACTAATCAGGAAGAGAAACAATAAACGTGTACCTAAAGGATTTAGTTACAACAAATATGGATGATAATAGGATGGATCAAGTCAGCACATCCATTCTTTTGAAGGCGAGGTTTGAATTTGAGTCTAAGCTCACTCAAACTATTTTAAATACCAATATTTTAAGAAAAATTTTCAAAATAATATTATTTTGGGTGATTCCTTTATAAATTAAGAGCAAACAAAGTCATTTTATAATGAGAAGTTAGATTATTCGAACCTAATCTCAAACTAAAATTTTGAATTTAAATCCGGCTTAAATTAATTTTGTCGCTTAATTTTAACTCATCAAATAATTTAATTAGAGTATATAATTTATAAATTATTATATATATTTAATAATTTATCAAATACACATAGAAAACAATCAATACTGATTCTATGGATATAAAAATAAAATACTTCTTTTAAAAATTTGGAAGTTCGGAACTTATGGCCATATGTTTGATTTTTCGTCCCCATTTCTCGTTCTTAATTTCCGGGGTGGGGATCTGTCCGGATCTATGTAGATCACATTCTGACAATTGATGAAACTATAAACACGTCATATACTGCAATTAAGATTCTGATTCAGTGTAATGCAATGAACCCTGACAATAATAAGATCAATCTGAAGCCGATCACCTTTTAAAGGCAGACAGAATAAATCAATTTTGTCAAAATTGTCAAAAAGGTGTCTCCCTCGATGTTTTTTTGTGCTTATCGACGTCTGATTGAATAGGCCCAAATAGATTTTCCCGTTTGTGTTTGTTTTCAAAGTGCAACGAAGCAGGAATAATCTTTCAAGGCCTATCTCGTGTGTTAAAAAAGAAACTCCTGATGGATTTGCGATTCTTGATTCTAGTTAAATTAGATTCAAGTTGAGATCCTTTCCCAGTTAGCACAAAGTCTGTTGGGTTGCTGCTCAAAATTAGACAGAATAAAACACATGGTCGGCCGTTCCTAATTCAAAATTAATAGTTTAAATTTGATTTAATTCAAATTTAAAATTTTAATTTAATTAATTATAAAAATTAAATTGAACTAAATTAAAACTAGAATTAAACTCAAACATAAAATTGAATTTAACCTTTAGAATGTTCTGGTTCAATAGGACACGTTGTCTCCCTTACTAAAAATTATGTATGTATGAAATAATGAGTAGAAATACTCTAAGAAGCATAATATGATGCATAATGTTATAATAATATAGAAAGAGAAGCAAATTAGTATAAGAATAAAATTAGATTTTTACCATAATTATACTTCAAAATCATTCACCTTAACACTTTATAGTATTTTAAAATTTTAATCATTTCTACAATTCATATATATAACAACTAAAATCAAAATTTAATGTAAAAATAAAATTATATATATATATATAAATATAAACAATTTAATAGTTGAAAGAAAAAGTAAATTTTATAGAAATAATAACTTTCTTTAAATGTTAAAATATTATTTTTATAATTTTCATAAAAATTTTTACTTTTATACTAAATTTAGAAGTGATTTTAGCTCATTGTTTGGTTGATTATATATTTATGTATTTTTCTATATACTTAAGATAACTGTCATCTTAATTAATGATTCACTATACCTTATATGTTTCATGACAGAAAGACACAATCCTAGTAAAGTAAAAATAGTCCTAAATATAAATACAATAATAATGGAAATGCTGACCGTTAATCAATTGGTTCTCCTTCAAATGTGTCGACTGGTCAGTGGTCAACACAGTAAAGAACCATGTTTTTGACAAAGGCAAACGCAAACTTCTCTCCCATTTTCGGTAGGAGAACTGTAGTACGTAAGCATGTTCCTGACACGGACGCCCCGATTCGTCTCATAGGATTGGACAAAGAACAACTTGAGCCTGCCGTACACGAGTATCTCTGATCTCTGCACGTGACAATGTTAGGCGGTCGTCCTCGCGCACCGAAACTGCGGCTTTCCCCCCTAAAACCAGCGGCTTCTCTGTTACAACAACAATTGAACCACGGGCAAGATGCTCTTTTCCGACTGCATACAATTGAACTTTCGAAATTTTGCCCTATAACATCAAATTATTAGCCACTTTCATTCAATCATATATGGTCCAATACTACAAATATAGTCCTGTATACTTTATGTAATATAATAATATTAGTTTAAAGAGGAAAGGGGTTCTAAACCAAGCAATAAACGAAAGAATTTATAGTTTGAAATGGAACTCGGAGGTCCATAGTGATGAGAATAGCCCAATCAAAAGTACTAGTGAACTCCTAGATTATTAATAGCTCACGGGGTATAGATTTACAGGCCCATAGTTCACAAATTTGTGTTTCACACATTGTTCATTTATTACTTTGATTCGTATCCTTCCGTATCATGTGCTTAACATTTCTATTGAAGCCCTTGTAAATTGATAATTTTTTTCATTTACACATTTTCTTTTACGACCTTGGCTATTAAAGAATTGAAATGGATATTCAATTCCTAAAATCTCCAGCCATGGGATAATTATCAGATGAGCAAGTTTCATCACTTTGGACATACTAAATAAGAGGGATTGAACTAACAAAAATTTGATAATAGACACTACATGTCTATGCATAGTCAAATTAAAAGAATATAACAGTATTAAAACTTTTACAATCAAATCATATATAATTGTTCACAATTGGTAGATGATACTTTTTTTTTTCTCATTAAAATGTCCCACAAACTTAATATATTGACTAGATGAAATTGTTTGATAAATAATTTTCCAGTAAAGGGAATTGCTAGTCCCTATGCTTTGAAATTCATAACTTCAGTTAATTGAATTTGGTTTTATCTTATTTATTTTATCAATATTTGTATGTTTTATAGATTCATTCATTATAAAATCTCAAATTTTATTAATCAATTAAAATTTATAACTTCAATTAATTAAATTGACCACTTTAATTATAATCTTTTTCTTTCATTTCCTATAATTCTATCATTATTCATTATTGAATTTGGTTTCATTTTATCAATATATGTACGTTTTACATATTCATTCATGATAAAATATCAAAATTTATTAATCAATTGAAATTCGTAACTTTAATTAATTTAATTTCTCATATTATATTTTTAATTAAATAAATTTCTATTAAAATTTAAAAAATTAAAAAAATAAACGAATCTGGCTAGTCCAAGTGTATAGTTTACATTTTAGACAAATACATCGTAGTTTTAAGCTTAGACAAACAACATATTTGAGGTATAGAGATTGCACAAAGCAAAAAAACTTATGATCTCCATAACTATTATATGATGTCATATGATTTTTAAATATGCCAATGTACTTTGTTTTCATAACAAATTTCACTATTATTGTATCACACATGTTACAGAGAAGTAACATATATAAATCTTGATTATCCTAACTATTTAATATCTAAAGTACATGCATAAAATGATATCTTAATTAAAAACTATTTGGTATGACACATTAAGCAGCAGATAAATAGATGCAGTATATATATAACATTACATATCATCCAGTAGACTTAATTACCTTTAAATTTAATGCTTGTAATACTTGGCATAACGAAAAATACAAAAAAAAAAAACAAGCCAATAATATGAAACTATATATTATATTCCAAAATAAAACCATGTGAATTTGTGTTACTTGTCCTTATAAAAATAAAAGAGTAATTAACTAACATGTACTGAATATGTTACTTGCTCTTAAAAAAAATCAAAAATATTTGAAGTTATATATTTAAAAATTTGAAAATTATCAACGTAACATCCAAAAAAGCATCTCAATTATATTTACTTTTCTCCTTTTTTACCTTGAGATATTTCTTAGATAAGATGGAATTATTAGTGACTTTGACTAGGATAATTTAGTTCAATTAATATATTATGTTGTTATTAACTTTGTTAAGCTACCTTCTTGAAAAAAAATCCTCTTATTGTGGCCAAATCATTTGCAAACCTTGCATACCACTTAAAGTCCCCTCTGTATAGCTTTGTATTAACTTGTTTCTTTTGTTTCTTCCTTAATTCTTTCCTTTTTATGCTTTTTTAAATTTTTATTGTGAATTACAAAGGCTACACTTCTACCCTATGACTCTCACTTAAAGTTAGCTAGTTATGTCCACCTAGCATTGGCAAAAATGTTCACCCATCATCGTTGGATATTAAACAAGAACTTTAAATGAATTAAAAAGCATCTCAACTTAGAAATAAATGTTAGCCTCAAATCCCTTCTTTGCATCAAACTTTGACCGTCTAAGCTTTTTCTCTCTTTACTATTTCAACTTCCATAATCATTTTCAATTTCATCTTAGTCACCATATGTGGAGTTAAAATTCAAATTAGAACTTGAGTCTTTAAAATTACTGATGTTTTTAGAACCTTGCCCCAATTATGATAGATTCTCATCTTCACCCTATGAATGCTCTCCTTTAATTGTACTACTTGGATCAATATTCGAATTACATGATGCGATTATACTTTTAGCATATTAAGATTTCATATGAGTTTACAAGGCATGAAACTACAAGTTAGAGATTTAGACCAATTTAAACTACATATAATTGTTAGAGATATTTAGGTGAAATTTTAAACCACGGAAGATAAATTACCTAATTTTAAATTACACTAGAGTGTATAACATAATTTGAAACTATAAGGGGGTTTATAGTAGTGGTGACCTTACTATTAGGTTATGGCACCGTAACTTCTTTACCACCAATTAGCATATATTGTATATTAGCTTTTACAAAGTATTGAACCCCATAAGTTACAGATTTAAACTATGTGTGAGGATATTAGTTTCTCTGGGAGAAATTTAAAACATATGGGTGTATACAAGAGTATTTTCAACTGTATAAAGTTCTAAAACAATAGTCAATTGACCAATATGTTAAACAGTCTAAATTCATTCACCATTAATTTCAACATTAGAGACACTTTCAGAAGTTGTTGTTGACTCAAAATATCTCACTTCCTCATTGATTGCAACAACAATTTCTTAATCAACAAGTAGTCAAATATTGTCTTATGAAATTGCATGAACATTAACATATAGAGCTAATAAGTAGATAAGCACTCACTATCCATTTTAGGTTTATTACCAAAAACTGGATTTATCATCTGTTAAAGTATTATAGCCAATTCATCATCATATGTCATATCAAAATTTCAAAATTTTCCTCGTTGCCTTGTAATATCAAAATTTTGTATCTAAATAAGATATAAGACATATTTAAGTACGCTTCACTTAATATTCCATAAGCTATAAAACTGAAATGTCTTTCTTCATTTATAATAGCTATTTTATATGCATTATCTGCACCATCAAATTTCAAATATTAATTTAATGCTATTGTTTTTTTGGTTTATCATAATAAAATGGATCATATATCTTGACTATTTTGTATAGTTCTTATATCTTCATAATTTGGTGTTGTACTAAGAACTTTTGTACTCTTTTCACCCTCTCTGTAATAAAAACTGAAAATGTGAATATCATTCACAATATTATTAGATATCATAATTGCATAATTCAAATAAAATACCTTTAGATTCTTAGTCTTCTTGTAAAGTGACATTAAAAGCTACATCACATAAATAACCAACAACTACAAATATGTAGTTATTCCATCTATTGTAATTTATTTAGTACTCATAACATGCTCAACATCTTCATCTTATGTAGTTTAAACACCTAAAACTTTAATAATTTCATTGTTACAATTACTCTTTTTTAGTTTAAAGTACTCATCTACATCAATGTATACCTCCAAATTATTGTAATTTTGCTTTATTATAAGCTTATATAAGCCAATTATATGATGTTCCTGCACCAAACTACTTGTTCCATCTTCAAATTTTTTATGAGGAAACTTATACATAAACTCTTTTATCACTCTATAACCTAAGTCTCTAACAAGATAAATGACTTGTAACAATGCTAAGTGATAAGAGTTAACTACACATGAATGCATTTGTTCCCCCTTATAGTTTGTGGCAACTTAAATTTGGCCTATGTCATAATTGCATCTCCAATTATTTATATATATTTAATTAATAGTAGGTATACATATATGCAATTCAAAATTGAAACAAGTAACCTATGTACACTTTAAAAAATAACTAATAAGGTCAAAAATAACTTAACATACTCATATTTCATTAACATTAAAAGTCATACATAAGAGTAGCACTAAATAGGCTAATTTGGCTAAGATTTTGAAACTTATAGAGAGCTTAATGATCGGTAAAATTTGCAAATGCACAGAGTTGTTCCTAGTACTTACATATCAAGTATTCCAAGGTCGTATCCCACGAGGACTAAAATACTCACTACTAAATCAATCCTAATTACTTGAACCAAAAATGATAAGAAATTTAAAAGATGATTAGATTTGAGTGAACAATTAATTGTGACGAATGTAAATAAACAAGCAAGAGAAAATTTCGACGTTGATACTTAGGGCTTTGGGATTCACCAATTTAAGAGATTGATCGATAAATTATGGAATTGATTGAATGACAAGTTATAATAACAGCT